>JAFELO010000179.1:732385-818007 GCA_017140195.1 Eumaeus atala | reverse complement strand
CATTTATATCTCTAGTGTGAAACAAATAAAGTTGTCACAACAGTCACGTTTATAAAACAAAAGTAATGGATGTTATGAATCCGAATTAGTATAACATGTTATACAGAATTATTAATGTGTTGGTAAATATTTAGTATTAGTATATTTACTCTTAGTACTTACGTTTCCAATAAAACTTTAAATTTGAAACTTATTTTCCATGAAGATATTCACTCGTAAAATTATTATAATTACTGTTTGTTTATGTATTTTAACAATATTTCCACAAAATCACAAGTGTTTATGTTTATGTGCAAGAATCATACCTTCTTAATAAAAAATAGTATTGTTTCGTAAAAATCTCTTTGTATTTTATGCTCTGAATTATCATTAAAATTTATTATTAATTATTTACAGGTAGTGGTTTGAAATTTGAATCATGAATGGAATTGAAAATGGATTATGAAAGAAGTCAATTACTGACATCTGAACAGTTATCAACTGTCACGATTGACAACTTTATTGAGGGCAACTTAAGGGCAAAGATCTAGTTTTTAGGTTGTTCTTAATTGTTGACAATATTATTAAGTTTTCATTCTTGGAACTACAGAACATTACTTTTCCGATATATAATACTAACATTTTCAAGCCGTTTAACTGTTGAGAGATGAGTCAATGATTGTAAACCAACAATAACTTATAATTAAAAAGGTTTATAAGATGTTTTACAGTTTACATAGCTAGGTACATACATGAATATGTCTTAATTCCCATGCAACATATTGGGATTCTCCTCGCTACCACAGCTAAATATTATTATTATTCAAAAATTGATTTTAAGAAAAACAAAACGTCATACGTCTGACATTTTACCCCACTAAAATTGAGATATTTCATCTCTATTTTTAGTGTGAAGTTAGATTATTCTTCTACAGGTTTTTTAAACATGATAAAATATTATCTACCATCTCAGTAGCATACTTAAACTGAGATCTACATTGACAAATATGAACCACAGAGTATTAAAAATTGGATTCCATATTCAAATAAAATAGCGCGCGTTTCACCGATTGCCCCTTACACCCCTTTATTATTTAGAAGGTATAACTAATTAATATATCGTTTGTAATTCCTTTTCATAAAATCACTCCACGGCTCACAAAAGTATAAGTCAGCTTTGGTTGGAGTTTACTCCATAAGATTTATTGAAAGACGCACCAAAGGGACGTTACTCTCACGCTATGCGCAATTGCTCGCGAAGAGTGACGGTGGAACTTATTGTAGCGAGAAGTCCGACAGTGGGATTCCGCAACCAACTGCTGGTATCGAATACGAACAACTGTCCGGACTCTCCCCGTTGTAGACGAGTTAGATGAAGAACGAGCCAATATATTTCCGAAGAATCAAACCGTTCAGATATAATCGCACCTCAACGATATTCAGGGATACCTGCCTAATGATGAGAGCAGAACAACATGAAGCGGCGAGCCTGTGCCTTGTATAGTGTCAGTACATGCGCTGGCGTGCATTATGGAGAAGGTTCCACACCTCTGCCTCAAGGGCCCATCCGTACTCTTTAACAGCCTCATGTAACGTAACAGAGCATACATACACTACATAATAATTTTAATATCTGTGAAATGTGAATCACCACGTCAGCCTAATCCTGTAGTATTGTAGGGACTTGTGTTACAGATACAAGATAACGATATAATACTATTTTAATAAGTTTTATATATTTAAATTTTTTATTATAGAAATACATATCTAAACATCCACAACCTAGGCGAGATTTGAACCCGTCCAAGCATAACACGCACATTTGCCGCAGTTACTATCTGAGCCAGCCGGTCGTCCGCCGGTTATTAAGTGAGCAGAATGCAGTAATTGCGTAACTGTTACAATCTACATCGCGAACAAGTTTTCAATAGTTAGATGGGTCTTCATGTTTTATGAAATGACCACTAGCACCTACCACGTCCGTGTCACTGACAGACATTGTTATATTAGAAATAAAAAACCATTGTGAATGCCTACCATATATTCCTTTATAGCATAACTTACAAAACGCAATCGCAGACAAATACATCATAAATAAACATTTAAATAAATTCCTAAAACAAGAGCGACGACGTCGAGTTCGACCTACGAAGCTTACTTTGGAATGGTTTATAAGCCTACGGCGACGAAGCTAGTCCTTGTAATGGGCGCGAGGAGCAATAATATACAGCTAGCTGTGGTGGCACAATATTTACTACGTCAAAGGTCCATCATTTGATGTACATGTAATACAGAAAATTGATATTGCAAACATTTAATAGGGTTTTCTCACATAGCAAATTAAGTACTTGTAATTGTTAAGTATGGTTGTTTTTTACAATCCAGATCCGAAGAAATTAAAGTCACTTGACTGAACATATTGTAGATTAATAATATAACATTTCTTTTGGTGTCATTTAGTTTTCTTTTTTGTTCGCTATTAATTTGAAAAACAAAATTTAAAAAAAGACAGTATATATATGAAAATCTTAAGTGTGGAAGACCTTGTTATCAAAAATACTGCATTATTTGTGAATAATTGTGAAATCTAGTTAAGGTAGGTTAATCTTAAAAATAGAACACTTTACAATTTGTGATAGGTTTGCTGTATTTTGCGGGGTAACACATTACTGCTAAAATAAAATGTAACTGTTTCTACTTTATTCATTATACTTTTGACGCCAACACCATTTTTTTGATAGTCTTCTTACAATACTAATTATGAGTAGTTACACTGTTAACTATTACTAACTTAACTAACCACTAAAATTTCAATGCCAGATATTCCTTTTGTAATGAATTTATCATAATATCTGATCCAACCAGTACAGATTGCCCATTACACATTTAGGCAATTGTTTTTGGTAGATTTTATCCGGCAGACTGTGCTTTGATTAATAATAAAGGGCTTGAAATTTTAACATTGGAGCCTCAAGAAAAAAATGTAACATTACATTACCACTTCCTTTGAAGATAATAATTTAATCTTACAATTCATTTGTTAGAGACCACTAGTGATGATGGAAAATATTTAACCCATATGTGAAAGAATATAATAAACATAAAAAACATTAGTATAATAATAGCATAATTATTTGCATTCTAAGTGTGCTTGCTCAGTTAAAAGATAAATATATCATTACATAAACTAGGTTCGTCCTTGTATAAGCATCACACAAACTACTAGATAATCGAAATACACTCTATTGTAAATTTGAGGCTTTGCATTTATCCTAAATTTCCCCGTCTGCAATTACATTGAAGTAAAGATTATGTTACTTAAATAATCAAAAAGCTAAAAAAGTTTTCACTTTAACACACTGCAACATAATCGCCTCCCAACCAGTAGAAAAGAATTGCAGATAGTTTTAGGTAGTGCTAAAATTTGAGATGGTAGAACACAGAAATTTGTTTCTGTCATATTGAATATATTTTGGTAAATTTTAAATGACACTTGCGAACCTCACACGCACACAATTAAAATTTTTCATAATATATTCTGCATTTAATATTAAGACTAAGGCCACCCATATCTCTCAAGATATTTTAAAATAAAACATACAATTATCATCACCCCGAGTCTTACATATATGAGAACAAACCAATATATCAGTATCATAGAGATGTTCATTGTTGTTAAAATTATTGTGGACTGGCAACAGACATACCGAAGTCCTGTCTAAGCTATAAGGCAGCTAATGTATGGCTATGAGGCCGGATTCGAGCAGCTTCTGTATCTTGGCAGCTATCTCGGGGTTCTTCAGATGATCCTGCAGAGCCTGCGGGTCTTGCTGCATCTGTTCGAGGATACAACGCATGGCGGGGTCACGGAGAATGGCCTGCACATCCGGATCCGCCATTGCGCGCTTGCGTACCTGCAAACAGAGATAGTCTTTCAGATATCTGATCATGATGTCTGATCATTTTCATGAGTATTCTATGACTACTCATGGAAATGGCAGCTCTATCCATTAAAATAGGCCTTGCAAGTCAACTCCGTTTCGACGCTATTTGTCATAGTAATAAAAAATGTGTCTTCTTTTCTTCCATTAATTATAAACCAATTACTGACAGTAGATAGGCAAGTTGGGAATCGACAAAAGCCTAATCTTGTTACTGAAAGAACCACCACCCTTTTCTGGGTATCTGCCATGCTGCATTGCAGCTGAATTTGCCGTAATACCGTAAAGTGATAGATATGTCGTTGGGCGATGGCCCATTTAAGGGGAGGCCGGAACAATTATCTCTGTATGTCAATTGGCGTTGTTGATGTCTACCAATCAATATAACGTAATGCATAAAAAATGAACATAATAATCATGCCATCGTAGTGGTCATCTCTATTGAGAAGAGCTACCTGCGCGCAGGACATATAATGAACAAGTGTTGATGCCGACTCAAGCGCACTCTATTCCCCGTCCTATCCGACACGGCACGGCATGGCGTCACGACTCTAGAGAAGTCAGGCGCAGGAACGACGGCTTAATGTGTTCTCTGAGCGAAGGTGTGTAAACACCGCCAACTTCCTGACTTTTGTTCGATCTAACCCGGATTCGAGACCGGAACTTCGTCTATGGTTGAACATGCTTACTACTAATGTGCTAAAAGACGTTTATTACAAAAAACTTTATAATATTTATATGCGGAATCATTACCAACTGAAACACATCACATGATATGTAAGTATGTGTTTCAATATAACACTTGTAGAGCGCAATTTTCGTTGCGATACTCGCAGGGAAATGCAGATGTCTTTACAAAGAGAAACTTCCTATTCTAAAGACTCCTGCATTATTACTTAATATATTTATGGTTCATTCTAAGTCTACGTCTGCAGAGATGTCATATTGAATATCCTTTCTCCATTTTCTGCATTGTGTCTACACTTCGGCCAGCAAGTGATCCTACTGTACAATTGTACATGTTAGTGATGTGCCACAGGGCGTTAAGAAGGTGTCAAGGTCCACGGATATTGATCTTATATTCTCCATTGAAAGTAACATTAGCTAATCAGTCCTTTAAATATCCTCACCATGGTTCAAGCCTTGTTGTGGCGGTGGAGGCTTAGTAGCCTGGGGTAAACCCAGGCGAAGCTAATTGAACCGAGGGGGATATTTGCATCCCTCTTATAAGTAGAGGGGGCTTAAAGATCAGGAGGAGGAATCGTTCTCGGTACCTCTCTTATAAGAAGAGGGGACCTAAGAGCAACAGGAGGTGCCGCTTTTGCGCACGGGGCAAGGGGCGAGGATGGGAACCTCACGCCATTGCACTGTCCCAAGGTCGGTGGGGTTGTCCTGTAGTGGGGGCACCCCATCTGTGGAGGTGAATTTGGTCCCTTAGGGGTCTGACTGGCCGTCGAGGTGCCCTGATGATTGTTATTCCGGGGCACCTCACCAAGGGCGGCACTGATGGCACTCGCGGTGGTTTTTGTGAGTATTCGGCACTATCATGTGCCGCGATTCCCACACACCACTGGACCCCACCCAGGGCCGGTGATGGCGTGTAAATGTGTTTCCACGCGTCCTTTAAGTACTATATTTAGTATAGTAATATAGTAACTCGGCAAAAAGAATTACCAATTGAAGTGTTACTAACATGTGTCAAGAGTACAGTGTTCAGTGGATATAAAATACACAAACATAGACATTACATTTTTGTATCGAAAATTAATAAGATAAAATCTGAGATTGCTAATGTGATGTGTGGTTAAGTCAAAAAAAATAACAATATGGTTAATTATCTGTTGATGCCTGTGGTAGATACATATATCCTCAAAGGCCACGGGACGAGTCCTCTGTGATGTAGTAGGGCTTGCCATTACACATGTGACACCCATCACCGAGAGTCCATGACCATGACCGAGGATGGTCACATCGCCCTCCGTCTGTCATACTGATCAACACATAAGCACACATTAAATATTATTACTATTTTAATAAGAATATATTGTCTATAATATTATAAATTCCTTTACAATTCTTACCTCTTCTGGATTTGAGTTGAGTTGAGTTGAACATGCCCGGTATCCTTCAAGCGCCTCTGCATTACTGGGGTCCAACTCTAATGCTTTCTGGTATGTAGTCAATGCTTTAGATGGCTGTTGCATGCCCTAAAGCAAAAATGTTCTTTTATTGCGTTGTCTTATCATTAGTCAAATAAAATTACTTGTTACTCAACAAGTTCTAATATAAACATAACATAACAAAAATGTGACAAATAAAACTTAAGCAATACAAAGATATTGCTCATTGTTTTCAGAAAATATGTTCCAGTTGATGCTTATAGAAATAGCCGTCAAGTGTTAAAGACCCCGAGCGCGTCTGCTTTAAGAGCGATTAGCGACCGCTCCGTACACGTAAACACTGGTATTCTCTTACTGGTGTTAATAAATAAGAATTGTTTACATATTCCAAATCGGAACTTAATATGCTTTGTGATTTTGTATGGTGTCTTGAGCAAACAAGTTATGTTCAGTCTTACAATTCTTTGTATCCCAACAGAAAATAAATCACAGTATAAAGCATATGAAAACTATGTTCGGCGGTTGTGGTGGAATAACCAAGACTTGGTGTAGGTGACATCCTTTTCAAAACATATAAAATGTACTTACTTGTAGAATCTTGCCCTTCCGGATCCAACCCTTAATAAACTTGGGATCTAGCTTGCAGCACTGATCACAATCACGTAGGCCGAGGTCAAAAGCAGCCAGCTTAGTGTAGCAAGCCGCTCGGTTTGAATATAATTTGGGATCATCTGGGTTACGTTTAATCGCTTCACTGTAATGTTTTACTGCTGTGCTATAATCACCTGCAGAGTTAAAATTTATTGTTTGAGTATACTACTAATATGCCAACTTATAATGTAACAACTTTTGAACGGATTCGGATAGAATTTTTATAATGTGACAACTTTTGAACGGATTCAGATAGAAATAAGATTGCAATCTGGAATAACATAATAACTAAATTTTATCCAGAAAAAATGAATGATTCTGTTGAGGTAGATTTTATGCGTGTGAAATGCACAAAACACAAACAGTGTAAAAAGAAATTCGACCTATAATACTACACTGTCAATACATGTCTCCTCTTTTATTTACTTTTCGGAGGGACCTAATACTGATTGGCGGCGCTTGTCCAGCCTTAACAGTTCGAATGACTACGGAAAACTTAAAAAAAAAAACGGGACAGACCCGTCTTTTGCGGCAGATGGGAAGAGACAAACCGGAATTTTATTGTGGGGGTTACCCTATGGTGATTATTATTGGGACCGAGAAGGGGGGAAACGGTCCCCCACCCCACACTAGTGGGACTGCGCGCGCACGATGCCGTTTAATTTGCGGTGTCGTGGATAAGGATAATTGAGCTCTTTTAATTGTTGGCTTCCCTCAGGACGCCGGCCTCCTCACCCCCCCCCCCTCCCTCTGAAGGGAGGGGTTGATTTGCGCTACAAATCGACAAAAGCCGTGTTCTTGAATTTTTTAATATTATTATTAGAGCTCTCTACAGTCGCGTTATTTCATTTCTATAAATCTAAGCTCTTACATGTGTCCTCAAAATAGTTTACCTATGAGTCTGAGGCTGACCACAACTGAACTGTAAAAATCATTAATTTTGGAAAGCATTTCCTGCCAATATAACATTGCCCTCAGAGCAAATGACGAAAGCCAAGTCCAACCAATATGTAGGGTCCGTAAGTTAAACAGAGAATTATATTACAGAGTACATACAAAAAGATGTTGACATTACCCTTTTTGAAGAACTCGTTGCCAAGCTCCTTCTCTTGTTCTGCTTTTACTGGGTCAATGTAAGCCCTCTTCTCTTCCTCTACTATTTTCTTCTCAACTTCGCTAAGCAGAGTTTTAATTTCTGGAGTACGATGTTCGGACATTGACTTTTCATAATACGTCTTTGCCAGTTTCCATTGTTCCATTTTTCTGTAGGCATTACCTATAAAACAAGAATATATCATCTTCTACCATAATAGAAAGCAGATATTTATGCTCAATGATGATGTCTATGTCGCAGTCGGATTGTCGAAATCGCTGTATTTTATTATGGCTAGCCATTTTCGAACACAGGCCCGTTTTTTGTGGCGGGCCAACGGTTAGCCACGTTGAATAGGGCTGAGAGAAATTGCGAAAGAAAGAGTTCGGCGTTATGCCGATATCCGTCTTTTTTTTAGTGATAATGTTTTAATCCAGATTGTAACATCGCAAATCATCCTAAAATATATACCTATGAACTTCATTTAATAATCAACTGGTTACTAAAAAGTACATAATAATTTAAAAATAAATACCAATTCGTGTAAAGGCTTTTGCAATGAGCTTGAAATCAGCTCGGTTCTCTCTTCCAATTTCTATTGCTTTCTCGCACTCCTTAATACACTTTTCATATTCCTTCTGTTCAAAATAAACAGCTGCTACATTAGTATAGAAAGTTATATCATTTGAATCATGTTCTATAGCCTTGTTGTAATGAACAAGAGCATTTTCAAAATCTTTCTTTTTGTAAAATTCATTGCCCAAGTCCTTTTCTTGTAGTGCTAGTTTACGATTTTCTGGTAGATCTTCATATTTTGGTTTAGGTGGGTCCTCTCGCTTGGGTTCTGGAGCTTGCTTAGATTGTGGCACGGGTGGGTCAACATCCATTGGTGTATCTAAATTAACACCTAGTAAAACACTTAGTGTAGGCAGCATTCTCTTGTCTTCCAAATTGAAATCTGGACCTATCCTACAGTCATTTTGATTTAAATCCTGCAAGAAAAATATAATTGAATTTAATGGCTTGCAGAGTCACTTTCTAATAAAAAGAAAATCATACAAATACATGCATGCTGTTATTATGCAATGTTTTTACACTGTTTCACAAGAGCTTAAACTCCCAATACCTATTTTAGGACTGAATATTTCCAGTGAAAATGAGTTATACCAATACATCCTGATACGCTACAGATCTACTACAACCAATTAACCAAACTACAGCAATTTCAGCTATTTGGTGATTTTATGTGATACTTGGTGCTTTCACAAAGGGCAAGCATTTTTTTAAAATTCTTATATGGTCTACTATCTCCTAAGATAGTACACTAATGACTTTAGCAACTTTGATATGAATTCTCTGAAAAAAGTTTTGTGAAGTAAAACACGTGCTGGCATGGCTTGTAAATATATAAAACTTTTAACAGAGTTATTATTTATTATATGAACTGAAGTAAGAAATCCAATATAGTAATGTTAAGAATTGATATTAGTATATGTAAATTATATATTTAGTAGTTACTTTACGGGTTGGGAGTAACTACAAAATGAGTAGCAAATACTAAAATCTCAAACTCTTATTAAATTGTTGATATGTTAAGCTTAAACAAATGTTAAGTTAGTTTATTAAATCGGATGATTTAATGTAATATATTTAAATTGTTAATACATTTATTTGCTAAACTACCAAATCTCTACAATCCTATTATATTGGATTAACACCACTACTTTCTATTATCAGGGCATAACAATGCATGTGGCCATTGCAACTTCATGAAGAATAACTAAAGGCTGTTGAAGATTTATGACCTCAGGAATTTCAGTCTCAAAATCTTTTATAATCTGATGAGATAGCATGAATATAAATGTACTTCATAATACTGGTTATCAGTGAAGCATATTATCAGTATATGGGTTGTAACATAACACAATCATGTGTGTTGACTTATACATTTAGAGATTAAACATTATAGTTTCCAAACAGGAGTCAGAGTACACTCATATAGCTTAAAATATACTTCACTTAAAATGTTTTATGTTCTGGATTACATTACACTTAAATTAACAATTTTGATACTGGTCACATACTGCATACTTCATTGAGAATAAATCCAAAAATTATTTACACACCTTAACCATATTAACATATTCAGGATCCTTCAGCCACTCTCTAGTCATTGGATTTGATCTAAGTTTCTCCATGAGTTTTTCTGTTCTAAAGCTAGCCTCTTCAGCCTGTTTAGTAACTTCTGCTAAACCGGAAGCTAATTGAGCGTTACTTGGATCGATCTCTAAGCCCTTTTCATATGTAGCCTTTGCTTCATCATATTTTCCTAAGAAAGCTAATGCGCTACCCTTTCTGGAATAACCTTTACTCCAAGCAGGATTCAAAGATACAGTCTTGTTGGCATCTTCTAATGCTGATAAATATTTTTCAGCTTTTGCATAAGCCGCTGATCGATTACTGAATAAAACGTGGTTATTTGGGTCTAATTCGATAGCGCTTGTATAATATTTAACAGCTTCGTCGTATTTTCCAGAAGCCAGAGCAGCGTTCCCCTTTTCCTTTAATTGGTTAACCTAAAAATTGTTAAACTTAGTACCTACTTTTGCAACTTGGTATAATTCGCATAGTTAAACATTAAGAAAGTCGGCATAACCTTACCTGATCCATGATAAGAACTGTTTTCTTGTAGTATTAGAACTTATTCAATGCAATGATTTGTCACTTTAATTAATTATACTTTGAAAAATACTTCTCTGTCCCTCTCGCAGTTTCTAGTGATCCAGAAATAAAGTGCAAGTTCTAAAATATTAATGAACCGACACTGACAGTACAAAATTCGAGAAATTTCTAGTCTATTCAATGAATTAGTAGCGTCTTCTAATTGTTTTGTATATGGCAATTTTATATATAATATAATATGTCAAATATCTTAAAATTAAAATATAATTTTCTTTTCTGTGTTATTATGGTTATTAAGCGATACGGGATACTACGGGAATTATGTTAAAGATAGTTTGTATCTTTGTGGACATGATGCTAGTCATACTGTAGGGAAAGTCTGGACAGACGACACAGCTCATGTTTTCACAAAAGTGAAAGTAAATCCGGAAAATTCGGAACGGTTAATAATTTGCCACGCGGGCACAGTTAACGTATTTATTTACAAAACATTTCTCACCTTTAAGTTCAAACAGGCGGTGGTTATAGGTGGCCGCATCTTCTAGACTCCGAATGCAGGTTTGCCTCGTTATCTCATATACAGAGTAGTGGGTACAATACATTCATAATTAAAAGCTGCAGAAATACTAATATGTAGAAGTATTTTAAGACTCAAATAAGCCCTAAACACATAATCACAAAAAACTTTTTTCAAACAAAGTAAATCAGATAACAATAATAAAATTTTGCAATACAATAATTTATTCAAGCATAACTTTTCCCATATACAATATATTTATTTATATGGTTCTCAATTTTTCTGTTTATCGATTGATCAAGCTATGCATTGTGATACGGCATTGCTTATACTTTACAATCGTCAATGATAAGAATAGCAATAATTAATTACATTTGAAAGAAAGGGAAGGAATGATAAAAGACTGCCAGTTTCCAGTTTCAATTGAGCTCTAAATAAGTTATTTTTGGAAATTTTTACACATGAAATTAATTTTACACATGTAATGCCATCTTCTATGATATTAGATTTTTTCCTATTTTTTACTTTTTTTATGATAGGAGGACAACGCATCTGCCTAACAATCATGCGAGTGTTCATGGGCGTCGGTAGACGGTAGGCAGAAGGTTTCGATCGTTCTTTTATCCCCTTATGCTATAAAATAAAACACGAGTGAAAGCAAGTTTGTGGAAATTTACGGATGAAAACTGGAATAATATCATAGAAAAATAAAATGCGTCATATGTCACGACGGGAAACGTGACTCGTCCATGTCGACACAATATTGGAAGAAAGTTTTATGTTATATGTAGGATTGGAGTCGGAAGAGCCTTCCTGTTCGTCGATCGAGACAGATAGCATATATGAATAATTAATGGTTTTGTTTCATTTGTACATCTTTAAAATATTCTTTATACACCTAGCGAAAATTAATACTTTTAATAAGCAGTTAATAGCTTTTTCTGTAATCGATTAAATGTTAACCGCAATTACACTCGATAATCGAATCACAAGTATTGATTATGCATGGCCACCTCACTAGAGTTAATTTGAATTATGCCACAACACCCATCCTATGTGTCCAGTACACTGTATAGAATTAACAAAACATTGTATATAAAAGCTGGTCCTTAATATAGATATTGTTTGAGAATTTGAGGGATAGCTTGTATTCCGGATATAAATACTTTAGAGTGCTACATTAAGTCAGGAGATACCCCACACATTGTCCATCCAACCGTTTGCTTGATAGTCCTAATTTTAAAATGGTGTAGGCTACCTTTTATACACAAATACAAAATGTTTACATTTACGTTATACTTTGCAATAATATTCTAAACAAAATAATATAATTTAAGTCTAAACCTGTAACTATTTAATAATATGATATATACATAAATAAACAGAATACATTTAACATAATTATATATTTACACATACTTATACTTTAATAGTTATTAATCGATAACACATGTAGCAGTTGGACGTATCGACAACTCCGTATCGATACGGCCCTTGCTCTAAAGCAGCCTGCACTCGCACTTATATGGATAAAAAACCAGGTTTGGTGGTGTGGTGTATGTTTGTTTCTAACGCAGAACGAACACTGCTTGGTTAAAATTATAACGCTTTCGTATATAATACGCTGCTGGTGCTAAATATTCTCGTTTTTTTTCTTCCTCTGAAATTTCATATTGAATAATATAGGCTCTGTGTACGTGTATTACTCCTGTGCCTTCCGTTGAAGTTTAATAGGGTACGTAGACGATATATGTTTAAGACTGTCAGCGTTTTTATTAATATTAACCATCTGAACACTATCGCGCTATCGCATAATTATATTGTTGACTACTAGATACTATATTAGCCAAACCACCATAATGGTAATGTCCTAGGTGTATAGTCTGTGGTAATATCTTTGGTAGCAACTGGCAACACTGTCCTAGTGTCACGCTAATCTCTATTTTGTGATATTCGACCGTTTCATGAATGTAATTGGTAGATTTATGGGAAATACCAAGTAAATAAGTTGTGATCGATGGCAAAAAGTACGTTTCCATGGTGTAATCATTAGCAGAACAAACGGTCATATAGCTACCAGTGACTCATCGTAGTTTTGTGTACAGTTTCTACCATGGATACAGATGATGGTGAATCCTCAAGCAGTGGGCCTATGTCAAGCTTAAATAGTTTATTTTCATTTACAAGCCCAGCTGTAAAGAAATTACTTGGTTGGAAACAGGTAAGTACATTTTATATATAATTGTAAATGATATTATTCATTTACCGTTTGTAATGCTATTTTCTCTTACTCTTATTAATTTGAACATTTTTTGCTCAGCTTCATCTTATTCCTAATTAATCCTCGAAAGTTCTATGTAAGTCATTCATTGGAAAATAGTGAAATAATTTATAGGAAATTAGAAATATTTTATTATTCAAATCTTGTTGCCTCCCTGATCAAATACATCTTTCCCTTAACCCTTACCTTTCCTTTAACTCGATTATAATATTATGAATATTGTGCAATTTGTTACTAGATAAATATCTTATGTACCCATTTGTGTATTTATGTTATAAAAAACCTCTTAAATACAATATATTTTAGTTGTTCTGATTGCATTTTTATTAGCTAAGTAATGGAGTGTGCAACCCTCAATATACCAATAATGGACATTTTTATTTTTTTACCATAAATACATTTGGTTACTGAAGAACATTTGCTATATTTTGGGTACCATAATTTTGAAGAAAGGTATGAACATCCAAAAAAAAATTTATATTATTTATCTACCTACATACTAATGTTAAGATTTTAAAGTGTTATATTGTTTTCGTAAATTTATGCTGTAATATAACATTATTTATTATTATGGCTATTCAACAGACTTATCGCATTTCTTAAGATTTATTTGCGGAATGAGACGGAATCACTATAATGAATGTCTGTACTAAAATCATTTTGCTATCCTGTAATAAAAATAATAAAAATAGAATTAATATATATTTAAATAAATAAAAACAGATACATAAATAAAGCAGCAAAGAAACAAAAAAGTAAACTCTAAAAAATAAAAAGAAAATTAAACACTCAAATCTAAATATAAGGACTGATTCTAATGTGGCTCTTGGAAGCAAAAATTTCGCCACTGAATCCAACAATGGATGAATAAACACTGATGATGCTTTAATTTATTTATTCCATTTTTATATAACTTTGGACTATAATGTTCTATACTGCAAAACTATATCCAAATTGTTTATTTATGAAATTTACCAGGTGTGGGCCGGTGCCTTATAGCAATAATCCAAGTTGTTGTATATTATGCTCATAAAACATAAGCTTAAAGTATGTTATTTGCATATTGACATAAAATTAATGTATTAGTAAATGCTGTATTTGAATTACTTTGTAAACACTATTGATTGTTTTATATACAATTACTGACAATGGCATAGGTTGAAGTTTTGCATGTCTGGGTTTACTTCCATCTCCTGTGTATATGTTTTGTTTATCTAAGAAAAGAAAATCCATCAGGGTTCGGCAATATTTATTATGTATGTTGGCAGATAGATATGAATGTTCTACAAAGACTACAATCAATGTGACAATGCATTACAATGAGCCATGCAACCTGAATGCAAATTTATTACAAGATTTAATTATAATGTGTAATTACGCATTATACACACTCTTATCTACAGATTTAAATTTTATACAATAAAATCTTGTCAGTTTTAGTAGATGAAACTGTCTATAATATTTTCATTATTTTTCTCTTAGACTGGTAGTTTTCTGTTATATTGCATATTTCTAATAATCACACAACAATTTCCAGGGAGACGAAGAAGAAAAATGGGCAGAGAAAGCTGTAGACAGTTTGGTGAAGAAGCTCAAGAAAAGGAAAGGTGCAATTGAAGAGTTGGAACGTGCACTATCCTGTCCAGGCACACCATCTAAATGTGTCACCATACCACGCTCGCTTGATGGTAGACTGCAAGTAAGGTTTTATTTAGTGTTAGTGTACACAACCACCACTTTAGTTTATTCGTAGCAATGATGTTGCACTTTGCTTTCTCCTCAGGAGTGAATAATATATTTGCTTCATCTTTACAGCACAGACTGGACTTTGATCAATGTCATGACTTTTTTGTTAAAAATATTACCAGGCACACTTTAATTGGTAGTCCAGGCTGATACACTTACACTTTCATAATCCTTCTTCTATTATAAAAGCAAAAGGTTGTATATTTCTTATTCACGCAAAGCCTATTCAAGTGATTAGAAAAAAATGACAGATTGTAATACATACTTAACATATTACAATGGGGAATAATGTAAAAATACTTTTTATATAAAAAAATAACAGGTTCCCTTGGGCGTACGCAGATGAAATTGTGGGGCACAGCTTTTACAGCAGTTCTATATAAAGGTTGTTTTTTATGTCATACTTGATGAACACTGTATTACTACAGCCAGATCTCACTTTACTACAAGGTTTAGCAAAGATATAGTCACAACATCCTATATACAAATATATATTGGCTTATTTGTTTGAAGAAATTTGATGAATCAGGTAATTGGATCCATGAATTATAATATTTATCATTTCTAGTGTAAAGTGAGTCATAGCCCAATAAGTCAACAGGTTACAGTGTTACCTCGTCCTGTTTTCCTGTTGAGCTTTGTTTCTTCCTACTTCTAAAATTTATTTTCAGTAGTTCATAGAGATATCTCCAAAAGTAAAAGGCTTTATATGCATTGTTAGTTACATTATGTATACTTCTATACAAATGTTATGAAGCTAAAGATTTTACGGCACATTCAATGTGCTAACCTCAGGAGCTACTGGTCCGAATTGAATATGTTTTCAGTGTTAGATAGCCCATTTACTGGGGAAGGCTGTATGCCATCAAGCTACGTCTAGTACGTAGGTAATGCAGGTGAAACCGCGAGGCGCTGCTAGCTTAGATAATAAAAATGTACATTGTGTACATTAACCTATTACCTTTAGTCGGTTTGGCATGCGCTACTGAAGTTATTCAATTTGTTTCTTAGTTATTCAATATTAAATTAGTATTTCTCATCATAGTGAGCCGATAACTTATTGTTAGACGTGACCTTGTGTCTTAGGGTCATCATCATCAGGTGGACAATGTCCACTGCTGGATATATGCTTCCTCCATGGTGCGCCATGGGTCACAGTCACGAGCCACTTGTGTCCAGTACCACATTTAAATATTTTTTCAAAATATTTTGAAGGTTAACGATTTAAGGCGCACAATATAGCAACAATAATGTCGTGTGAAGAGTGGCCAGTGAAACGTAGCATCAGCATACATTCTTCTATTAGGACATGAGTCAAGCATGACTTGTACATGAGTTTGAGGAAACCCATAATAATGTCGTAAATGCTCGTCTGTGACGTCACCACTGTCAAATCATTGAATCGATTGTGCTGAAATTTTATGTAGATTTACAGTCTCAGGACGAATATATGCTACTTTTCTCCGTCCTCTCTCCAGCATTTTCTTTTTGTTATCAGTCAAGATTCTGGATCTTGTCGCGGACGAAGTCCCAGGTAAAAGCTTGTAATGATATGTGTAAATGTATATTCCAGGTGTCCCATCGTAAAGGTCTGCCTCATGTGATCTACTGTCGCGTATGGCGGTGGCCGGACTTACAGAGTCATCACGAGCTGAAACCACTTGAAATATGCCAGTTTCCGTTCAGCGCCAAACAGAAGGAGGTATGCATAAACCCTTACCACTACAAGCGGGTAGAGAGCCCCGTACTGCCTCCCGTGCTGGTGCCGCGCCACTCGGAATTCGCCCCCGGCCATTCTTTGCTACCATTTCAAAGGACCACGGAACCAGCGATGCCGCATAACGTCTCATACTCGGGGTCCGGTTTTCCGCCTTCTGCGACCTCGGAGCTACCGGACACCCCGCCGCCGGCGTACTCGCCGCCGTCGGACGACACGGAACCTCCCGGGGAAGTGGCTCCCGTTTCGTACCAAGAACCTCTGTACTGGGCGTCCGTTGCCTATTACGAACTGAACTGCCGCGTGGGTGAGGTTTTCCATTGCAATTCGCACTCTGTCGTCGTGGACGGCTTCACCGATCCGTCGAACAACAGCGACAGGTTCTGCCTCGGCCAGCTCAGTAACGTGAACAGAAACTCAACAATCGAGAACACGAGACGCCACATAGGTAAAGGCGTACATCTGTACTACGTCGGCGGGGAGGTGTACGCCGAGTGTCTCTCGGACGCCGCCATATTTGTCCAGAGTCGCAACTGTAATCACCATCACGGCTTCCATCCTTCCACTGTGTGTAAAATACCACCTGGATGTTCGTTGAAGATTTTCAACAATAGAGAGTTTGCACAACTCTTGTCGCAGAGTGTTAATCATGGGTTTGAAGCTGTATACGAACTGACCAAGATGTGCACCATCCGAATGTCTTTCGTGAAGGGGTGGGGGGCGGAGTACCACAGGCAGGACGTCACGTCCACACCCTGCTGGATCGAGATCCACCTGCACGGACCGCTGCAATGGCTGGATAAGGTGTTAACTCAGATGGGCTCCCCACACAATGCAATTTCGTCTGTATCTTAGCTGTTCAAATTTTTAATAACCCCCCACCGTATTTTATTTTTTACTATGACAGCCAACTAAAATAATGCATATATTTTTTATCTATCACGTCATATGATTATATTATACACTTTTATTAATAAATCCAGCGACAAAACAAATACATTCAATATGGTGCCATTTTTGTATTTAGTTACGTTATAAGTTGCAACTTGTGAATGGATCCTGTGATGTTGAGCTGAGTGAATTGAGTCGAGGTGAATTTTCTTTCTGTTCCTCTTCGTGATTGCTTATCACACACCAAGCTCTAATATTGTAAGCTCAAAGTGTATGTCTAAAATGCAAATGTTAATTGTAATTGATATTTACTAAAGACAAGTTCTGTTTGTGTTGAGAGTGCTTAGGATATGACAATCTAAAGATATTGTATATAGGCTGTTGTTATACAGCGTGATGATATTATATCGGTATAATGAACTGTCAGGTACACAGAATACGTAGAATACGGAAACCAGTTATGCAATTGTTTAACAATGTTTAGATACGTATTTGAATTGTGAATTTTGTTTTTTTTTCATCATGGCAAACATTTCAAAATATAAATTGGCAAAAAGTGTTTTTTTTATATCCTTATGCGTTTTATGTTATTGACATTAAAGGTTTTTGTTATTAAACGCAAAGGCGCGAATTGAAAAAAAAAATTTTGAGACAATTATTGTGGAACCAACGATTCGTTGTCAATTATAATTATATTTCATTTCAGAGAATTTTTTTATATACCAACGAGACAGAAGAAAAAACAATTTCGTGTCTTAACCAAATCGGGACATTGCACAGACAAAAAATAATAGCTCAATTGATCTCAAAATATTAATAAGTTTATTTTAGTTCCTTTTGAAACAAAGACTGTGGAATGTCCCCATGCCTTACGGTATTTATTGTAACTTAATCCTATATGTTCCAAATTTTTAATATACTAAATATAGCGTCAACTTTAAAATTAATCTCAAGAATAAATTGATAATTGTTCACAAATGTAAAATATTAGATTGACAAAAAACCTAATAAAATGACTGTATAATAAATGTTAGTCAAATATTTAACATACAAATGAAAACTGATCATACATTAAAATGCTTTACGAGTAATAAACTAAAAATGATTTTGATATTCTGCTGTTGCAAATACTTCCAAGGTATGTCCAGTTTCAAGCCTTTTCTAGTGTTATATACTCACTGTATTTTACCTAGCCAATCCTAATTTCATATTCAGCTTAACGTTATATTAAAATAGCAGATAAGTTCTAATTAGAGGTTTTTAATTGACAAAAATACTTTTATACATAAGTAATCTAAGTGAAGAGATATTTGTTACAACAGTTTAAAAAAATATAATAAGATGTGCTACTTTTTGGTACTTCGCTTTCACTACATATGCTTAAGCTTTCTTTGCCGATGACTATATAAATATTGGGCAATAGGTGGGAAGAGTTAGTTAGGTATACATTGTACAAGGACGGATTGAGTCAGAAGTGAATCGACCCGTAGAAGTTACAATACGATATAAAATAGCATTTTCCTCTGTTGCAAAAACTTGTGCTACGAGTATATAAAATCTTTGGCACTTACGTTTGGTATCGATCGGCGTCTGCAATGTTAACTAAAATATTACTTATTGATGTCTTAAGTTTGCGCGAATGTTACTGTTTGCAATGAAACTACTGTTACGTTTTTCATCGCAGTTTATTTAATGATTTAACCAGCCCGACGATTCAAATGCTTTACAGCAACCACGGTCACGGGTGGACGTCGTATGTCGAGATGTTAAAAGGGTCGAAGAATTGTGATTATTTAGTTGTTCCCATTAACGCATACTGACGAATAGATACACAACGAAGCGGAAACATCGTCCTCAAGGCAGCGAGAAGTAACAAGTAGTGACGTTAATCAGAACCACTAAATGATTACAACAAAACTACTTTTACGGATTCTATCGCGGTTTATTTAACAACTCTATTCTGAACCTGGGTGGCCAGTCCACCCTTGGCCATGGTTGCCGTAAAGCTTCTGAAACGTCGGGCTGGTAAAATAATTAAATAAATCGCGATAGAATCCGTAAAAGTAGTTTTGTTGTAATCGTTTAGTATATTGCAATGAGTAACATTCGCGTAAACTTAGACATCAGCAACTAAATGATTATATTTCTTAACAGTTCTATTGTAAATGTTGTCACGTGAAACCTACCTAACTCAACTATAAAAGTATTATTAATTTGGCTCAAAGATTCAAACTTAAAGTGGTGATCAAACTTACTTTCATGGTAGTTTTTTAGAACTTCATAACATATATATGTTTAGAATTTTGTTCAATATATTGTGAATCTTTATGAGAAAAGCTGGTAAAATATTATTCAATATTCTACAAGAGAAAATTATACGCAAACAGAAAAGTTAATTTGAATAAACATATAAAATGTCCTCTTTCTATATACTAAAAAATTAATCTTAACTGTGTTCTGGGATTAATTAGTCAAGGCTTGGTTTGCTTTTTATACAAGTTCTGTGTTTTTATCTAAAAAAATGTATATAGCGCGAGTGGTAAGTGGTAAGACCCTGGGCTGGGCGTGCCAGTACGAGCAACGGGCGGACACCCGATCTGAGGTTAAATTGTAGGTATATTTCTACACTGTAAACGGGAGTTAATCGCGTGCTATTTCTCGACGTTTTAACCGCAATGCAACGTGGACCGTGGTCACGTGTTACAGCGATTGAGTCCCGTTTACAGTATCAAAATATAAATACAAACCGTGAAATTGTTTTAAACACAATAAATTGTAGGTAAGGTATATTTACATCAGAATAGAGTATTGATTTTGTAGGTTTTTTTTCTAAATGTATATAGTCTACAATGATAATTCATCAAATACACAAAATAAATGATTAATAGCCTTTGTTTTATAACACTGAAAAGCATTAAATAAGAAAACGACCAAACGGCAAAAAAACGGAGCAGGAATCTATCCTGCTTTTATTGATTTTGCAATGTTCCAAATAAATACAAGATCTTTAATTATTATAAAATAGATGAAAACACACAATTCGTGTAAATACGTCGGTAAATATAGTTTGTGCAGCCAGAAAATATACCTACTTAAATGGAAAAAAATAATATTGTAACATACGAGTAGTTACGACATGTTGAAAATATAACGATCCGACTACGACTACATTCTGACCAGAACTCAGCTAGCTCCTGTTACTATAGTGCCTTTAGAATAGTACATAGAAATATAAATGATATATTTAAATTTTATATTGTTTTTTCGAAATCATGGTGCCTAATAATAGACGCGTTGTAAGGATGCCTTATTTTATTGTTTATATTATAGAAATGTATATTTTACACAGGGTTTTAGGAGACGACAACCCCGCTACTTGTGCGGTGTTGACAATTATTTCTAAATATAAGACTACATTATAAAAGTACTAATTATAATTAACTTTCAATGAGTATTTCTAAAGAGACTGTACATTGAAGACATTCTGTGCATGTATCTATAACTACTTTGGTGGTGATGTTCCAACCTAGAGGTGTTACGAATATTCGGCCACAAAATACAAACTGAATGTGTCCAGCAGAATTCATTAAACGGTTCAAAAAACCACCGCGTGTGGCGCTTGCATTGGATATGAAGTTAGTCACGAAGATGGTGCGAGGAAAACAAAAGAAACACAAAATATTTTGTAAGATTTTGATCATTGTTTAAATCTTTTAAATCTTTTCGTGACACGTACTATTTACTGGCTGGCAGTCAAAGCATACAATGATTATTGTGTGCTTTGCCTGAGATCGTGACCGAATATTCGGCCTAAGCAAATAACATCCGTAGTCTACTGCTATAAGTGCCCGAAATAGAGATGCGAGCAGCTGACAGTGTTAGTTAGGTTGCCACGCAATTGTAAGTGCAATGATTCAACTAAAACATACATTAGTAAAGACAAGCTTCGTATACAATTTATTGTGATATCGTCGTGCACAGTGTAACGAGATAATAACCTTTACTAGCGATGAAAAAGTATTTTTCTATTCAAATTACATAACTTGCAATGTTCACAAGTATTTAAACCTGATTCATGGGAATCGTGTATAAATGACATTAGGCACTATAATGTGCACCTATATGAAAAATAAATACTCTAGATTAATTAAAAAATGCCTTAAAATATATTTCAAATGTAAATTGTTCTGTTGTGATATTGAAAGAATGTATTTCCGTAAAGCGTATGTAATGTTGTCGATAACTGAACACTAGATGGCGACACTAAATCGCAGTGTTCTCTGTGCGTTTTTTATTCATTGTTATTTTACAAATTATACTATGATGGACATGCGACTACTGAAGAATCTGGTTTATTTGGATATTTTACCATCCTGAAGTTTTGACGTTTATCATTCTCCATGTTCACGCCGGGCCATCAAACCTATTAAAATAGTTATACTTTAGATTAGCTACCAAGAAAATAGTAACTATATGTTCATGAACAATGAACGGACCGAGAATATTCTAAGAGCTTTTCACAGACAAAGATCAGATTGTGCGTTGCTCTTCATTTAATAGAAATGTGTTCTGTACTGGCAAATTATGGAATAAATATCTCTTTTTTCCGGACAAGATCCATATGTGGCAGTAAAATCAAAATCTTATAAGTATGCGAATAATATTAATCATATTACTACATACTATATGAAAGTTAAAAAATGCGTCTGATATTTTTGACAATTACACAGTAAGAGAGCTTGAAAACATCACCATTCTGCTGACTTAGTCGGGTCAAAATACGTCCCATTCATATGCCTACCCAGTTAGCTTTGCATCGGACCGTTCTGCTATAATTTTCAGAAGGCTGTTGTCGCTTTAGTACTACATTAATGCTTTATTTATTCACAGTGTTGTAATAAATGTCTAATTTTTATGAAATCATCTGTTTCATTCATTTGAGAAGGCACTTGCCAAAAGATAAACCGACTAACAAAAATTTTACAAGTGAAGCGAATGAAAAATTGTAAATTTAAAAGCGTTCTTTCTATACTTGAAGATTATAAGGTTAAAGAAAAAGTCAGTGTTTTACATTATACGATTATATTTTTTTGTAATTTCAAACTTTTTGTATATATCCTGAGTATTAGATAAAGTTGCTTTTGCGAGGCCACGACTTTGTCATTGCTTTTGTTTAAAAAGGCCTGGATACAGTGTGTTTGTATGCTTTAAGTGTACAATAGGCAGACGACAGATTTTCAAATGTTTTATGATGTCGGTACACGGTTACTGTTATACAAAATGACATTATTTCAGTAATAAAATGACATTTAATTCAATATATTACATTTTCTACAAACAATTTTATAATGAGGCGCCAAAACGCTTGTAGTTGTCATGGCGTTAATTTTCATTTTCACGCTCATGTAAATTTCGACGGAATTCGCTAATCGTGACATTTATTTTCATTTTACTGAAATTATTAATCTTAATGTTTATATTGAACTGGGTGATTCATTCAGTTGATTCGAAACTCTCTTTCATGTTATATATTCCATATTTTGGAAGTTTTATACTGTCGTATGCCCATTGTATGTGTTAGTTATTAGTGTATAATTGTATAGTACTCTGAATGCAGAATGTTTGTATTAAAAATAAAATTCCATTTTCGCAAAATACAAAAATATTTCTACCATAATCTGATGCAAATTGTTATTCCTATATGATATGGTAGTATTTAAATTGAATGCTATAAATAGTTTTGAATACAACTATGCCACTACATTTTCTGTAAATAAATATCTTATTTGTTTCATATTTTACAACTAAAGTGGCGACAGCACATAGTAAATGTGTTAACTTGAGTTAGTTGAGCCAGTTTTCAACTGACTCGAAACACAACTTTGCGGCAATTGAATTTAAGTTATACCGCATATGGAAAAATAAGCAGTTACTATTCAGACTAATACGCGATATGTTGTAAACAATCATACATCAGACAAAAAGTTTATTGCTGGCCTTTAAATGGCTAAAATTATACAGGCTATATACTGTAAGAAGCGAGAAGTATAACCGACCAGAAATCATTTATATTTAACTACAAAATGTTGGTCATAGTGAACCACGGAGGCACATTGAGCCACAGAGGGCAGAAGTCTTATTGAACTGTAAGGATCAGCTAGTGTCGTATTAGTAGAGAATTGTCTAACAATCAGTGTTTGCGGCAAAATTAATAAATAGGAGCGTCCTTGCGAGGCATTTGCCGCGCGAGTCGCCTTTGAACAAAACAAAACACCGGTGCTTGGCCGCTCGTGCGCGACAGTGCGTGCGCTCGCGCCGCAATTGTCCCGCGAACCCTGTCGCTGTGGACGCGTCTAGTATATCTTGTTAACTGATAACTGCTACAAGTGGATACTAAACTGATGATTTGACCGATGACCTATAAGACTACGTTACCTGCATCGTTATGGTCTATTTACTCCCAGTCACCACTCATTTCAAATAAAAACCTAAAAGAGCGTGCTTTTCCTTGCGCGCAATCGTGTAAAAAAAAGAACATCACTCTCGCTCCGTAAAATATTGCAGTAGACAGTAAAGGCAAAGAAAAGCTTCATTATTTGAGTTCCTTGTGTTGTTTGCTGATTAATTGTAAGCAATAGAATAACCTTGTTGCTAATTACATAACACCTCTATAATAATCCACATTGCTTACCTTTGATATGTATGGTTATTCGAATATATATTCTGGTAAGACTCGCACAAGTAGGATAGTACAAAAAATAAATGAAAAGCAACATCCGCGATAACGTTACGAAGTACTATGAAACTTGTTGTGCATAAATTTTTCATCGCAAGTGTAGTTAGAACAAACATAAACATAGAAAGAGACCGAAGAAAAACATTTATTCCGTCACATTGGTTCTAATCGAATAACATTATTTTTCTCATGTGTAAAAAAGGTTTTATATATATAGTGTATATGTGTAATATTTTTGTCACTTGAATTTAAGGAAAGGCCATTTTAAAGTAATGTAATGTTAACTATATGATATGGTAATGTATATTTGAATATGTGCAAAATGCAATTTGATGTAGTAATTGGACAATGTCATTGGACTAGGGTCTTTATGAGCGTTACGTGAATTCTTAGACACCGTTATCATATAATTTTTACTATGAGCATTTTTTTCTGTAATACATAAATAAAGTCTTTTTATTCAGTAAACAACCGTTATTTTTACTGTCATAAGTTCTTCCCCGTCCTATTACGATTAGTAGACTATTTAAGAATCAGTTCTCAGGATTGCAGATTTTCTAGAACCTCTCTCCACTCTTCTTTTTTTCACTGACTCTCAAACTCTGACAAATTCGATCGGACTGTTCCCCTCTGTAGGGTACTTTCCTCCTTGAGATGACTGCTAAATGATAAATAAGTGGACTGCGAAATGATAACATTTATTGGTTTCAATTGATATATTATGCTAAGGGATAGTGATTGATGATATGAAAACACGCAATGGTTGATGCTGATAGCGAGCTGATTGAATGTTAAAATAACACTAATTTGTAATGTGTTCGAGGCGGTGCTGGTGCCGCACTGTAATAAAAAATATTTTAACAGAGCCAAAGTATTTGAAGGATATCTTAAATACAAATTGTGTCGTCATATATACCCGGTAGATTTCTACTTTTTAAATCATAAGGAGTATGTATACAAGTGAGTATCATGAAGTGCCAAACTTACTCATAAATATCCGTACAACTAGAGATTCTGCAAATGCGTTATCATACAAAGTATAAATTTTAAAATATCGCTTTAACATCCATCGGGCTCAGTATCGAATAAAAAAACGGAAATATAATCGGTGGCCCATTGGGAGGGGATGATAGTTGCCATCCTAACATCCCGCATCTGCGTAACAATCATGTGAATGTCCATGGGCGTCGATAGTCATCAAGAGGCTTTGATTGCTCGTTTACCCTTTATGGTATAAAAAAATAATTTTTTTTTTCAAAAATTGTAATCATATTCAAGATTTTTACGTACTTACTAATACGTAATACGGCCACGTCGGCCATCTCCAGAGAGACATGTGCGTGCGCAGGCAAAAGTGCACTCCCTGTTCACTCATTTTCCTATCCCGATGGGACGGAGAGGAATCAGGCACAGGACCGGCAGCTTAACGTGCTCTTAGAGGCACGGGGGTGTAACACCTACAGCTCAAAGAATTTGAAAAATCTCAACAACACTGTTCCGACCCAGAACTCGAACTCAGGACGTCTCGTCTGTAGTTGGTCATGCTTGCCACGAGGCAGTCAACTTATATAATACATAGAAAAACAGCTATGGCTCAGGCGGGATTCGAACCCGCGACCGTATGCCCGCTTACGTTACCACTGCCCCAATCAGTCATCAAAAAATGTTTAACAACTTTTGCGTCGTCAAAATAAAGCAAAAATAGAAATAGCTGCAGGACCTGTGCTTAAAGGGGTCCCGCTAGCAAGCCTACAGGCCCCTTAGCAATCTGTGTGACCTTTAGGTCCAAATTATATCAAATCAACCCTTGAATGGAATTTGCCATAGGCAGTGTGCCAGTTTAATCCGGCACTGGTGTTATATTTTATGCGATAATCTAGTAATTAGGTAGCGTGAAGAAGAAACAAAAATACATATTCACATCAGTTCTCTAATGGGGTAGGCGGATAAGAGTGTAGGTAGCAGCGAGTAGGTAGATGCATATTACACTAATCCTGTTATATACGCTATGGTGAAATGCGGCTTGAATCTGTAAGTGCTGTGTTACATATCATTCGTAATGGTTGTTTTATTAGTAAGTGGATTGCAATCATTTGGACACACGTGCCCTAAATATAAATGTAATATTGGAATGCGGGTAAGTTTCGTAGCCGAGTGTACGGATTTGTAAGAAATATTAGAGCAGTGTCGGGGGGGAGGGGGGTTGACCGCAAACTATAGGCTCTACCTACATCAGAGTATATTATTTGCGTGGGGTGTGTAATATTGAAGAATCGATATCGATCGGCGTGAATATTGGTCCTAAAAAGCGATTCTTTGAATTCTGTTTGATTTGTATATAGCCGAAAGCGAAGAATTTCGGAGCTCTCACTTTAAAGGCCACTCTTCTCACACATCCGACGCCTCCGTTCTGCGAAATGTTTCCTATGAGGGTGGTTTGAAAAGTATTCGGCCAAACCGTGAAAATAAACACATACTAAATCAGTTATTACATTTTTATTTTTCATTCATTCTTATTTTTCTACAAGTATGTAGAAATGCATCGCACTTGATGGTGTAATCACTTGATGGTGATTTCACAATCAAGTTCGATGCACTTTTGCCATCTCCGATTTAAGGCATTTAGAACTTTGAAAAAAAAAACCATTCTTCATTAAAGTCAAAATATGCGTCTACTGCTGTTTCGACCTCGTCGTTTGACGCAAAATATTTGACCTGCCAAATGCTTTTTTAGCCTCGGGAACAGAACGAAGTCTGACGGTGCCAGATCAGGTGAATGAGGCTGGATGCAATATTAGTTTAAAGCCCTAATTGTGGATTTCAGTCATTGATTGCACAGTCGTGTGTATACAGACGTTACCTTGATGAAACACGACTTTTCTCCTGAGCATTCCTGGACGCTTTTCCTTTATTTCCTCTTTGTAAATGACGTAGTAAGACACAGTAGTAACCAGAGTCTACAGTCTGACTCCTTCCAAGATAATAATGTATCGAGGTAATCATAATAATATCCCTCAAGTCCCAGAATACTGAAGCCATTACCTTATTTGGCGACAAAATCGCCTTAGCCTTTTTAGGGGGTGATGAACCAGGCCTTCACCACTGTTTCGATTGTTGTTTTGTTTCTGGCGTACAGCAATGAACCCATGTTTCGTCCATTGTAACAAACCGATTTAAAAAGTCATCTGCATCGGCTTCAAACAACTCCAAACCATGACGTCAAATAGTCAATCGCGCTCTCTTTCAACTGGAAGCAGTCGCGGAGCCCACCTTGCAGACACCTTGTGAAAACCCAATTCGTTGGCTATGATGTTTTGATTTGGTTCATAAGAGATGCCTTTAATCTCGGTTATCTCTCTAATTCTTACTCGGCGGTCTCCCATAATGAAATCAATTTCGTCGATGACCTTCCAGAGCGGGGTTCATCTTTCACAATCTCTCTACCACGCTTGAATTCTGCTATCCATTTTTTGACGGTTGATTAAGACAGAGTAAAATCTTCTAAAGCACTGAGACCATATCATCATGGATGGCTCTCGGAGATAGCTCCTTCTTATGGGAGGTACTTAATGACGGCACGCTGCTTGGTTTTCTCTATTTGCAGAAACTTTACGTATGCTTTGTCACAAAAAATATAAAATCACAACTAATTAACGGACACACTTCGAATTTCACACGACTAATTCTGAACTGAGCTAAATAATGTGGGACGATTTCATTTTTAGAATTGAATGAAAATGTGTTACACTAAGTGCTTTTCCATCCACCCCCGTATTTTCTAACAAACCACAAAATTCTTATTCTCTCTCTTCAGCCGAAGTTACTCCACTGATGGACATAGGCCTCCCCCAAGGCCGCGCCACTGAGACCGATCTTCGGCTCTCCTCATCCAGTTGTTTCCCGCCGCCCGGTGAAAGTCGCCTCGTCAGGGCGCCCCATGCTACGTTTACCTTGGCACGGTCTTCACTCTAAAAGCCTTCTGCTCCAACGGTTGTCTTTTCTACGGCATATGTGGCCAGCCCTAGAGCTTGCTAGACTTCAGAGCTAGAGGGACTTTAGTCCTCATGCGAATTTCTTCGTACCGGATTTTATCCCTGAGGGTCACACCAAGCATAGCTCTTTCCATTGCCCTCTGAGCGACTGAGCCGATGAATTAGCCCCAAAGTGAGTGTCAGCTCCGTATGACATGACGGGTAGGACACAGCGACTGAAAACTTTAGTCTTCAAGCTCTGCGGTATCTCTGAAAAGATGTGACACAGCTTCCCAAAAGCTGCCCAGCTCAACTGAATCATCCTATCAACTTCACCCTCGAAGTCGTTTTTACCTAACTGCAAGATTTGCACGAGGTAAACATACTTCTGAACAACTTCAAGGGTTTCGCCATATACTGTTATAGGGCCCAAGCCCAAGGTTATATGTGAGTTGAACACATAACCTTTGTTTTGACTAAGTTCATGCCCAGTCCAACCCGTTGGTAGGCGTCATTTAAGCTGGTCAACATTTCCTGCAGCTCCTGCAGTGATTCCGACATGATGACGATATCATCGGCGAAGTGCAGATGGGAGATGCGGTCGTCATGTATGTTGACACCGCGGCTTTTCCAGTTAAGTACTTTAAAGTATCTCCCTGTCGCACGCCTCGATGCAATCGGATGGGTCTTGTCCTTATGTTCTGGTTTTGCACGGTCATTGTGGCAGAATTGTACAGGCTTGTCAGCACTTCCATGTACCGTCAGTCGACTCGCATCGTTGCAAGAATTCCATAACAGCCTGGGTTTCGATATAGATGAAGGTCTTCACGTAGTCCACAAAAGCTAAGCACAGGGGCTGATTATATTCTTCATACTTCTAAATGATCTGACTCACTGTGCGAATTTGGTCTACGGTGCTAATTCTCTACGAAGCCCGGCCTGTTCCAGCGGCTGGAATTCGTCAAGTTTTCTTGTGTGTCCACCCTCGAAAACAACTTATAGACGTGGTTAAGGAGTGAGGTGGGACGATAGTTTGTTTTTGAGTAACGTTTTGTCCCCCTTCTTATGAAACAGAACTACTATGCTCCTGTACCACGGCGATGGAGTTCTCCCTCAGTGAATGACGGAGTTAAAGCTCTTTAAAAGTTCCTGTAGAGTTAGTTTGCCGACAGCTTTCAAAAGTGCGGCCGTAACTACGGAGTACACCTGGAGATGACGGCATCTTCAGGTGCTTTTCCATTTTTAAGTTGCTCGAGGGTTAGTGCGATCACCTCAAGATTGACGTTTGGAAGTCGTCGGTATATTGGCGAGCCAGTGTAGCTTTGGGCATGGGCTATGGCTGGAGGCTAATCTGATTAAATTGCTTTTTTCATTTCTAAATTCAAAAATAAAAAATAAGTTTGTGACTTTTAAAACGTCAAGGTAAAACAAACACCAGATACCAGTGACGTACCTGGGAATGAGGAAAGTTGGGAAGGCTTGACCCTAGTATTGGTAGGTTTTATACAGATAATTTATCAGATATGCGCGGAACATCACTCGTATTGACGAGACAATTACGTAAATGAACAATTAATAACAAAGAACCATTAATCTATTGAGATTAATGGTTCTTTGTTATTAATTGTTCATTTAGGTAATTGTTTAAACGGCAGTAGCACTTTTCTATTAAATAGTATTTTCCTCATTCCTCATTTATCATTCTAATACATAATGACACCCTAAACTGTACAGTTAATGATATTTGTACTATTTACTTTTCGATAGAATCAATATGATCCCTAGAACTATCGATCCAACACACGCCACGCACTCGCCAATATCATACGTAACAGAAAGATGTGCAACACTACATTCTTAACACGAGTCGAATACTAATAGCTGTAAACAATCGATAAAAGAGATAGTGAAAACACCAGTGAGACACCTTACTGCTCTTTTAGTTTTATTTTGTTGCTATATAACCGACTGTCCCAGACGGAACACAACATATTCAAAATATCTATGACGACAATATTGGAATTGTTTGTAGTCGATTTTAACGGTAAGTGGCGTCAGAGTAAGCATAAATATTAAAAATGAATGGCTAAATGAAACGTAGCCTGGATCATTGAATATTTTAATAATTATATTCGTTATTTTAAAGATATGCGTGTCAGATAAAACGAGACAAAGTGTAGGTATCGTGTGAAATTGTACAATATTTTCACTTTTACCCCAGTCTTTTACAAGGATATTTTTAAGTTTATTATTTAGACTTCCGAATGTAGGTTTATTATTATTATTATTTCCTTATGCTTACTTTGTAAAGAGAAATTATATTTTATTTTAGAGTTTAGGTACGTAAGGTAAAAAGGTACCTATTAGGTAGAAAGATAAATAAAAGCGTGAAATATACGAGGACCGAATAAAGCTATGCATTCTACGTTACCTGTGTCTACTCCATCAAATACGTATTGATATTTTTTAACAGTACAACAAATTTGTTATTATTAAATATCATAAAATAAAACAATGCTAAACCAGCACCTAGCTGTCCTGTCTAAACAGCTGTTTTTATTGATTTCCTGATGATCTGATGTAAGCGCCAAATAGCAAATGTCAACTAAACCACTTTTTTTTTAAGTATAGGGGGTACAAACGAAGCCTTTCAACGACCACTGGCGCCTATAAACATCATCATAATTATGCCGATGCGTGGCCCTCCTTTTCACTTCCCCCCCTCCCATTGGGCCACCTGCTACTTACAAACCGCACTAAACGTGACACCGTAGGTGACACTTTATGGCGGTATCAAGTGAGGGAGAGGTACCTCCCCGCTCGTGCCAGCCCAATTCCGATGTTTAGGAGGATGTAGTGTCATGCACCATGCATGACACTACCTCCTCTCATGCAGCATGGCATTACCTCTTACAAATGTACTCATTTAAGTATCTAAACGATTTATCAAGCACTCCCGACCTCTTATAAGTTGTAATTAACTTCTAACTTCCAGGACACAGAAAGAAGCTCTAGTTACTCGAGTCGCATACAACTGCATACACATAGGAGCATTCGCTTATATAAAACTAATGTTAGCATTAACATCTTGTACAACAGCATGTTGGCTGACGTACGGTCTTTGTTGATGGCAACATGCTGTTACATGTTGTTGTAAGTAAACACGACCCTTCTAGTAGAGAAATGTCGTGTTTACTTACATCCATGAACAAAACGCACGTACAAAATTGCGTTCTTTGGTTTTATAATTTGTAGGTCAAGTTTCGTATTATCAGCCATTTACCTTAAAGTTGTCACTGGCCTCATGATTCTTAAATTAAATAGGATTTTCTATTACTTACTATGGCCCTATGGCTAACAAATTAATATGAAAATTGATCCATTATAGTGAAACTTTGGAAAAGCTAACAAGCAGAACTAGTTACTACTAGTCCTGCTGCATTACTATGCAGTTTATACTGAGACCAGCTGAAGACGATAGATAGATAGATAACCACTAAATTCGTATTTTTGTATACTAAATCAAACAGTTGGACGAAGTGTCTAATTATTAAATCAGGTTAAAAGCGTAGGTGAAGCCTAACAAAGATAGTGTTTGTAGCACTGGGAACATTCTCTGTGACATAAATATTTTAATCAAAATCTTCTTGGGCCCTTTACTTGTGATAATCAATCTGCTTTGGATAGTTTTTACGCGAACTATGTTATAGTATTTGTAAAGCTCGTGATCGATGAACGGCAAAAAATATCAGATTTATAAATTTACTACAGTTTCCCTTGTTTATTAAAAAAAATACATGTGGCCTGAGGCCTTATTGTATAGCTCAATTAACAGTCAAAATTAGTTTATGAGTCTTTTTACCAGTCTCAAAGGTATTTTTTGTTCCTGGTCTCTTAGGAGGCATAAATTTTGATTATATCGCATTGGGTATATATAAAAAATTACTGCTCTTTCACAAACCTCATGCTAGTGTTTAGTGACTGCTACGCCCTTGTCGCGATTGCCGTATGCGAATGCTACGGATGGCGCAATGAGGTAATCGTACATTTTTACAAAATTCAATACTATTCATTATATGAAATAATAATAATTTTTCAAAGCATCCTTCAATTTCTAGTGATTTTGTGATCATAGGATCCTTTTCACATTCACATTATTTACAGTACGAGTTCCGCCGTGGCACTGCGAAAACGACTCGAAGGGTGAATGATGTGTATGGCGGTCGCGTTGCAAATAAAAACACAGTTCGTTTTTGGTTTCAAAGTCTTCATTCTGGAAATCACGACCTCCAAAACAAGCCCCGTGGACGGCCCGAGACCCAATATGATAATGATGAGTTGAAGGCTAATGTGAAAGCGGATCCATGTTAGTGACGAAACTGTTTTAATTTACAATTGGGAAGATTAAAAAGCTTGAAAGGTAAAGGCAATCGCGCTTCGACTGCTGCGTTATTTTACCAAACCGACACAATAATGAAGGTATTTTAAACCAAATCATTACCTGAGGTGAAAAATGAATTCTTTACGATAATCGGAAGCGCTCCGCGCAATAGTTCGATCATGGCCAGCCAAAGCGAGGCCAGAAAAAGTCAAATCCTGCCTTAAGCGAAAGTTAACCCCCAAAAAGTTACTTGTAAGCTTTTGGTGGACTAGCGCCGATATTGTTCATTACAGTTTTCTCAAATCACGCCAGACTATTACGGTAGATGTCCATTGTCAGCAATTGCAAGCCATGATGGAAAAGCTAGCCGCTAAACAACCTAGGCTGGTCAATCGCTCCACGTCACTGCTGCTTCACGACGTCGCTAGACCACACACAGCGCAACATACGACAAACAAATTAGAAGAGCTTCAATTGGAAAGTCAAAGACATCCTCCGTACTCCCTGGACCTTGTTCCAACAGATTACAATTTTTTTTTGCAATTTGGATAACTTTTTCCAAGGGAAAAAAATCAACTCCGGTGGGGCAGTCCAAACCGCCACAAAACATACAAAACCGTTACAAATTTTATAAATTCTTAAGAAAATCAAGGATGGAACAAAACAGAGAAAATATTTTTTCTGTGAGTGCACCTATGCAGCAATGGTATAGAATATCATCCACTTTATCACTTCAGGTTTCACCACTATACATTAGTTTAGAACACTGATATGCTCAACAAAGTTGGAATGTTTTTTTGTTCACACATGTATTATCTCGTGTAATGTAGTTGAAACGCAACAAATATTATTAGAACATCGATTTAAGTTATTTCAAATTGTTGTTACATAAGGATTGGGTCAATCGGTTCCTTATGAACTAGTACTGGCGCGTTGTGGTTACAAAACTCATAATTAGCAGGCCCCGCTACCGAACATTATGTAACAAACTATAAGCCAGATAATTGCTGAAACACACATTTATTGGCTACACAAGTTTTTGTCTGGACACGCCCTTGCTACACCAGCGCTGAGCACTTCGAGAAGTTATTGATGTTTAACTCAGATATAAGCTGAACAGGAATGGTAAGGGTACAAACGAACGCTTACCTCTCAACGAATACTTCTTTTGGCGCGTTAGTGAAAAATGATAAGAGTAAATTTTTATGATGCGCGCGCACACCCTTACGAAAAACGGTCACCCAGAAGTGAACACTTTAGTTTTTCTCTTATTATGCCAAAGAAGTGTAACGTGTAACGCGAATACGTCGATAAATAAGTACACACACATTTTTCTTTTTTATTATAGGGATGCAAAAGAGTAATTGGTGCCCTTTGATGACGCTCATTGACATGAGCACATTTGTTAGCGAGGAGGGCCTTTCATCTTCTTCACCAATGTGCAAAGTAACAAGTTAAAATAAATTAAATAAAACACCTATGACTCCAAGTAGTATGAACATTCCAACTGACTTGGGCCGACACAATCGTGGAGGTCCCTCCCACCCACATGATATTGCCGCAAAGTGCCAGCTATGTTGGCGCGTGTCGTGTGGTTTGCTAGTTTCTGGTGAACCATTAGAGGCTAAGAGGTAAGGAGGATGTGTTTTCCATTAAAGGCGGGCTACGCATCGTCATAATTATGCTGATATTCATAGGCGTCGTTAATCTTTGAAAGGCTCTGATTCTTCGTTTGAATCCCTATATAAAAAAAGAAAAAATTATATAAAGGGATTATAACGAAAGATTGTTTTCCTCTATTGTCTGAAATCCCATCGACAGTAAGAATGTCATTCGCACTCACAGCCATGAAGTAATATTTGATGAAATGTCGTAAGCGGAATGCAGTCGGAGTTGTTATACTTCTGTTTAATTTACGTCGTTACATTTACAGACGACGGTAACTCTAAGTAGGTACTTCTGTCTGCACGGAGCTGGATGTTGATAGTAGGAACTTTATGGAGTAACCAGTTGGAGCGGAGTGTACGGGGCTCACGGCACATTATAGAGCCGAATCCCCACATAAACCACGAGAACAAACGCGAGTGCCATCAGTGGCACCTTTGGCGAGGTGCCCCGGAACAACAAATCATCAGGACACCTAGACGACCCCTAAGGGACCGACTCCACCTCCACAAATGGGGTTGTCTCGCACTATAGGACAACACCACCAACTTTGGGACAGCGTCCTCGCCTCTTGCCCCGTGCCAAAGCGCCGCCTCATATTGCTAGTTCAATTGGTAACGCCTAAGCGTCTCTGTATACCCCAGGCAATTGAGCCCCACCACCACGATAAGGATTGAACCATGGTAGGGATGCAGCACCCAGTTCATCGCCGAATATATTGGCTATTGTGGTAATTGAGATACTGCAGCTAGGCAGTAGATATCTATAGGCTCATCATACACGTATCTTCACGTCAGTCTCTAATGGGGTATGCAGAGAGAGTTGGTACATACCTATAATAAACGCTAGGAGTGTCAAAAGGGCGACTCTTGTCCGTCTGAGGATGAAGAGAGACACCAGTCATGAGCCTTTCCATGAGCCATTCATTACGTCCGCGCCGATGCCAGTTTAGCTACCGCGCGCGAGCTGCCCTCGAGTCGGGGGTTGAGTGACCCAGCGGTCTCTCTAGCCACGATGTTAATTGTTAAGTTGGCTATTATAAACAATCTCATGTCAGTATGCATCTCTTTCATCAGCGGGAGAGTGGGGGGGTCCGACCCCTTTTCGACACCAAACTTAGTCTCGTCGCCCGACGACCACTCATAGCAGTCCGGTGAATCTGTGTTCATGCCTAATACTGTTTCATTGGATTCTTCGCTTCCATAGCATAAGTTTAGGTCCGAAAAAAAAGAACTCCAAAAATTTATTCCTTCGAGTTCGAAAAAAGAACGGAGATATTTGCGAATAAAAGACTCCAAACTCGGAATGTTAGAAATTGGTTTAAGTTAAGTTCTCGGTCGTTGCACAATGTCTTCATTGCTGTACTTGGATCTAACGATATCGATAGCGGCTAGCAATTTTGCGAAAGATTGAAATAATCTACAAAGACCAATTAATTCTTAGCAAATGCTTCTTATAATAATTTTTCATGTCGTTTTGCATACGGTATATCTACTGTGTGTCCTTCTACTTCCTTTTCTTTTTTCTATTTACATGTAAAAATAGTCCCCAAAAGCTTTACGTGCCCGATTTTCTCAAAATCTACTAATATACCACGTATTTTTCATCCATGGATAGAGCGATTCTCGAAGAAGGTTGTAGTCCCAGAAATTCACGTTCGAGGCCGAGGTGGTTCGCTTGTATGTAAATAAAGCAAAAGTTAATAAAATTGTAGTGTACATTGATAGCTTCCTAATACAGACTGTTTTTATCACAGGGGCAATGAATGCACCATCGCGTTGGGTGAATCGGTAGGGTGTGTCGACTGTCGGGCCCGGCACGAAAAACACTTCACTAACGGAAAAAGCCTCTGCGACAACCTTCGTCCACCGTGGTGGGATGTCCCAGACCTTTTAGTATTAAAGAGGACTTTAGTAACTAGTGCCGTGCATAGTGCATGACACTACATCCTCCTATGCAACGGAATTGGGCCGGCACGACCGGGTAGGTATTTCTCGCTCACATGATGCCGTCGTAGAGTGACATCTTCAGTGTCGCGTTTCGTGCGGTTTATGAGTAGTAGGTGGCCCATTGGGGAGGGGGCGAAGCAGGGCAGCAGCAACGTATCGGCATAGTAATTATGTGGATGTTCACGGGCGTCGGTAGTCGTAAAAGGGCTCCGACTGTTCGTTTGCACCCCTAATCTATAAAAAAAAATGATTTTTAAAATTAATTTAAAAAACTATAAAGAAAATGAAATGTATTTTAAAACTAATTTAAAATACATTTCATTTCATAAACGATATGATAATGACAAGCACCGAAGAGCCCATTTACTTTGGCAATTGTGACCAAGGTATGTTATGGGTATATAAAGGTATATAATGGCATCGCTGGCCATATATCTACCAACTATTTAATGTTTCTAGATGTTAAAAACCTTGGGCTTAGTTTCCTTTTTAACTGAACATTTCTCATGTGATATGCCTGAATTGGAATAACTTTTATTAACAGCTCACTTAATAGTCATTAATTACTAAAAGAAAATGTTGATAAAATTACCAACTGGTACATGAAAAAAATACACAAATGTCAGAAGCACTATTAATATTTAAGATGGTAACGTCATTAGCATTTAGTTACAATAACGCGAATAGCAAAATAGCTCGAAATGTGTCGTGGACACTATAATCATGTTGTTAAATATCAATTTAACATATGCTTCGACATCCTTATTTTTTATGTGAGACTATAGAAAAAATGATGTTCAAAAAATATTAATTACTTTTGTAACCTTTATTTTACTAGTGATGAGAACGTGGAATATATTAAAAATATGAGGCGACGTAATCCGTACGCCTGTTGCTGCCATCATCATCAGCGCTTGTCGGTTCAGAGCTTAATTTGAAATTATCGGTAAGTTACTTCCATCCCTATTCTTTGATCCAACCAAGACAAGTTATTTCTCATAAATTGTCTTCCTCCTGATTGAATGATTGTCAGCTAACAATCCTTCGCCTTAAAGTGTGCTGTGTGTGCAGGTTCTCATGACAGAGAATCATGACAGAGAATATTTCTATACCTACTTAATCGAATCAGACATTTTTGTAACAAAACATGCGGCATCATAAGATCTAAGGGCAAACTGAGTAGTTATTTCATATCCGACAGACTCGCACTAAAGTATTTAGGTTTCAATCTTCTAAATAAAGTTTGATGTATAAACTTATGTATCTATTATAAATTAAAATATATTCAAATGCGTCAATAATTATAATAAAGTATGAATCAATATAGACATACCATAAATAACTGTAATTTTCTAGCAATGTTGTTTCTACAAATTATTGTTAAATCTGAAACAATGGCTTAGGTTTGTATCCTAATGCCTAGTCATAAATTCTGTACGTTAAGTTCGATACACACCATTGTCATTCTGTGGAGACATTCTCTCTTAATGTTTCAAGGTAAGTATGACTGTTTCGATGACAAATAGCAGGGAATTTGACGTCTTGATTTTTATTGAATCGGTCAACCTCTGAACATGCCCTTCAGGATTAGAAGTAGATCGATAACGGTTTTTAATACATATTGTCTCTCGATTTGTAGGGCATATTCTATTGTTATACCCACTTATGGATCGGGTTTAATCTGTCAATTGTGTGTGAAAATAAGGGCCGATTTCACAGGTTCCTAGTAAAGCCACAATTAGCCTATAAGGAAAATAACTGGCAAGTGAACAACAGATTTTCGTCTCTCAGCTTTCATTTAGAAACTTTTATTGAGTTAAGTATCGATTGGATAGCTACTATTATAGTAATATGTTAAACAGGTTCCAAGAAGAAAAAAAGCACTGGAAAAGAAATTAATACAAAGATTATTTAATATATATTAAACGATTATAATACCAAAGTTATAATAAATAATTTCGATAATTCTGCAAACAATGTGCTCATAACCAGACATGATATACAAATGATAACAATTTGTTGTGATACAATCATCACATCATTGGACTTACATGATCTGCATCTATGAATGAGGAGGATTATATCTACGTGGACACGCTCACAACTGCAATAAGAATACATACACATTTCGATGGCTCTGTTTAGTATATACCTATATTGATAAAACCATATTCGATTTTGGTGAAATATAATGAATTACACTTGCGTATGGCAAGAGCTCCTTAGATAAGAATCTCGTTTTTAAATTAATGATGATAATTATGTGTTATATTAAAACGTAAAAATATGTTTATATCCACACAGACGATTGTGTTTCCTTGTTTTAATTAAAGCTGAAAATTTGTTGAGTCATGTTATGCTCTGGCAATAAAAAAAAATTGTTGAGTCATATGCTCAGGCAATAATTAAAATGCGAGTAAGTTTAAAGCGGACATAGTGACGCATATATTTAGATAGATACGCGTTGAGGACACCAGAGAATTCTTTTATAGCCTTATCGATATATTTTTATAACTATTAGAAAGAAAATAAGGAAGTATTGAAATGGGTCTGAACTTCTAGGATTGGGAAGAAGCATAACAAATATGTAAGATTCGTGATTCATAGGTCCCAGTCGCCCCTGTCTAGTTGTACAGCCCGTAAGGGATATGGCGTGAAGATGTATGTATATAGACATATTAGGATATCTACGGTCACGTTTGCAATAGAGACCAGAGAAATTTGCTTGAGCAGGCCGATTAAAAACCTCTTCGCACAAATTACATCCTGATAGTTTTTCGGTTTCAGTACCTTGTAGTGATATTGTTTTTCAACGCGGAATATCGTTAGATAGCTAAAATGCCGGCATGAGAAATAATACGAATTAGTAAGGTAGGGCTATGCTCCATTGTAGCTAAATTGGACCGGCTGAGGAGGTACCTCTTGCTCACATGATACCGCTGTAAAATGACAGGCATGCTGATGAATTTCATGCGGTTTGTGAGGTTTCCGTAGCTCATTGTAAAAGAGGTGCAAACGAGTCGGTATAACAATTGTGCAGGTGTCTACAGGTGTCAGTATTGATCAAAATGCTCCGATAGTTTGTTTACTATTTTATAATAAAAACGTACCTTAGTTCAGCTGATTACAACATTGACGGTTTTTTCTTTTTTTTACAGTAGAGGGGGACAAACGTGCAATCGGAGCCTTTCAACGGCTACTGACGCGCATGAACATCAGCGTAATAATGCCGCTGCATTGCCCACCTTTCACAACCCCCCCCCACCAATGGGCCACCGGCTACTCACAATCTTCACGCAACGCGTCACCATAGGTCACTTCACGGCGTGAATGAGCGTCAGGTATCTCCCAGGTCGTGCCGGCCCAATTCCGTTGCATAACAGAATGTCCTAGGATGTCCTCCTGTGTAGCATGGCACTACCTCCTACTAATTACGTTTGCAAGGCAATCGTGATACGACGAGAAAAATATTATGAGAATCTCGCATTCACCTCATTTTCGACGCACGACCTACTGAGGGCAATGAAAGCGAGGTGTAACACACACCTTGTTACAGTTTTGTTTATATTCTTGTTGCTGTTATGAGTTCGTTACGTTTACAAATGCGTTTAATTTTAATAATAAAGCTGTGTGTACACAAGGTTTGTTCTAAATATCTGCTTCCTGGATGTTATGTTTAGAACCTTGTATAACAAGTTAATGTTTAGTAAAAGGTCATATTATTTGTGGTCGTACGTAGATACTATTATATACCTATCATATTATTACTTTGACTTTTTTATAATATAGTTCCGTTTGCCCCAAACGAGCAATCTAGCCTTTTGACGACGCGCGACGCCCATGGACATCCGAACTATAGTTGTCATGCAGATGCGTTACCCTCATTTCCTCCTACCCTCCAATTGGTCACAAGCTAGATTACTGCATAGATGGCTATGCTGTAATGAATCCAACATAAGTGGATATATATATTTTTGCATTATTTGTTGTAGTGTCACAAAATAGGAGATCTTCCTCTCTTCCACGACAACTTTTACCTACCTTTCGTTTTTACGGGGAGACAAGCCTCCCCGTACAAATGAAAGGTAGCTTCATGCTGCATTGTATCCACACTGGGCCGGCCGGGAAGGTACATCTCGCACACATGATGCCGCAGTAAAGTGACAGCTATGCTCTCGCGTTTGGTGTAGTTGGAGGGGAGCAGGACATCTTCGTGATAGTAATGCAGATGTCTATGGACATTAGTGGCCGTCTATGTAAAAATAAGAACAAAACGCAACGAGCGAAAAAACTATGCGTTATTGCACCGCATAGCAGGTTCACTCGTTTGCGCCTGCTCGATTTGGTTACAATGCAGCATATCACTTCCTCTGGCACAGAATGAGGCGGTGGCATACTACGTAGTAATCACACCAGATCTCTTTTCAATCTCGATATGGCCGCACATTGTAGATCCTCTGAAATATCGATGATAAACCGTCTCCTCATTCGTCGTCCAGTTTGCAGTTTGCAGTCAAAAATCATTTCCGTATTAAACAAGGAGTTACGATACCGTATTTTAACTCCTTGGCGCATATTAAAAAAACATTACACCACGTCCTCTTGAGTTGGCATACCAGACAACCGGTTCCAACTGTCCTTGCCGGGAGCATCTAGATCGTTCTGCCAGGCTCCGCGCCGGGGGCGAGACCTTCCGAGAGCATTTTATTATTCATGTACATTCTTCTCATTTCCATTTACTACACTGATTTACGTTCATCAAAATAATTTTAAAACATAAAAGTCTTCATGAAATCTCATAATTTAGTAAATGCAATTTAGTATTTTTTCACTAATTATAACTCTTTTTGGAAGAAAAGCCGACAAGTAAAGTTTGAAGAATATTTTGGGAATCCTTACATATGAAATTGGCGTTTTTCGTACTGGTCACTTTAATCACGAATTTCTCCTTTCTGGCAAGGAATTCTAAATTCAAATTTGTACAGCTATTTGAATTTAGAATTCCTTGTTCATTTATTTGTTTTTTTCTTCTGCTTTTTTCAGCTTGTGTCACTCACTTTACAAAGTGGAAAACTTAAAATATCGCATTATTAGTACGGGTTCCGCCGTGGCACTAGTGCTGCGGAAACGACTCGAAGGGTGAATGATGTGTATGGCGGTGGTGTTGCAAAAGAAAAGACAGTTTGTTGTTTTTTTTCAATGTTTTCCATCTGGAAATTTCGACCTGTAGAACAAACCTCGTGGCCTGAGACCCAAGTATATAATGATGAGTCGAAGGCTATTGTGGAAACGGACTCATCGCAAACCACGTCCCAGTTAGCTGCAGGCTGCGATGTAAGCGATAAAACTGTTTCAATTCACTTAGAAGCAAATTGGAAAGATTAAAAAGCTTGAAAGGTCCTCACCAATTGACTGAAGTAAACCGGCAAAAGCGCGTCGACCGCTGCGTTACATTACTAAACCGTCATAATAATGATCCTATTTCAAACCGAATCATTACCTGTGATAAAGAATAGATTCTTTACGATAATCGGAAGCGCTCAGTGTTATTAGAGCTTTCTCAAATCTGGCCCGACTATTATGGCTGATGTCTATTATCAGCAATTGCAAACCATGATGGAAAAGGTAAACGGCGGCTAAACTACCTGGGCTGGTCAATGGCTCCACGCCATTGCTGCTTCACAACAACGCTAGACCACACACTGCGCAATAGACGGCTACCAAATTAGAAGAGCTTCAATTGGAAACTCTAAGACATCCTCCGTACTCCCCAGACCTTGCTCCAACAGATTACCACTTTTCTCGAAATTTGGATAACTTCTTGCAAGGGAAAAAATTTAGCTCCGATGGGGCAGTCCAAATCACCTTCAAAGTTTTTATTGATTCCCGTGAAACTGGCATTTTTAATGAAGGGATAAAAGAACCTATGAGATGGCAAAAGTGCATAGAAAACAATGGTTCACTTTTATTAATTAGATATATTATATTAAGAAATATTCGACTTTTTCTTCCTCCCATACAAAACGCCAATTTCATATGTAAAGGACCTAATAATATTCACTCCCACATACCTATCAGCTCACCAAGTCAGAGGATGTTTGTCCAAATTACCTTAAAAAGGTCCAATGGGAGATGAAGATTCATGTCAAAAGTTCATCTTTTATGAAACATGAATTAATACATTTTAATAGATAAATTTATTTATTCCTTTAAATTGCATGACAACATCTTGCTGTTGTCTGTTGACAATACGGGGATACAATGAGGTCCCCATAGACAAAGTCACCATCAACAACAAGTACTCGAATAATATATATCAAGTACTATGGCAGGAAGTCATCAATTTTGTTTTTCGTACTGACAAAAAAAAAAAAACAGTGTGCAATTCATAGTGGCTGATAAAATAAGGTTACACTGTTATGTCTCGAGCTTTTTGTAGCGGTACATCATTACGAGACATTAAAACATTTAAGTTCACTCAAAAACAGCAAGGAAGTAAAGAAAGTCATGGGTTACTTGAATAATTTACAGTTTATGTTTACATGCAATGAATGGGAGTACGAGTTCATTTTGTGAATAAATGATAATCTGCCTTTAAATTTATTTCGTACTAGCAATTCGACCTGGATTCGTCCTAAACCTTCCTCGGGAATAGTTCTACCCATTAGTGAAAACCGTATGTATTCAGTTCTGTAGATTTTGAGAAAATCTATTTCACACGAACACACACTTTGTTTTATATTATGTATAGACACTTGACAAACTTATATTTCACTACTTATGGAGTTATATTACATGATGCCGCTGTAAAAATTATAGTAGGGAACTGTTGCCTTTTTTTCAAAAGTAACATTTTGATAGCAAATGAACTAGCCATAAACAGTTTCGGTTCAATGATGACGATAAATTCTACGAAGGTGAGCATTATAGTGGAGCAATAGCCAAGGGACAGTGGTACATTAAAAGAATATGGCTGATGTAAGAGAAGTGCATATTGCATTCATGACCGGATTGAAGTCGACAAAGAAACCATTGCTTTGCATTACCTACCCGGTCCTGCCGGACCAATTTGCGATGGCAAGCGATGTAAGCGCGGTACCTACGTTACGCTCCACCGGTACAGCTTCACAGAATTTCAATATTCAATTTGTTTGTACAATGTGTGCTTTACATGGTTATGAGTGAATGTAGCACCGGCGAATACTACTTCTATAAAACAAATACGAGAGAGTGCATCTTTACCACGCATATCCATTTATACCGCCTTTCAATTACAACTCTTAAATACAACCACATTGATGTCTTAATTTTACGCGAATGTTACTCGTTACAATAAATGACCCTTACGGATTTTATCGCGGTTAATTTAATTATTTAAGTAGCCCGAACTTTCAGAAGCTCTACAGGAACTATGGTCACGGGTGGACTGAGATGACAGCCACAGCCCAACATTGGGGCTGATACTGACGCGACGTTAAAGTTCCCAACTTTCAGAGTATTGCAGCGACTAAAATTAACCGCAATGTATGAGCGCTACTGCTTCTTATGTCATGTTGTTCAACTAATAACAAATTGCTACATCACTCGCAGACACCGTGTAGAACTAAGGCTATACTGCAACGTACTGTCTGTCTGTATCTATAATATATGTTATAGAGTATGTGTAAATGTGATTAACGGTGATCGAAACTGTAAAAACAATGTTAATATGACACAATTTTGTTAAAACTTGCTCAGTAATAAAGGTAGTTTTGTACATGTACAAAAAAAAAAGGTATAAATATTATTCCCAACATAAGAATAACCTGTTAAAAGTTACTTATTTAATTAATAATTTAAGAATTCAAATATAATACATATTTTTTAATATTCATAATATGTGAAGATTATTATGAAGTTAAAACCTTAAATGTGTCATGGACCTTAGAGCTTAGGTAATGATCTGTAGTGTGCCCGATACTGATAACACTTTTTTTAATTGCTGTACAATTAATCACAATTGTAATTATTATTCAACAACATTACTAATACTAACCCACTACGTTAGGCGGCTACATCGTAATATAATATTGTATTTTTCTCTGTAAGTGATTTTTGCAAATCTTTTAAGAAAATAAATGCCTTAATCCTAAAGTTATATATACAAGATATAAATACAAGCAAGACAGTAAATGTTTAACAGTGATAATTCAGTTTCTTTCTAATTACTTAAACTGATATTAACCTAGAAAGAGACTAAGAAAAAAAAATGCTAGCCGTTATAGTATGTTATGTTAAAATAAATGATACAAAAATTAAAAGGCCTCGAAGATTTTCCTAATTTGTTGCGAGGGTAGATAAGCAACATCAAATAGAATCTAGTGAAGCAATTTATAAAAGGACAACGGATATAGGGACTGGACGGCCTGTAGAAGTAAAGATGTATAATTTAAAAATATTAAAATACTATACGTAGCACATGCTACGCCCCGCGTGGATGCCACGAGTACGTGCTGCTATGTGTGTTACGTACCTACAGCATGTTTGCTGACGCGAACTAATCATATTCCTCCATTAAAGAAGATTTTACTTATATAAAAGATATATCATCTGGCGACGGAATACAATCTCATTGTACATAACACACGGAAACACGGTGGATAGGGTGGACCAATTTCCTTACTTGGGCACCATCGTGTTGGGCAATACGTCATGATTGTTTTTTTTTTAAAGTTTCTCTGTTTCGACATTAAAGGAATTAAAAATTAAACTTAAAAGGAATTAGTTCAATCAAGGAATTCTACGATAAAACTCTTAACTATTATTTCATTGGAAGGAACATGTGATGTTCATGAAAATGTATATCCTGAATATTATTTGTTTATATACTTATCAAAACGCGACGTCCAGCTGTAAATAATGTTTTGGAGACCTCTTAACACAGTAGACTGTCACGGAAGCTAATTACTTTAAATAAAAAAAAAAAAAATAATTTAACAAGTTCATGTGTTACTTCGACCTAAATTATATTTCAGGTATTCAAAGTCAATGACTATGGAATGACATAACACTTTTAAATAGGTCTAGACAGTTTAGGGGTTACAACACGTAAGGGTTTCGTACAGCATAACAATATTTAGTAGCCGGCTGTTGTAATGTATCGGCAACATTATAAATACAAGTGGCGGACTTGCGGTTCTCAAGTGTGCGATCGACCGCCATTCTATTAGCGCGGGAAAGTTTTAACGTTCGGAAAATTGTAGACATGTTCGTTTTGAAGGTTAGTGTTTTTTTTTTGTTTACACCTGTCAATTTATCCGATTAAATTTAATCGATCGATTGAATAATTATATGATTTATTAAAAAAAACATTGTAATTGTATATTTATATTACATTGTTGTAGACTTAAAATAAAATTAAAAAATTATGTAATAATTAATAAAGATGATAGTGTAAGATTATATAAATTTGCTTGACACTAAATGCGTTGCCCTAAAGAAAGTTTAAATTAAAATTCTTTGATCCCTACTATACTAGACTAAATGAATATGTAAGAATAATATTTTGTTTAATTATCCCTTGACAGTGAGTAAAATTGTCGAAATTAAGATATTCGGTTAATTTAAAGTGAAACATAACTACTCAATAACAGATGAAGCTGATATAAAATCGATTAATTAGTGTCATCTGTGAAATCATATTAAAAAGAATAATAGTCGCAGCAGGAAGCACGAACGATACAAGTGAGGGGTTGGGATAGGTTGTCAAAATAAAATAAAGCTAATTAGTAGTGCCATAGACAAATTTCAATACTAAATCTGAGGACTAAGTGTTACGCTCAAGATTTATGAAGTTCTCAGCTACAATGTAATTTAGGTCAGCTATCAAATACCTATTAACCTTTACCGGTAAGGTGTGCACTGCAAATTCTATAAAATTGGAAATGACTAAACTATCTTAGGACCTACCCAGATACAATGGACATGCTTCTTAATGTAATGATGTTATTCAGGATCTTTTTTCATAATTTAATCAATAATTCAAAATCAGATAAACCAATATAAGGTATAATGTTATGATAATATATACACCAAACTAGTCTATATACTTATCTACTATAAGTAATTCATGCATCTTGTCAAAAAATATCAATATTAATTTATTCCACATAATACTTATATAGCTGTGCCCAGCCGTTTTACTCGCAACAAATTATGCCAAAGAAACCGTTACTTTTTTTTCAGGGTGAAAATTATTTTTATGTTATTCCATACATTCTGTAGTTTTTTTGCGTGAAATAATAACAAAAGTACATGGAAACCTTTATATATATATATATATATATATATAATGTCGTCCTAGCCGAATTTCGGCTACAGCGGCCATCTCTATTGAGAGAGCCACCTGCGCGGGACATTTTATAGTGCACAAGTGTTTGCGCTGACACAAATTCACTCTCTATTCCTTCATTCTCCTATTCCGGTGGGTCGGCAATCCGACATGACCGGAGAGAAATCAGGAGCAGGACCGACGGCTCAACGAGGCACGGCATTATGTATACTAATAATATAAAGCTGATGAATTTGTTCCTTTGTTTGAACTCTCTAGTCTCAGAAACTACTTGCCCGAATTGAAAACATGTTTTTGGGTTGTATACTGAATAGACAATTTATCGAAGAAGGAGAAAGGCCTTATATCATGACGCTGATAATGATGTCGTCCTAGTCGCTTTTAGGCCATGGCGGCCATCTCTATCAAGACTACTGGCTAGAGACTATCCTACTGCGCAGGACATGTCACAAGTGCACAAGTGTGTGCGCAGGCACGAGTGCACTCCCTGTACCCTCATTTTCCTGTTCCGCTGGGACGGCAATCCGGCACGACCGGAGACAAGTCAGGTACCGACCGGCTTGACGAGCTCTCTGAGCCATGCGGGTGTAAAGCCGCCGACTTCCTGATTTCGGACAGTTATTAGGAATATAAAAATACGACTGTGTATGAATGGGTACCACTACACCACGCTACAGTCTCAGTATCATGACGCTGCGACTAATAGGACCGGACTTACGCGGGTGAAACCGCGGGGCGCAGCTAGTTTCTAATATTAGTATTACATAAGTACAGGAACACACGTACGTACCCAACCAGTTGAGGCTTGTTGTATTTTTTCAATAAATTTAGTTCATCCAGATACTATAGTTTGTTAAGTTTAGTGCTTAATTTCAAAGTACTGCTGTAAACGGAAAATTCAGATTCCAAACAAATTTTTAACTTATGAATAAACAAAAGAATTTTTAATACTATGGAGGCAGAAACCAGCTGACGATAACCTATGAACCCCGCATGTACAGATCTCAGAAATACTTACTTATGCGTGAGGCAGGAGATCAGGCAGGAGCCAACGTCCAGAAGTGGACTGATAAAGGCTGATGATGATGATTATATAGCCCATCATCATCATGGCCTATGTTAGCCGATTGAGGATTTAATTTATATGTAATTATGCTAACAATAACTGAGACAAAATCAAGATTGAAAGGTGCATGGGCAAACCTTCCAACCTTTTTTTTTGTTGACGCGGGGAAATGCGTTTACGCACCTGCACCGGCCCTGGGTGGAGTCCAGTGATGTGTGGGACTCGTGGCACATGATAGTGCAGGATACCCACACAAACCACCGCGAGTGCCTTCAGTGCCGCCCTTGGTGAGGTGCCCCGGAATAACAATCATCAGGTCACCTCGACGGCTAGTCAGCCCCCTAAGGGACCAACCCCACCGACTCTGGTTCCCATCTTCGCCCCTTGCCCCGTGCGCAAAAGCGCCACCTCCTGTTGCTCTTAGTTCCCCTCTTCTTATAATAGGGGTACCGAAAGCGATTCCTCCTCCTGATCTTTTAGCCCCCTCTTTTTATAAGAGGGGTGCAAAGATCCCCTCGGTTCAATTGGCTTCGCCTGGGTTCACCCCAGGCTACTAAGCTCCACCGCCACGACAAGGCTTGAACCATGGTGGGGAGCTTCCAACCTCCGTTCCTTAATGCCAATTCTATACATAATAAGGACACTGTCCCAACTCCATAAAAGAACCCCGTAGGATCTAATGTCGATAAATCCCGTCTTAGCACTTGTAGTTTCTGAGATTTCGTTAATAAGTGAGTAAGTGTTAATAAGTGAGTAAGTGTAAAATCTTTGTTTTTATATACACAGAAGAGATTTTTTCGAATTCGAAATTTAGAACATGAACCTTTCACCATTGCTGTCTGCTCTTATGAGATCGGAGAACTCAACAAATAATTTAGACATTTTGTTCCTGTATGCTCTGAGGAATGTGTACACTGTCGGAGGGCGGGAAGAGAGCATACGTGTCACTTACGGTGCAGTTAGTAACTTATATACACAAATGCTTTATGCGATTATTTGCATAATTAGTTAATGGTCGTGCATATAGTGGAGAGATATCGTCGTTCTTTGAGTGTTTTTAAAGCTATTTTGTTTAGGATAAGCGTGCAAACGAGTAATAGAAGCATTTTGATGATCACTAGATACTCATACACACCCACATAATTATCGTGCAGACGTTGCTGTGCTTCCCTCCTCTTCTGTCCAGAGTAATAAAGCAATTTCATGCAGCTTATTAATGTCGACGGTTAAAATGTTCCATTATACGAAATGATAACTTTGATATCTTTAATAATTAATCATGTCAAACAAATGATAAGAATAAAACTACTTTTACGGATTTGATAGCGGTTTATGTAATTTGTTAAATAATTTAATAAACCGCGATAAAATCCGTGAAAATATTGTAGTGTAAACATTTGCATAAACTTACGATATCAAATATGTGAGTTTAAAGTACTGACACAACTTCTGGCGGGAAGTCTAAACTTTATATTTCTGATTACGGCCGCCACATAGAGACGGATGCGACACTTTATTATTTCCGATCTAAGCTCAATTAATATTATTCTATGCGTAATAACATTATTTTTAGAGTTGTTGTTTGTCTGTCCGTGTAATTGTTGGCACATTACAATAAAACTATTGAATGAAATTCATTGTGATTGCATAGAGCTGATCGTGGCACTGTGGTTTTACGGAAGCTATTATTAAATTTGACACATGGGATATAAGTAGATAAAATTGATTTTAAAAATGCCATTGTGCTTGGCGTGTATTTTTCAATACTTATTCTACAATCTTCACCGATACAGGTAGGGGCTAAATTATAGCCAGAAGATAAATGCTAACATAATTATTCACTAGGCATGTATTTAGTAATTGCGTAGGCAGCCCGTCTCATTTCTTAATTATTTATGGGCTGACCGATGTAATCAACATTTAAATGTACATTTGAATACTATCTATTAACTAACTTTATATTAAATAGTAAGTGTTATATTACCTTAAGGCGTGTCCTTAGCCAATTGCGTCCTCAGCCAATAGTTGAAGTTGTTTTACTACAGATATTTAAATAATACCAAGGAACATCGTAGCTAGCAAAAAGCGGAACGAAACAGATATAAGGAGTATGATCATGTGAAACAGTAACACTAAAAGTAACGTTTTACCGCGCAGCCTCTCTTGCGCACATTCTACTTTGAAACGGTAATCATTCTTAAGAAGAAGTCGGAGCAGACAAACATATTTTTATAGCTTATCAACAGAACCAATTCTCAAAGCAAAAAACGCAATAGCTTTAAGTCGAAAAAATTTGCGAAGGATTTACCCGTCCATTATGCAGCAAAACCTCTTAATGCGACAACGAATATCGAGAACGTGATGTTGGTAACACTAAGTGAAAACGATTTTAAGTTTTGAAGGCAGTCCTTTAAATTTTCTTCGTATTAGTCACAGCCTTCTAGTGTCATACGCTTTGTACACCTGATGCAATCGAAACCGGGCCGAAACATTTCCTAAACAGCTTTGATTGGCATACTAATGCTTATTGTACTCACCAGCGTGCAGAGCCGACGGCGCTGCATAACTTCAAAACGATTTGTAATGGTAGTGAAATGGGGCAATGGTGTTACTTGTTAGTAGCTCTTCTTCATGTTCCTTTGCCTTTACAGTAACTATTTTTTTTTTCATTGTAAATTTTGGCATCATAAAAAATCCATTGGAACTTATCAAATTAACCGTAATCCAATTTAGTCTTATAAGGTAATATAAATTTTGTTTTATATTGAAAATATTTTAAAATTTAAATTTATTTAGCACCACCCCGTGGTTTCACCCGAATGACTGCTGTCCTATTGGTCATGATGTCATGGTCATGGTGTATATGGCCTATAGCCTTCCTCCACAAATGGACTGTTCAACACAATAATGAACTTGCAGGGCAAGCCAGTAGTTCCTGAGATTAGTGCGTTCAAACAAAGAAAATCTTTATATTTTAGTATAGACACTATATCAACTTTATATATTAGTATAGAATTACAAGCGCTCTATATCTTTGTTGTACAATGTTTAAAGCTTCCCAGAGCTCGGTATCAATTTCAAACAGTCACATTTATAAACAATATTTTCCCTATTACGTAGGAAGCCAACATACCAGCACCGCATTCCTAACACGTCCTAACTTGTATTCAACCTGAAGGCTTGTTTTGCAATTATTATAACAAGGCCGATCAGTTACGAAGGCTTTCAACCAGAGACAACCACGTGTTGAGACGCCCTACATTCTAACTATACACAATATAATAATAATTTAATCATATTGTCTTTTCTAAATTGCGCCTAAGGATGTTGGGCTAGTGATCGAAAATTAGGGAAATCCGCTCCATGTCTAGTTTCACTGAGAAATTATCAATTTAGTTACAACTACCTACTTTCAATTTTCTGTGTGCCTGTTAGTCATCCATTGATTCTAATTAAATAAATCTGCTGTTTAGAGGACATTTTAGTCTTAAATTTATCGGGTTAGGACTGGTTAGGAAGCGTTACTACAGTACATATTATCGGTAGGTATCACTGCAATGTGATACCCCTTCCCGTTCTTCTTTCGCCTCCCCGCGCTCCTCTAGAATTGCAGCTCTGTGGCAATCAAATTAAAAAGATAACCTAACAATACTCATTAGAATAAAATTGTTTCCTGTTTAAAAGTTTCTAAGTTACTTTTAAAAAAAACCTCTACTCAAATACTCAAAATACGATTATTTTGTGACTCGATAATTGTAAAGCTATATGTGTATCTATTATATGAGTAATATGTTATCAATATTCCCACAATTATTTAAATTTGTTGTTTATTTTCATAACATAATTATGTGTTATAGAGGAAACATAAACGAGATGTAGGTACGTCCGGTGTCGCAACATGTTCAATCGGAGGTCATCTGCACGAGTGAATTTGTAATGAATGATGCTGTAATTTAAAGATGTTTGTAAAAATTAAGAGTACAAATGAGCTCTAAATTCTTATTTCCATGGTTCTCAGAGGGTACACACGAACGATGGACGTACAGACATATGCAAGGCAGTTATATCCAAATTTGTGCTTTTTTTTTCTTCAGACTCTGAGATTATATTAATATTCCCGGGATTTGATTAATTCTAATTGAATTATTGTAACAAGTTTTTAATAATAATTAAATGAGGGCGGCATAAGTACTTCGAACGGATGTTACTCTTTCGAGTTTAGAAATGCTTTTCTTTATTTGATCATTAGGAACCGAATGTCCGTTAAAGTTTTATGCTCTCATAACACCGCCGTAGCGTCGTGTGACCCTGTCTCAGTTTTATGAGCAGTGTAATGAAATGCTAGATTTAATGTGAAATGACAGTAAAATCTGGCCCTGAAAAATGATCGATATTAAGCGAGCTGTTCGTGTACAAATAATATACGTATAAAATAAAATGTGATCTGTGAGTATTCCCGATTGAGTCACAATTCACAATCACTGGTATATGCGAACTAGATCCACTAGTGGTGTAAACTGATAGTAATGGACGGGGAATATAAGTAGGGTAATTACTAGTTACCATTATAAATAGCAATGTGTCCTTAATTTTGCTGTGCAATAATCCGTTGAAATGACGCAAAGTATGCTTAAAAGAAAAATATAAATTAAGTATAAGGCTACGTCATTATACCAAATGAACGAACAAAACCTTTTTTAACTGTCATAAACATCGTTTAATGGAAAAAATGTTTTTTTTTTTTAATTTAAGATCAAAACTAAGTTATAATATTAAATACCGGCTGAGACTCGCGGTTTCACCCATGTATTTAGGTCCTTTTTTTTGCTTTTTATGACAAAATCGTTAAAAAAATGCCCTTGTTCCTTCCTATATATTTACTCTTCTTACAGTCAAGTTTCGTTCAGTGAAATTCCAACATATACAGGCCACCCTTTCCAAAGGTTTTCGCACAAACATCTTAAATTATTTATTAGTATTGTATCAATAATATTGTAATAAATCTTGAAAAAAACCGCGTTATATAACAGATACTTATTTTTTTTTAATGTATAGATGACTATTGTACATCAATGTTAATAAAATCCATGTGTGTTCAAACCTGTTTACAGCACACACGCTTTTAAGCTCAAGTTCAAGTTAAGCTTTCGACCTGGTTTCAACGCTTATAACACTGATTCAAGGCCGCATTTCATTAATAAATAATAACCAGGAAGTGTTTCTTCATAATATATTCATTTCAATAATTATTATTTGCTATAACATTATATGATAAGTTGTTTTTTCTGTAGAAATTCGATGAATTTTGTCTTCCACGCTCAACGTCAGAGACAGTTTTACCATATTAACATTATTTAATTAATGAATAATTACAACTTTTAAAATTGTATACATCTATATATTATATACAAACCCGTCGCCGGTGCATCGCTGGAAATCTTATAAATTAAAATGATAACAAATAACTCTCGTATATTCACAATTTCGAGGATATTTTAAAATGTGGACTTTACCAACTCCAATCTTTACACAAAAATTTTCAACTTTCAACAGAGTGAACTTGTTAGACTTACAATTGTGCAAGTACTCTGCGCTATCTATATCAAGGTATCTATCTATGTTTTGGACTGATCACTGAATCGTATATTTCCTACTGCTATCACTAAATTCTGCGAGATGACGTTTATTGCCGGTACATTATATATTTAAATTTTAAGGGACGGCTGAGCAGACGAAACCTTTTCATTACTACCGACGCGCGTAAATAACCTTACATTATCCTAATTAATATGCCGATGAGATGCCCTCTAATGGATCTGAGCTCAATCCTCTCAAATATTCAGTTATTATGTGTTTATATAGCTGATGTGATTTACACTTCATATTATTGTGTTTAATGTAACAATAGTTTTATATTATCAGTGGCGTTGATATATAATTCGGGACCGTGACAAATTCACCCATCTATCCATCCCATCATCGGATGGAATGTATCCTTCCAACATAGATGAGCTCAACCAAGGGATGTTCCTCCTGTGCGAACTGTTCTCTCGACGGCACTCGCAGGCCGGAGCCCACATTGTACCACGCTGTTGTTACATAAGACAAGGTCCGAACAATCGTCGAGCTCCGCGCTTCGACTATTCGTCGAGCTCCGCGCTTCAAACAGCCATCAAGATGCGCGCTCCAAGCAGTCGTCGAGCTCGCGCTCCGACCAATTGTCGAGCTGCGCTTCAACCAGTCGTCGGGCTTCGAACTATCGTCGAGCTTCGCGCTCCGAACAGTCGAAGCTTAGCGCCCAAACAATCGTCGAGCTCCGCGCTTCGAACTATCCTCGAGCTCCGAGCTCCGAACTTTCGTCGAGCTTCGCGCTCCGACAACACACAAGCCGTGATGGCGAACCCGCAAATATTGCGGTCCCGTTACCGAGGGGATAGTCGTCCCCTTGCGACTCGACCCGGGTTATGAGGTCCGCCTCGATGCCCGTAAACCCCACAGATTTTGTGGAGATGACCAGAAGTGTTGTTACGTTAACTAATGATAATTCGTATCACCTATGGTGGCATGTCAAACTGAGCGCGGGATCACGATGGTCTCATAACTGCTTTAGTGGTTAAGCGCTAAGACCATGCAACAACTTCATATCTGACAAACTCTTTATATTTAGCGTGACAGTTACAAACGGACTTTTTTGTCGCAAGTCCTTCTAACTCATAATATTTTTTAGATGCCCTAACATGAAATCTTCTTAGCTGATTGAGTGATTTTTTATAATACCTATGAGGAGGCAAACGAGCAGTCGAAACCTTTTGATTATTATGCAGACACTGTCCTCCTTCCCTGTTCGCATTTTTATAGCATAAGGGGGCTAACTAGTAATCGGTACCTTTTGATGACTACCGACGCTCATGGACGATCGCATGATTGTTACGCAGACGTGTCGCCCTCCTGTCATCCCACCACCCAATGGGCCACCGGCTACTCAAAAACCGCACGAAGCGCGACAGCAACGCTTTCACCTTACGCCGGTATCAAGTCTGCGAGAGGTACTTCCCCGGTCGTGCCCGCCACATTCCGTTGCATAGGAGGATGTAGTGTCATGCACCATGCATGGCACTACCTCTTCCTAAGCTCTTGCCTCCAATGGGCAACTCATAATTCGCATAAAATGCGATGGTGTACCTATCACCTGGCGGCGGTACAACATGTTCAAGAAATATGTCTACTCAATTGGGCTGCAATGCAGCATGACACTACCTCCTACTGCGATTATATTAAGATTATGTAGAACAGTATCAAGTCTTGGTGTGGAATGATCGAGGACGTTTCCGCGTACTTCAGCCAAGGCTAGCCGTTCACTGGAAGCGCGTCAGCTCTTTGTAATAGCTCGGCTATCAGGTTTATCTACCGCAACCTTATACGAACCAATTTGCGTATTGCTTTACCAAATTTAGTCACTTTTACCTCAGCGATAAAAATCCTTTGAATTTCATAATTAGACTACTTTACATTGTAGTTTTGATTACCGGCGAAGATGCATAAATTATTTGTTACGTAATTAAATTTTGAATATTTTTATGGTCGTCAATTTGTCTATGATAAGTAATTTGTTGTTGGCTGCTGTGACTGGCCCAATTATAGAAATTGTGAGATAACAATGATGGTGGTGACGAAAGAGTTGTGACCTTTATTTTCGGGTATAGCGATCATTTATTTTTTTATGGGATGAGGGACAACGAGCACGTGGTATTGACTACCGCCGCCCATTATCTAAAGCAAAGTGTGACTATGTATTAATGCTCGTTACATTGTCTACCATATGAAATATATTATTTTTCATTAGATTGATGAGTAATTTCTTACATTCACAGGCGTTGGTGTTCAGCGCGGTATGCGCGTGCGCGTGCTCGCAGGGCTACGGGCCTTCGACCACCCCCGTGCCCATCTTGAAACAGATCAACAAACAGAACGATGATGGCTCGTACAGCTTCGGTTACGAAGCGGCCGATGGATCATTCAAGATCGAGACCAAGTACCCCAACGGTGACGTCGCGGGCAAGTACGGGTATGTGGACGAGAGCGGGAAGGTCAGGGAGGTGTCTTACGGCGCTAGCAGCCAGAGAGGATTTGAACCACAAGGTAAATATGACAATATGTGTCCATAGCGAAAAACCTCACTTTGACACATTTTAGTAGGAGGCAGTGCCATGCTGTATCGCAGCGGTATTGGGCACGGCCGGGTAGTTACCTCTAGCTCATATGATATCCGCGTAAAGTGACACCTTCAGTCTCGCGTCTCGTGTGGTTTGCGAGTACACTTTGACCCATTTGGGTGGGAGGTGAAAAAGAGAGCAACGCATCGGCATAGTAATTATGCTGAAGTTCATTTGCGTTGGTAGTCGTAAAAAGGTTCCGATTTTCCTTTATTATAATATATATATTGATATTGTTGTAATTTTCTGCAGTCCAGTCCTTATGCTTTTTTTATTCTTTTGTTACTACAAAAAAAAAACACACCTTAACGGTATTCATTTATTTTATTTTATTTGTTTGTCTATTGAAATCACAATGAATGCCAGTCACAATATAAGCAAAGTAGCGGCCCATCGACAGGTTTGGTAAAATCAACTATTAGTATTTTCATACATTTATAAAAACCTTTTTGATAGAAAAATTTTGTTTAACTCCTAAAGTTGAAGTTATTACCCCAAAAATTGTATTATCGCGTATAGCTTTGAACTACGCGTAATTTTCATTGAAACAGTAGCTGAGGTAAAAAAAATTGATACTATTTTAAGTAACAAAGTCACGCCTTGTTTAGTCGATGACATTGACCGCAACGCACTGCACAAGTAAACAGAACCAGGTCAAATTACCACAACTGCCGATGACCATGTTATCACCAGATGAACGAGCGCTTAGAGCACATAACTTTCTTGTGTAGTCATTGCCATCTTGTTTTCCTCATCGTGTACCTAAAATGGACTCAAGAAAGGTTTGTCTAAAACAAATAAAAAAGAGATAATGTTATGAATCACATATTAAAAAAATAGATAATTCGACAGGTTTTATTTCATTAAGTTGTAAAATATAAATTATTAAAATTTTTAAAGCATTTATTTTACTATCACATTGTTCTGAAGACGGCCCTATTTTATAATGGACTATTAATCTGCTCCGCTTGTTACCTTGAAAAATATTAAAGTAAAACCTTCCTTCGGTATCACTTTATACATTGCTGAAAACCGCATGAATATCTGATCAGTACATTTTGTGAAAATTGAGTGTATGTGTTCAATCTTAGCATACAGCTTTTGGAGACCTTCTTTTGTAATATGTATAGATTTTATTAATAATTATATTTTAATTGAATAAATTTTAAGTAGCATCGTTACATAATTTAAAATATAATAACCAACAACGGAAAATCAGACAATCCATAACCTTGATCTCTGACAGGAGTGTACGACCAAGAAGAAGACTAAAATAAAATAAACATTACTGATCCTCTAGGAGCCACGATACTTTCCACCTCCCCGAACCCGATAGTGGAATATTTAAAGATTTTGATGTTCCACTCTTGGGCTTCTATGCTTTGTTGACTAAATCTATTCTTTTTAAACGTATATATTTGTCATTATTGGTAGTAGTTAACGTTTTTCCTAATTATCTTGAGAACACAACTAAGTCATATTCTGGACGTGCCAATTCCACAGCGATTAACAAATTGACATGTCAACTAAACTTGTTCAGTGTTTCAGTTCAGTTCAGTTCAGTTTGGTGTACAAAGTTAACAAATATTCTACGCATTTCGTTATTATTTTACAATATATTGCAATTGTATTATTAATTTGCGTGCAATGTATTGTAACACAACGTTTTGTACTCAATAAATCTGGGTGTACCTCGCAGTTCCGCCGCGTGCGCATGTAGGGCTGTGACGTAAGCGGGCACGCACTCGATGACAACCTTCACAGTCTAGTTGTGTTCACTGACCAATTATTATGTTTACTACTATCTATGCAATAATTGTAAATGGCTTGGAGATTAGACGTTGCTTGTTTTTTATTTGTATCATCTATATATAATGGAAAATACATCCTATAAATTTTGAGATAATCCATAACAGACATATTTTGAGGACTTTGTCTTCTAATAGGTATACATTAGCCGGCTCCTGCAGTTCGAACAGGGAAGGTCCACGAAGGAACCATACAACAGAGATCCGTAGCACGCGGTTAATTAAAACTCTTAGTACATTTATGTTATTAATTAAAAATAAACATAAGGTGCTGCATTGTAGCGAATTTGAGCCGGCACGACCCGGGTGGTACCACTCGCTCACGCGTTGCCGACGTCAAGTGACATTTTTCGCGTTTCGTGCGATTTGAGAGTTGCCGGTGGCAAATTGGGGGAAGGTGAAAATGAGGGTAACGCATCGACATAGTAATTATACTGATGTTCGTAGGCGTCAGTAGTCGTAAAAATACGCATATATCTTGTTTGTCCCCCTATACTATAAGAAAAAAATAATAACACAGGATAGCTTTTTCGACTTCTATGCATTTCGATTTCTTGGATTTATGCTTACAACATCCTTATTATTAAATATACCACACATAGTATAAACAAACTACCGAAAATACAGACAACTCACACTGTAAACTCCTGGTACACACGATGACAATGAATTAATGAGTGTAAAATGGTAATTTCAGGTACTGGAATAATGGTGCCACCACCGACTCTTAACGACCAGAAGGCAAACGCACTCGCCGACGGTCAGGAGGACGACGGGCAGTACAGGGAGGACCCTAAAATATACGAGGACCCCAAGTACAACGGCAGAGCACAAGCGAGACCTTCCAGTTCTTTCAACTTCAAACAACCCGCAAGACAGCAATTCCAATCCAACTTCCAGGCTCAAGATTACCAACGACAGGAACCAACTTACGAGCCCCGCCAGACGTACCAGCCACAGAACTACCACTACCAGCCATTGCCTCAGCGCTCCTTATTCTCGCAACAGAGCAACCTCTTCAACCAGGCTCCTCAACAATTCGAACAACAACAGCAACAACCACGAGTCAACCAAGAATACCGTCCACAGAGCCAAATTTACCACCAGCAACCTCAATTCTCATACCAATCTTATACACCTCAACAGCAGTACCAAAGCCAGTATCAACCACAGAACTACCAAACCCAAAACAGTTTGGACTACAACCCCTTCGCTGGTCATCCTGCCCAAAACTTCAACCCCAACACTGGATCCTACTCTATCAACTTCACTGGTTAGTGTAATCATTCTTTAATTAGAATAGCAACAGCTGATATTGCAAAAACATAAATGTGTAATACACACTCATTATCTACATAACTGTGTAGTTAACTTTAATTCCAGATGTAAATACGTTGTATTTTTTTAATAATAGAAACTAGACGATAATTAAAATAATATTATAACAAGCTGTTTCAAAAATTTTTGTACCACATTATGTAAGAGATATTGATGAACAGCTGATAAAGTTATGAGTGTCTCTAGCAAATCTCTCCACATCTAAAATCTTACCCACGGCTCCATAGAGACATTGATTGAAAAGTACAATTTTATTAGCATTTTTTTGTACAATATTTTTGTAAATAATTATAACTAGTCAGAATTTTCAAAATAATGTAATAGTTTTGTAGTTTTACTTAAATTATTTCGATACATATGTAACTTAGTTTTATTTTTGTATGCTACTAACTACTGATCTTTCAAGTACTTCCTTGTATTAGGAATCGAATGTTTATTTTCTCAAACTCTTTGTTATTAGATATACATAGACTTTCACATAATGATATTGGTTTTAGCTGATTTAAAAGCAAAACTGAATTGTCGCTACTTCCTGCCAGTTTCCTTTTGCGAATACTTTCGTAGACAGAAACAAGTTCAATACCATATGTCAAAAGCGACTCCTACATTTGTCAAAAGCGGTAAGAAGGGACTAGGATCTAAGTTACAGAAATAATTAAATCAAAAATGAGTAATAATATCAAGTCTCTCTGTTGTTGGCATGATACGGTTAACTTATTTAACACTGGTAGGTTTTTAAAATGACGTCCAATAAATAAACGAACCGATAAGGGCTGATTGTGCTGATGATGGAACAGATCAACACGAATTTAGAAACAAATCATTTCAACTACACAACAATAATATCTCTAAGTATATCATATTGCAGTTCCATCTCTAGCCGACAGAGGGCGTTATTTGCGTCTTGTTCTACCACAGAACTTTAAATTAATTTCCAAAACCTGTTATTGATTCTTATTATCTATACCATCTCCTATCTATATTGAATATTTCTTTATTTAACAATACCATATAAATTCGTTAGAAATCCTTTTATAATATATGTCACATATCGTATGCAATAAAATTATAATTATATGAATTTAAAATATAATAATTTTATTTCTTTTCACTGCATGCCTTTTATCAGGTACAAATATAAACAAATGATATTTAATCGTCTATATTAAATTGTTTACGTATCACTTAATATGTACTAATTTAAAATTATTTACGTATTTTATGTGTAGATAGATAAATAATTTCACATTTTAAATTTATTAAACAATATACTATATACCTATAAAAGATTATGTTTTATGTACTTTTTTATATATGCATTTGAATTTAATAATGACAAGCTTCAAGCTATTATAAAATTTCGATGTAGCCTTTGTAAACATCTATAACTTACGTTATAGGTTTCTAAGTAATCTAAGGTATATATAATAAATGTACAAAAACTATTATCAGTACAAAACAACAAAAAATCAAGTTATACAATAAAAAAATTATAAAGGAACTTAAGAAAAATGTGTAATTTATTTATTTAAAAGGTACGTAACCTTCTCTACCCTGGGCGTGCCGATGCGGCGTAGATGCTTTGTTTAAAATTAATGATAATGCTACGTCTCGAGAGAGAACTGCAGTGCTGTAGAGGTGTAGAGCCCAGCCGTAAACAGGAGTAAATGGCGTCGGCTGCACCGTCAAGAACTTCGCCATTAAGTACATGAGTATTTAAGTAAATTCTAAGTACACTATTGCATTGTATTATGCTTGGTTTAATTTATTATAGCTTTTCATTTCGATACAAAAATGTAATACATTATCCAACATTTAAACGTCAATCAATCGACTGTACAATTACTTGCATCTTGCTGGTGTCTATGCCGAGTATTTCTATTAAAATACATATCAGAAGTGAAACTTATAAGTTACATCGATCATATAAAATCATATAGAGACGATATTGTTGTCTCCCTCCTCCACGCGGCCGAAACGCTTCTTCGTTACAGAAGTTACAGTACGAAGAATCGTTACAGAAAAAATGTTAAAGAACTTTAAGAAATTTCACTTCAATAAATTGCGGTCATAAATCAAATTACTGTATGGCACATCATTTTAGATCGTACAAACATATCTATACTGGACGGAATTTAATTAAAATAGGCACAGTAGCTGCGAACATTAAGCCGGCCAATTTCTGTGACACGTGATTTAGGTAGAATATTGGTTTCATTAAAATCTTTGATTAAATACATTGCGTATTGTGGGCTACGTAATTTGTTATGTAACTAGTCGATCAGTGCGCTTTTGTCTGGGACACACGTGCCCAGTATTTGTTAAGGCGACTGCAATGTGTCACCTGATCGAAATACTACGTGTTCGGGATACTTAAAATGGCGCGTAATTATATTGGTTTATTTCGGTCGGTGAAAGCTTCTCTATTGTTAAATAACATCACAGCATACAGTAGTTTAATATTATTATTAATATTATATTTGTGTTTAAATAAGAATGAAACACATAGACCAAAAAAGGATTTTCCCAATTCGACGTCATTTAGTTTTTTTACTTTATCCGTAAAAAAAGCACACCGACATTTTACATGCCCAGAGCATCTAAAGAAATTTTCTCTTCATAAGTAGCACATGAAATATATTTTTTGTGTCACTGCCATTAAAAATAGATAGATATCCCAACCTATTCTGCCATGATGTCAATAGCGAATGATTTGATGAAGAAAAAAAAAAGACTTTGGTTAGTCTTGTTAACCGTTATAATAAAACCAGAACCATTGTAACTGCATTGATGGACATGGTCGCCGTGAACTTGTAAAGCATCCGACTTAGCAGAAAAATAAAATAAATACATGTATAATCCACAAATAGTAGTTTAAATACGATACAATACTATTTTATGACCATATTGAAAGAAAACTGGATTCCCATGGCAGACTATCAACGTGAAAGCAAATACATTCAACAAGAAGGCTCGCGGAAATAACCCGTTATCCTCGTGCCTTGATGGTTGGAGGGCATAAGATTCGTTTACCTGATTATCCTATCTTATATATTTATGTGAATGGCAATTTATGTTATCTATAATGCATTTAGGTGTTCGGTGAAAATGTTGTGGTTGCCTTGGGCATTACAAAAGCACGATTACCTTTAGTCAATCACTTGCTTGATCTGCAACTTTTTTTTATATTTTAAAGAGATAGACGAACAGTCGAAGAATTTGATAACTATCGCGCCCTTAAACATCTGCATAATAATTATGCAAATGTGTTCTCCCCCAATGGGCAATATTCCAAATGTAACTATTCAAAATTTAGAATATTCTTTTTATTCATTCCGTAGCCTCCCAATGCTGAATGTAAGTCTCTTCCAAATCTCTCTATGTTTGGTGCTTTGTACAGTTGTGATTTTGCGATTCTGCCGGCGATTCTTACAAAGTCAGGCGTCCACTGTGATAAAATATACTTTAAATACAGTATGCTAGGTAGCAGTAGGCCTACCCCATTAGTCCATTAGCGTGATTGATTAAAAAATTAAGTATAATTTTAGAACAACAAAGAAGTGCTCATATAACTTTCCATGACATTCTATAAGATATTATTAGCATCGATAATGTTACTGCTAACAAAGCCTGTCTGGGTGGAAGTTATGATCAAATTTATTTCAAATGGCTGCGGAGACTTGATCATTTTAGTGTAGGTAGAGAGATTCAACAGCAAAGGGCTGATAATGATGAAAAAGTATCCACTTAATAAACGTCCAATGAGATACGAATTGTCACTGAATTACATTCTTCCACGGTTAAATAATTTTTGTCACGTTGAAAATATATTTAATTTATAAAAAATAATGTATAATAATAATGTGTAAATGCCCATTGTGGGGCTAAGGGCTCCCGCCATTATTCTCCACTTTCTTCTTTTCCAGTTTCATCGCGCCATCCAGGCAGGTATCATTGAGTATATCTCACCAGTTCCTTTGTGTTCTGCCGCGTCGCTGCTTTGAGTCTGGTTCCCACAAATTATTGTTTGATAAAGGCTATGGCCTATTATGATACGTCATACGACCTATAGGTATTTGCCGTGCGCTGATATTAAATAATGAGCTATACCATGAAGTACAGATGGGATCTGTTAACCAGTGGCAGGTCATCCCCGATATATCGTTGATCAACTAAATATGAGTAGGTATGTGGAAAAGTCTTGACATTTCATTTCCGGTGTCTGGTACCAAAGCAAGTTCGTTCATACGGCACTTGCAAATGATATTCTTACATAATATCGTAAACTTGGGACTAGCCGGAGGCCTGCACCGAAATGTGTCCTGTGTGGATACAGTCAAATTAAGCTCAGTTAAGCTGCCCCCAATTTCACATTCTACTAGGCGCAGAAATGACGGTTCTACACGTCCGTTGGGAGACGGGCCGGTGAAAGTTGTAGTATTCCTGATTACTGATTGCGAAATTTGATTTAGAAGATGAAATCAGTATGTTTATCACCGGATCAATGCGACAGGCCATTAAATTTAAACGAATACTTTATATTAGCACAATATCGTTTCGAAGTCAACTTAACAAGCATTACTAATATAATACGTTAAACTACGAGTCAAGCCCGCACAGTGAGGGTTCCATACCAGTGGAAGGTACGAGTGTGACAATTTATAAACATTATCAAACATATATTTTCGTGCTCCTGCCCTTAGTTTGTTGACAATTGTCTACAATTACAATCTACAAATAAAATAGGTTTGTAATGATTTCTTAAGTTATTATGCTTTAACAATTCTCGGATTTACTCCTTATTTATTCTGTAAGGTCTTAATTACTACTAAATTTGATGATTCTAGATAAACAGGAAGTACCGCAGTATGTTTTTTTTTCGCGGTTTTACGGATTTTATATATTTAATTATTTAACTAGCCCGACGTTTCAGAAGCTTTACAGCAACCATGGTCACGGGTAGACTAGCCCACCCGTAATGATTAACACTAACGTAAACTTAAGATATTAATAAGTTTTTTTTTTACTGAGGTCTGAAATTTTTGTATTTCCATAAATTGCAGACCTCAGAATTCAACATAAATAACATTATTGACATGACGCACAATCGGACAATCCTAAAATGTTCACCTTGCCTTGTCTTTTAATAGCAATTAAAACTCTAAATAGCTAAACTTGAGACATTAAAATACTAGCATGCAATAAACATTACTATATGTTAAGGTCACAAAATTGTCGGGGGGCCTCGAAATTGGTTCTGTACTTGATCAATTTGTCTCGTAGCATACACACCACGCCTTGCCACAGAGTATCGATTACCAGAGACTGTATTATTATATTATATTGCGAAAGCAGAGATAATAATAATAAATAAAAGAGATAATAAGCTATACGTGGAGCTGCCATGAGCTACATGCTGCCACGTGTGCTACGTATAGCATGTTTGATGACGCGAACAAATATTTTTCGAAAGGACCTGCTACTGGTTGGCGACGCCATTGCATCTACCCCTATAGTTAGTAACGTCAATCGTGATGTCATGCGTTAACCATAGCGAATGACGTCACGATTCGATGAAGATCGTCATTTAGTTCCAGCTTATCTATACATCTTCGTCGAAATTACCTAAACGTAAGTCAGATTAACGCCTCGATATGAAATGGTTTGTAGAAAATGCTATACTTGCTATGTCTCATTTTATTACTGAAATAATATTATTTGTGAAATGGCGATCAAATATCGACGTCTGTCTTGCCAATTGCAACTTCTGAATGTAGTTACCTCCTACAAGGTATGTATGAAAATGATAATTTCTATTTATTTTCGAGTGATTCTACGCAGTGCCTACCAGTGTATTCTATATAGTTTTTCTAAACTGCTTTACGAACAAAAAAGAGTTTAGGCTTTAAAACCATCTATTTACAAAAACTCCAAGATACACAGTTGAAATTGTCCGTAAAAAAGCTGTGCAGCTTTGTAGAAAAAGCTTAAATTCCTGAGTGGAAGCTTGATTTTGCAAATTATGCATTCCTTTAAATATAATCTGCTTTGTACAGACGATTTTTTAAAATCATGGTCGTAAGATTGACCATGTAAAAATATGTTTAAGAACGATCACGGATGTTTTAGAATGACAGGTCAGTGTGAAATAGTGTATCTTGTCTTTTTGAAAATCAATGTTAAAACGTAACAAATATTCGACGCTTAAGCTGTATATAGTTGTCGCTACATTAGGAAGGATGGCATAATAATCAAATCAATAGTATATTAACGAATAATTCATTTAGTTTACTTAGTTTTATGGATTTTAATTATTTTTATCATAACTGTTTATGTTTATCATAACCATATACTTGCCTACAATGTACCTATTCACTAATATAAATGACGTTCTTCTGGGCTAGTGAAAAAATAGTAGAATATGATAAAACTTATATATAGTAGTTTTATAACCTTTGGTAAATAAGTTAATATAATTGACAATAAATTAAGTATTTGCACAGAGCTTACAATTATTAGAACAAACAAAATGTACCGAAATTAATTTTATGTAAGAAAGCTAAATCGTACAGAGAGAAGATAGAATAAGAGCCAATAAGAGACTGGAGCACACGTATGTTCCCCTACTATAAGCAGGTAAACGGGGTCCTCATGACAGCTCAAGCGAATCGGGGAATGACAACGCTTTATTTGAATTTGGAATTAATTCCTGAAAGTATAGTATCTTCTATACTACTCGTTAGGTAGTCTGTGTTATACTCATGTTCGTATTTAAAATGTCATTTCCTCGTCGGCCACGGGTGCAGACTCCACGTGTAACCTCATGGTGGAGATAATTAAGTACATCTTTAACTGACACAATTTCTACGAAATGATCAGGTAAATTGATTTCAAGAAGATGATTTGAAAACTAGCAAGGCTGTAACCCAGACAGGTGCAAGCCAGTTTTCTTCATAAGTTTCAGGTGAAACCATGTCAACCCCTTAAACAACTGAAGGTGAAGAAAATATCATAAAGAACAAACTATAATTGATTGAATTACATTCATTTTCATCAAGTGCGACAAGTCAGACAAGTGACGTCTGGTGCCCTTACGCATAAGTATGACCTGTGACTGGTGATAGTAACTCGTATCGTAAACTGCACATCATGCACATCAGTCGTCATTCTTTACACAACAATCCGTTAGGTATATCGGGGACTATCAATGGCTGCGTTAACTGAAAATTCGTAGCCCTTCACTTGCCCTCTTACTTCAAACAGCATAGAGTTTGAATTTCACGAAAGTTCCCGGTGTGAGATGACGGAGCACCTATTCAACGGTTGCGTGTCCTTCGGCTATAAAGCAGAAACGATATATCTGTTAAAAATATATAAACCTTTTGGCGTGCTGTACAAAAAAAAAGAATCTAATGAAACAGTAACCGGCCGGTCGTCTCTTACGCACCTTTCACTTCATAGTTATATTCGTTCCTAAAGAGTAAACTCCATTCACCTGTTGGAGCTATCAGATGATACACATTTTTTACAATAATGTGTAAACGAACTTAGTACTGGTGAAGGAAAAAGGAAATAAAAATATTCTCTGTAATTAGCTTGAAAGTATTGTATAGGTCTAAGTGTGTATAACTTTAAATATATTAGCCCTGAGAGGTAAGATCTAACTGGTCCGCCTCGGAGTCGGTCTACATTCCTTATGACAAAGGTCGAGCAGTCGCATGAACCCGTCAGCACACGCTACATGTCGGAAAAATAAAATTTGTATCGTACTATGTAAAAGCGGACGCAAGAATACTTTTTAGCATAAACTAAAATTTTTGAATATTGGAATCCCTATAGCGCATGTCGCGTTACGTCTTCTGGTGGCTGGCGTAGCAGATGATCGTTTGCTACGCCAACGTGTAATGCTACGGCGCGAACGTCTACTAATGTTGTATATACAAACGTTTACATGTTTGTTTGATGTTCTTTCACACAGCAGTTGGTCAGACAAATGCGTATCGGTATGTACTGGACCGATTAAGTAGTTTTTATAACCTAGGTATAGCTTACCTAGGCATAGGGCTGTTATATAGGCATGCTTCCTATGCGTTGCAGGGAAATCGGGGACAGTGATGACCGGGGAGATGCTCTCGTTCCTCACTCAGATAATATTACATGAAGGAAGAATCCTGTGCCATTGTCGTTTATATGAGTCCTGGAGCCAATTAGGGATGACGAGGACAGAATGGCAAGGCACTGAGTGATGAATCACTGGCCCATGCCGCAAAAGAGAAAGAAGAACTTCTGGGCTCTATTTTTACGTCGGACTCCTTTTTGGATGCTAAGGGTACTCCGCAACCTACGGTCCGCGGTGTGGTTACTCGATGCCGGATATTATGGAGTACCGTGCATAGAGCACTTGTTTCCCTGGATATTCATAAGTCGAGTGGGCCCGATGGCATCCCTCTGATTGTGCTGCGTAAATGTGCTCCGGAGTTGGCTCTGGTATTTACGCGCCTTTTCCGATTCATCTACTCTGTTGGCGTAAACCTCAACTTTGGAAGACAGCTTTTGTTCATCCTATCCCTAAAAAAGGCGACCGCTCTGACCTATCCTACTAACGACCTATTGCGGTAACCCCTTGGTTTCGCAAAATTATGAAATCTATTATCAACTGCCAGCTCTTGCAGTACTTAGCAGATCATCAAATAATTAGTGACCACCAGTACGGTTTCTACCGTGGACTTTCAGCTGGTGATCTTTTAATTTATTTGACGCACCGATGGTCGGAAGCAGTTGAAGCCAAGGGGGAGGCATTGGTGGTTAGTCTTGACGTAGCGAGGGCCTTTGATCGAGTTTGGCACAAAGCGCTCCTTTAAAAACTTTATTCATACGGACTTCCCGGGAAATTATGCAATTGGATCTTGACAAATCGCAGCATACAGTTAGTGGTTGACGGCGCATGCACTGCCCTTAAATTTCCCCAAGGCTGTGTTCTATCTCCTACGCAGTTTCTACTACATATCAATGGCATGCTGCAAAGTTGAGTTCCGCGGTCATTTGGAAACGAAAGCTAAATTAGCCTCTAAGAAGCTGGCCGTGCTCAATAGGGCGAAGCAGTTCTTTAATCCAGCCCATCTGCTGCAACTTTACTAGGCGCAGGTCCAACCGCATATGGAGTACCGCTCCCACCTTTGGACAGAGGCCCCGCAACGTCAGCTCGTTTCACCTGACCGCACACAACGTAGAGCGACTAGAATCGTTGACGACCAACTTATTTCCGGACAGTTCGATTCTTTGGTCCTACGAAGAGATATCGGTTCGCTGTACGTCTTTTATCGTATTTTTATGGGGAGTGTTGCGAGGAATTGCTCGGCTTAACACCAGCAGCAGAATTCCAAATTCGGACATCGCGACAGAACCTTGGTGTTCGTAAATCCACAACAGTGCAGTTTAGACGCCACTTCTTACCGCGTACAACTGTACTGTGGAACCAGTTGCCTCCCTCGGTATTACAGATCCGATACGACTTAGAGGTCTTCAAGAAATGAGCATACCTATTCCTTAAAGGCCGGCAACGCGTCGGTAAGACGCCTAGTCTTACAGATGTCCATGGGTGGCGTTTATTTGCCCACTATCTCATTAAAAAAAATAAAAAATCTACATATATTAGACTATTTATTACATTTTTCTTTTTCACAAAGTAGGGTGAAAAAAAATCCTTCGTTTAAAATTTTTAAATAACTCGTGAATTCAAGCATTTTATAAAATTATACAAATAAAAGTAAAAAAAAAAAATCGAGAATTAGTAAGAAAATGTAGACTCCAATGCCTAAACAACAAGTTTTTGGTTTGTGGACGAGGTTAGGAGCGTCCTCTACAAGTTCAAGTCAGGTCCTGACTGCAGCGATCAGAATCACATAGTGCCTTGGGCGAAGCCAATGCCGCGAAGGCAGTTCTTCGAAATCCTTCTATAAAGTTAAAAATAAGCAAGAAATGAGTTGTTTAGTGGGCGTAATAGTGCCATCTGTTTTTGTTGTATAGTGGGGCAAAAAAGCAATCTGTATCTTTTGTCAATTACCGACGTCTCAGCATCTGCATGACGCGTTGCCCTCCTGTGCTCCTCCTGTCCACTGACTTACACACACACAAACCGTACGATACGCGACAGCATAGCTGTAATTTTACGACGGTATTTTATGAGCGAGAACTTCTCCGTCTTGCCAATTTGGCTAAAATACAGCGAAATAACTACCACATGCAATATTCCAATACATAAACGGGAAGGATTCCCTGTCGCTAATTCAGCTACAATGCAACATTGCACTAACTCTTACCAAAAAAAAATCTGATGTTGAAATTATTCACAAATAAGATAACCGCAGTACCAGATAGAAAATGCGCCATATAAGTACCACTTGGTGAGTAAGTATTTCTTATGTCCAAAAGTTTCTTTGTAAACGAGTTGAAATAATGGACCAGCAAGTTTCTCGTATCGTATTTCCAGTTTGAAGTAATTTTTTTTAGAAAGAGGTAGTGCCATGCTGTATAGGGGAGGTAGTGACAGGCAGAGTACATGACACTACATCCTTCTATGGAACGGAATTAGGCCGGCACGACCGGGGACGTAACTCTCGCTCACATAATACCGCCGCAAAGTGACATCTTCAGTGCCGCGTTTAAGGAGGGCAACGGCATCGACATAATAATTATTTGGATGTCCGTAGTCGCAAAAAGGCTCCTATTACTCGTTTGCCCCCCTATTCTACACAAAAAAATGACATGAACTTGTTGCTTGTCAATTTCGTTAGATTGTATGACAAGTTTATTTATGTATTCTAGAGCGCCGAGGTCACGCGCCGCAGCCAAGACACGACGTTTGAGGAATCCAGATTTTTAGGTTTTGTGTAGCGCTGCATGCATTGAAGGTTATAAGTATTGCTTTAACGACTTCTACACTTAAAACTTATAATTATTTATAAAAATATCGTGAAGTCTGTCCGCGGTACCGAAACTAGTCGATCAATTTTAGTGAAATTTCGCATAAATATGCAACTTTGTCCAACTTAAAATATAGTCGAACACGATGTTTTTATTCACACAGCAACGCGTGGCTTGGTCATGGGTGGGATAGATAGAGGTTTAGACATACAATCTAATGTGCAGGGTCATGAGGAACATCGTATCCAAGACTGTATTTACACGCATATTTTTGATGCCTTTATAAGAAAGTGATCCTTGATCGCTTCTTACATTAAAATTTTGTTAACAATGTAATTTCGTCAAAATCACTTTAGTAATATTGATATGTTAACTAAAAATAAAAAAAAAACACAAGCAATGTTAAAAAATGTAGACTGAAACTCCAAATTACCGCCCACAAACTAAAATAGAAAAAAGTTAATGTGGTCGGTGAAAGCCATGAGCTTTAAAAATTCTCCCTTTGCGGGGATCTAGATTATTTATTCCTTTTTAGTATGGAAGAATTTGAATTCGGTTTATCATTTTTAAATTTATTTATAACACACTCGAGACTTTAGTGAAGATAGAGAATCATAATGATATTAGGCGTATCCTACGAGTGTGGACAACTGATTGCTATAATGTTACAAAAAATACATACGGAGCTGGAGTTGAGTGCAGTGCAAGAATCAGTACTGCACTCAAGGCCAGCGAAAAATTGCAAGAATTCACAATTTCTAGGTTAAGCACCAAAGCAAACATGCTACCAATATTTTTCAGTAATATAACTTTTTAGATTATATTACTAATATACATTGAATAAATAACAAAAAGCTAAAACATTATACACACTACGGAGCGCTTATGAGTAAACCTTTTATATCGCGTGTGTACTGTCAAGCAACAGATGGCCTATGTAGAATAATTTTATTTTAGAATTAATAAAGGCTTAAAAATATAACTACTTAAATTTTATAATACCGCAAAAACTCTACGCTTGTGTCTTGGTAGATTTCTCGATCTGTATCACACATTTTCACTCCTAATATTTTTATATCTTCCCGTAGAACCGTTAGTCTGTCCTTCCACAAAATTGTGTCATATATCCAATTAGTTAAGCTTCCGATAAGCCTTTGACATATGGATAAACAGTCGTGTTGAAATTGAGACGGACGGAGATCGATGGTTGGCCTTAATTTCTCTACGAAAGGTCGAGGTTCATCCTTGTGTACTACATACTCGTACATACGGGAAACATTTAAAGTAGCCTCTTTCGTTCGAGTAGAATGTCGGATTATGCTAAATCTTAGACTCTAAACGACTTACTAAACGTTTATAATCGACTTCGTCGAAAGTAAGGGAAATGTTTTCGAGAATTTGTTACATCTGCATTTGTGTATGTAGCGTTCTTTGTACCCAGTTGCAACCTTAGAAATGGCTAGACGGATTTTAATGTTAGCACGCAGGGGACACTGGGTACATTAAAATAAGTCGTGTCAACGTTAGGTATGACTACTGAGCACACCGTCAACGTATAATCAGTGAGACAATTGAAAAAACGATGTATTATATTTTATTCATTCGTTTTTGCGTGAAAAACGTATTTGATCAAAGCGTTTATTAAAATAAATGGTATGTTTTTAGTGTTTGAAGGTTACATTTTTTACCCTTGTCATTGGCCCTGGGCGTCGTACATTGATCTGAATGACTTCGTGGTGCAGATTGGCGCCAAATGTCGTCTAAAATCCAATGCCAGCCACTATGCGTGATGAGGTCGACAGCTGCCCAGTGCCTGACACGGGATGTTCTATCATCGTCATGGACGTCATCTCCATGTCATTCGCTCCCGCCGAAACCTTCGAACCTATCTGGGCATACTTTCTTTATTTCCCTATATACAATTGACGCCATTGTTGTTGTCATGTCAAGGCGGATAATGATTCACTTTATTTCAATAAGGCTAGCTTTATTGAATATCATATAAGGGCGCAATCTTTCTGACGCAATTTCTCCATCTAAACGTTAACCCGCTACAAAATAAAACGGTCCTCTTTTGAAAATGGTCCTCTAATGAAAAACGACTGGTTAGACAAACCGACTGTGATTATACTTGACTAAGGAAACTTTGAGACACTTCTTTAAACGTTGAAGCAGGTTAAGTATATATAGCAGGCAATCTTTCCATGGGGAAATACTTCACTGCCAATCGTATGGATTGTTCTGGATCTAGTAGATACTGTATATTATCAGGGCGTTTAGAGCAAGCTGTACTCTCTAAAACTGACCATAAATCATAACCCAGCGCATTAAGATCGGGACTAGACGTCGGCCAGTCTTCAGCTCTGATGAAGTCCGAGACGTTCGCTTCCAACCAAGAGTAAATGGACCGAGCTATACGACCCGGCGCCGAGTCTTGTTGGAAGGATCATACTTGGTTATTTAACAAGGTGTTATAAAGGGGCTTAACTACCGTCTCCAGAATGGTATCTTGATACACTTGTGCCGATGTTTTGATACCTTTTTCACAAAAATATGTCTCAGTCGCTCCTTCATGTCTAACACCCCTCCAAACCATCACTGAAGTCAGATAGTGCTCGCGAGCTCTGTCGTTTAAGTGGGAAGCTTCCTTTAGAGATTTGAGCATAAGTACGGTCCGTTTGTTGCTCAATTGTAAAAAAAACTCATCCGTAAACAAAATTTTTCTGTTACGTCCCTTGGCGTTCCGTTTCAGTAGATGTTTCGATTTTACCACCCTATTCATCTTTTATATATTAATTAGCAAATGACCAGTGCGTCTCTTGTAGGCTGCAAGTCCTAAGTAATCTCTTAAAATACGCTATCTTGTTTGTTTATTTCTAGGTGCAATCTTCACTTCCCGTGACAAAATCTTTTGCTTTCGGATAGGATTTCTTCGAATACTTTCCCTTACTGCTTTGACCACCTTTCCCGTACAAACGCCACGTGGACGGCCCGATCTTTCTCTCTCATAAACAGAGGAAGTCTCATTGTACCTGTTAATAGCCACAAAAATTTGACTAATACCAAGTGTATGGAGACTTTTAAAAATTGCATTTGGCTCCATACCTACTTGCACAATGTGTCGGCGCCAAGATGAGAAAACACAATAAACAATCAACAATCTTATAGAAAAATGAGATACTCCAAATTCTATTGTATTTCTTTTTTTATTGTAACAGTATTTATAGCCAGGCAAAGTGGTTAGTATCGAAGACATTCTCATAAAAAATATAAATGTGCGCATGCTATTACGAAAGTAGTTTTTGTAGAAGTCAATGGTTATTTGTAGAAAATGAAATTAAATTATTATTATATACAAGTATTTTTTGTACTTTGAAGCACGCATGCCGAGCTAATTTGTGTGCAGCGACAAATGTGGAGCTTATTTCGTCATAGCTTTTTATAATATATAGTGTGTTTAGCATAAAAGGGGGGGGGGGGCAAACGAACAACGGCTACCGATGCCCATGAACAACCGCAAAATTAGGTACTATGAAGCGAAGCTTCGCCTTTCTTTCCTCTTTTTTGGTCTAACCGCCCAGAGGCCGCTTTCAGTGAACATCAGTGTGACCTTACACCTGTATATCGCATCCAATCATATTTTTAAAATATGCATATTCCTAACTATTCCTGTTCATCACCAGGAGGGCTTTCTTATTTAGAAAGGAAGAAGGAAAGAAGGAAATAGAGTTTAGTGATCACAACACAATAACAAAAGATAATATTTGAAATAAGAATTAATAATAAAATTTATAATAATAATAATCAAAAATTTAATTAATTTTTATTTTTTTTTTAAATTATAATTAATATTTTTTACTATTTAATTATTATTTATTATTTAATAAGTAAATACTTCGGTTCTAACATTAAAGGAAAAGTTACCTATCTTTTAAACTACCATATCAATGGCTTTGAAACCAATTTTCCTTTAAAGTTTTTATGAAATTATTTAATCCATTTTTTTTTCACAATTTTCTCCTCTGTATAGCAAGCAATAATTGGCAAGCAAAAAATTATAAAATTTCTAACATACAGTACCCATAACCTCCGCGTAAAACGTCAATGACAGAAGACCGGACAGGCCGACGGACAGACGTTCATGGTGAAACTATAAGGGTTCCGTCTTTGCCTTTGGGTTTGAGACCTCTAAAAAGGATGGATTTCATATGCTGTGTATCATGTCGGTTGTTAAAGTCATTTTAGCATTTGAAGGAAAATTTGTTTTTTAGTTTCAGATGTTTTATTATAATCCTTTTTCAGGTTCCATATCTCAAAATCTATTTTTGATTCGAATTTTGATCCTTGAATAGAACGATTCCAGATGAAGATTTTAGTATATGGTTTTGCTCCTATACACGTGTGAAGACGGAGCGGATCGCTAGTTATGTATATCTAAATCTCAGGTTTCGATAACAAATCGAGTGTAATTTATAAAAAAAAAAAATGTTTCAACACACCATTCTGCACTTCATCTAATTTACAATTTTCAAAAAAAAAAAATGTATAGATATAGTAATATGTATTAATAAATATATTTATATTATTCTATAGATTTCCAGTATTCGACTCTGCGGCGTAGCCCTCTCGTGTGCTTTTCCATACTATTCTTTCTAGGGGATTGTCTATTCAATGTTCACCCATTCAATTTTTTTCCGTTTCCTCACCGTTAAGAAATAAATATCATATTTAATTTGAACCTAATTAGTGATTACCTTCCACTTATTCTATAACACATAACGCAAGCTTATTTTAACGAACATGCTAATTTTAATTTGACCGTTATTGCAATCGGCTATATTAGTTGAATAATGTATATGTGAAATTGTAAACAGGATATAGCAGAAACATCCCCTTGCGTTGAAAAAAAATCAATAAAACAAATTTTAGTGAAAGGTTGGCACCGAAAGGTATAAAGACACCTGCGCCCGCGGCGCGCCTCCGACTTGAAGACATGGCGGTGCTAGTGAGATTGGTACGTCACCAATTTTTATATATTTTTTTAATCAGTGAAATTTTTATAATGTCTATTATTTGGTTTAGTAATTTGACATTAGAAAAATGTTACATATCATCATCATCGTTGTTGGTATACCTAAATAATAATATTTCACTTTCATAGGTATAATAAAACTATATTCTAAAACTGGAATCTGTTGGTTGGTTTTAAATTACAGCGAAACTTAACATATAAAGTAATTGAAAACAAACTAGCATAAAAATTAAATAAGAACTAAAAATCTAATTTTGAATTGAAATGATTCTTTATAATAATATTTCTAAACCTAATTAATATACCTACATTGCATATAATAGTTTTAATCATATATTTCAAAACACAATTATTTCAAAAAAATAAAATAATCGTAGTATTTTATGTTTATTGTGTGTTATAACGAGTGTGTTCACGTTCTGTAAAATCTAAATCGTTTACTTTGTAAGCTTATGTTATTAACAGTAAAGTGTGGTAATAATAAAAGTATTAATAATAGCAGGTTTCATAAGTAACACAATGTTAATTTTATGAAACGAGTTCAGTGCATTTAAGTGATATAGTGATAAGTAAGAGTGAACAGGTTTCTTTGTTTGTGGCAATGAAATAGTGCATTAAACAAACCGCTGGTGCGATAACTGGCTCTCATGGTGTTGAAATTGTTCCCATTCATTTATTACTAGACACCGGCGCTATTGAGTGTTCTACAGTAATAGAGGAAAAAATACATTTGTAAACATTTTTGTTAGAGGTAGCGCTACACTGCGTAGTAGCTTGATTGGGCTTGCACGATAGGAGAGGAGAACGTCTCGCTCACATGAAATCGCTTGTTAAATTTCGTGTGGTTTGTGACGCATTGGCGAGAAGGAGGAAAGGAGGGCAAAAATATCTGCATATTAATTTTCTAGACGTCTATAACGGAAGGAAGGGGTAGTGCCATGCTGCATAGGAGGAAGTAGTGGCATGCACACTACGTGCTCCTATGCAACGGAATTGGGCCGGCACGCCCGGGGAGGTATCTCTCGCTTACATAACACCGCCGTAAAGTGACATCTTCAGTGTCGCACTTCGGCCAGTTTGTGAGTAGCCGGTGGTCCACTTTAAGGAGGGCAACGCATTGGCATAGTAATTGTGTGGATGTTCATGGGCGTCGGCATAAAAAATTCTATAAAAAAAGCATAGTTAGTCATTAAAAGGCTCTGGCTGCACCCATCTATAATATTAAAAAATATATTTCAAAATGAAAATAGAAATTCTATTCTTTAGTCCAACCATTATATTTTCGTGTGCCATCTGTTTGGTCACGATAATAGTCGCAGTATGATTTAATAGCTTCTCTAAACTAAAGGATAAAATATGTGTGTTTGATTTTGTTCCGCATTAATCGCGAGTAGCTGTCAGCCATGTTAACGTTTATTAATCAAGGCTACTCTTCGCCACTGGAGGGATGAAAGCGCTTGATAAGAACCGTCGTTACTTCCCAGTCAGATAGTCTAAGGACCGGTTTCACAGGTTTCTATTCGCTTATATTTAATTATCTGTGGCCCTTCATCAATTTAACAAGGTCACATTTGGGCCATAATCGGTCAGATGTAAGAATATCCTTTTCTTTGTTGACGCGGGGAAACGCATTTACGCGCCTTCACCGGCTCTGGGTGGGGTCCAGTGGTGTGTGGGGCTCGCGGTACATTATAGTGTCGAATACCCACAAAAACCACCGCGAGTGCCATCAGTGTCGCCCTTGGTGAGGTGCCCCCGAACAAGACATCTTCAGGGCATCTCGTCGGCTAGTCAGCCCTCTAAGGGATCAACTCCACCTCTACAGATGGGTTTGCCGCGCACTACAAGACAACCCCACGGACTTTGGGACAGTGCAACGGGGTGAGGTTCCCATCCTCGCCCTTGTTTTCCCTTGCTCTTAGGTCCCCTCTTCCTATAAAAGGGAGAGCGATTCCACCTCCTGATTTTAAGCCCTTCTTATAAGAAGCAAAGATCCCCCTCGGTTCAATTGGCTTCTCCTGGGTTCACCCCAGGCTACTAAGCCTCACCGCCACGACTAAACTTGAACCATGGTGGGGATGAAAGAATATCCTTGATTATTAGTAGGTAATAGGACACTTAACTGCAGAATTGATTCTAACTTATAAATAATGCAATAATCTAACTTCAAAATTCGACGACTTTTGCACTATTCTAATAATTACATTTTTGAGTAAGGCCCAAAGGATAAAAACGGGACCCTATTACTAACTCCGCTGTCCGTCTGTTGTCTGTATGTACCACGGGAACCGTGTCAGCTACATAGTTTAAATTTTCACAGGTGACGTATTTTTGTTGCCGCTGATTATAAAATGATTCAAGTGGGCTCCCATAAAACAAACATGTGTTTTGCCGTTTTTCTATATGAATGCTACGAAACCCTGTGTGCACAATTCTGACTCGGACTTTTATAATTGCATGAACGGTTAACGATCCTATTGTGACAAGGTAATCATATCAATACTTAAATGACTCCGTGCGATGTGTTCACAGGCAGAAAAACGTTTCAATATCGCCTCGTAAATTTATAATTTAGACCAAATTGACTGTGGGAAATAATTGTTATAAGAATTGAGAAAAACATCAAAACGTTACAATTTGAATATGAGAACGACCTGAATTTACATTTCGTGATAAATTGAGTAAGTGTGTACCAACATTAGAAGTCGCGATGCCAACGTGATAATGTTAATATTTGTTGATGGTTGGTTGCTTGAGTCAAACTTTGATCCGATTTTTAAATCTAATTGGCTAGGGACTCAGGTGAGTGAGGATAACATGATCCATTTAATAATCTTTGTACTTAATCTCGCTGTCAAGCGCTTGACGGATATGCCTACATACGCATAGGTATGTCAGCGATATAATAAGCGTTAAGTTTGTTAATTGTATAAGGAATGTAGATTATGTGTATATTAGATTGAAACATATTATAATTTCATGAAAATAAAGCTACGATGTAATCTGCTAAAGGAGCATTATTAAAAGTAAGATGGCTTTTGGTTGTAACGTTATTAGATGAGCCACGTAAGCACCAGCAGGAAGATGGGAAATGTATAGATTGTAGGTAACTTCTGTAGTAAATATACACGAAACTTTATACTAATATTAATTACGAGTCTTAGCTCTAGGTAGGAGGTGTTGTCCTTGGCGACGGTATTGGTAGGAGATATACATGCAGAACTCTGCCAGATACAAGACTAGATAGAGCCTACTTATTTTTATAATTGGTCACCTTTTACTTAAGAGTATACGTGTATGAGATCCGCGATGCAATAGAATACAATCAGGTGGGTGGATTACGGACCCGTCGTAACGCACAGCTGTAATTCCACTCCACCCTGCCGGCAATACGATATGTAGAGTGTACACAATACTCGGATTTCGTGGAACTAACACATTCTTGGAAACACTTTAACAACAGAAAATTACTGCAATCGTCAAAACTATTACTTGTAGACTACAAATTTATGCTCTTTTGTAGATAAGAGAATAATTATTATATTCTTATTACTCTATTGAAATTAAAATTATAATAAAAAGAATAAATAAAGTTTCATTTGGATGTGAATGGTAGTGACTGATCTATGTAGGCGTTCTTAAATATGATCATGGATGAATATTGAAGATGTCAAGTATTAAATTTTAATAACGCATTGGAGTGGAGGCCACGTTTAGGAAAACGAAGTGTTGGTTGGTCGTTCACAACGATCTCCGTGCAGTAGCCGGTCCGGGATGGATGCGAGTAGCAGGAGACCGGTCGTCTTGGCGTTCATTGAAAGAGATGTCCAGCAGTGGACCGGTAAGGGCTGATAATGAACGATGATGATGATGGACGTTTCAATTCTGGTGCTATAGAACTAGGTGCACCTAAGATATTTCTGTCATCTGGTCATTGATCAGTGCGAACAAAATAATCCGGTATCGCTCCTGTCTTTTATTTACATTTCAAGGTCAAAAAATCTTGAAGATCTTTCAAGTAAATATAACACTCATTTAATTCAATATTACTGATGGTACGAGCGGAATGATAAATGACTTCATCCTATTGTGCGTGTGCAATGTCATGTCCTCCCGTGTAGAAAGCTGTGGTCACTACAATAAGCAGAACCGGACCGTGGCCTCTAAACGTTACAACTTTCCGATTTATCGCCCTTTGTACAAATTATATCGTATCACCTTATGTACAAGGAACTGCAATCGCTCTTGATACAATGTGATCGGATTTTTAGTTCCGCGTTACGTTTTTTTTAATAGGTATGACTTTTGAAAGTAGACGTGATATCATAATGATTAAGTCTAGTTTATGTAGCCCGCGACTTCCTACGCGTGAAATGGTAAAGTATTCTATCTCGAGTTTTAAGCGTGCAATAATATTGAACTTGTGCTAGTTTACAAGTTCCGTAGAAGCCACAAGGTATTGTCGCGTCGCCGCCGAATCAGACCGCCACTACCGGGGAGGTTCTTCTCGCTCACATTACACTATCGTAAATTTATGTATACCGTTTGAGGAGTGGAGTTAAGAATGATTACATTGGCATCGGTAGATTAAACAAACAACAAGCCCGCGGGCGGACAGAAATTATAATAAAATACTTTAAATGGCAAAGAAATCATGGCGGATGGTGAAGATTGGGGATCAAATAATACACATGGATATGCCGTAGCTTCTTCCCTACAAGCTATCTCAACGTAAAAATTAATGAAATTACCTAAACGCTACTCTGTAGCGCTTTCAACACTCAATGGTCTAAATTAATTCCGCTTATATTAAAAAAATTCTCAAGTAAAACTGAAAGAACACGTAAGACAGGTATCTTTTTTATAGTATAAGGGGGCAAGCGATGAATGTGGTTATATGGATGTTTTTTTTAACAGAATAGGGGGGCAAACAAACAATCGGAGCCTTGCAACGACTACCGAAGCCCATGAACACCACCATAATCATTCCGATGCCTTGCCTTTTTTTTTTACCTCCCCCCCCCCCCCAATGGGCACCGGCTACTCACAAACCGCACAAACGAGAAAAAGTGAGCGAGAGGTACCTCCCCAGTCGTGCCGGCCCAATTCCGCTGCATAGGAAGATGTAGTGTCATGCACTATGCACCTGCATTGTTCATAGTTTAATAAACTTTCTTGATTGAATTGATTGCCTTTACATAACGTAATTGATATAAAACGATGTAGCGTGTCCAATTGACACGTAAACCCATCAAAGTATGATGTGGAGTTCAGTACAAGACACAGACTTAGCGCTCAGGCGAGTCCGTATTTTATCTTAAACTCAAGTTTATTAGGGTTTCGTATTCACAGGTTAAAACGGGACCCTATTACTAAGAATTCGCTATCCGCACCTCATGAGCCGTGACAGGTAGAGTGATGTGATTATTACAGATTAGCAGCTGTCCCGACAGACGTTTTTCTGTCATAAGTTGAATTTGTTGTCATTGTAACGTCTAAACATAAAAAAAATGTTAACAAACCTTGTCACTTAGGGATATGAAAAATAGATAGTGGCGGGTTCTCATACGTACTGAGTACTGAGTATGCAGTAAAAAAGTTTCGGGGGAGTGAGGTAACTAACATTGTGATACGAGAATTTTGTATATAACACTTCCGTTGCCGCTGTAAAAAAAACTACTCGAGGTGGATACGGAACCGTCGATATACGAGACCGACTCTCACTTAGCCGGTGTTCATAGTACAGGGGAAGGGGACAGCAATAGGCAGTGGAAGTATTTTTGTCTACCGACGCCCATAGAAATCGACATAATTTTAGGCACTTTTGTTACCTCCTCCTCTAATGGGTCAGGATAATCACAAACTGCACAAAATGCGTCAGCATGCCTGTTGCTCTGCGGTGATCACGTGAGCTAGAGGTAGGTCCCTGGTCGTGTTTACCAATTTGGTTGAAATAGAACATGGCACTACCCCCAAGTTTAAAAGTCTCTGTCGAAATTCGTTTTCTAAATTAGCTATATAGTTTTTTAAGAAGCTACTTCTAGAATATAAGCCAATCATCGTTATCATCAGCCGGATGACGCCCACTGCCGGATACAGCCTCCCCCACTTGCAATCAACTCCCGGCATCTTAACCAAGCCAACATTCTTTACAATTTCTGTTCAACATAAATATAAAAATACAATAAATATTATTTAGGGCACTAAATATGAAATGTTGATTAGAATTGGAACTTGTGCCATACTCGGGCCACGGGCCGTTGTCTAAAATTGCACTTTACCGTTACCGAGCAAGGTTACATATTTTGCAATTGAACTAGAATGTATTGCTAAAACACCTATTTGGTTCACAACATGACTTATTACTCGTGAAAACCTTCCGTGTTTGCATACAATATATTTTAACACACAATAAATGCATTATATTTATGAAATTCACTGAATTTAAATGAACAGTAGAATTATACTTAGTTTTAACTACTTTAACCGGCTTAAAATTTTATTCATAATTCGGTTACGATCAGACGAATGCACATTCTAGTTGATAATGAACTCTTCTTAAAAAATAACCACACGTTCAATCAATAGTTTCACCCCCCCCCCTCTATTTTCACCCACCTCGAGTTTGCATTTTTACATATCCTTATCTACATCGTAAAAGGTAACTCGGTACAAAATTTCAAGTTTCTAGGTACAATAGTTTCCGCTGTGCGTCGTCTGTCAGTCAGTCACTCAAAAGTACTAACGGACGAGTTCAATACAAATACCTCTGCCTGATAAGGACTTTCATTCCAGAAATATCAAACGACCATCGTCTGGTGTAAAATTTTAATGTGTGTGTTCTCTTATCCGTAGTAAATAATCTCTATAATTATAAACAACGATACGAATCAAATGGAATTGAATAGAAATTTCTTCCGATCAAAGGAACACTTAAAACACCTGCACGCCCGACAATAAAAAACACATTTCGTACTATGCAAAATTCCCCTAGGGCGAGGAGGCGCTCGAATTCGACGAGGAGACCCGGGCTCTAAAGTGGAAAATAATGGTCAATATTATGATTGAATGACCATCTTCAACTCATGAAACTTGCATTTTACAGTTGATCCTGACGGTATGTGCGTGTGCGCACGCGCAGTACGCAGAGGAGCGCGCGCCGCGGTACATCGCCACCGAGTCCAAAGTTGCGCCTACACCGGTGCCGATACTCAAACAAATTAACAGGTACACACACACACACACACACACACACACACACACACACACACACAGAGAGAGAGAGAGAGAGAGAGAGAGAGAGAGAGAGAGACACGCACAAACACACACACACACACACACACAAACACACACACACAAACACACACACACACACACACACACACACACACCTTCATTATTTATTCCCTAGAGTAATGATACAGAAATGAACAAATTTTGCCGAACCTCTGTGACTTCGTCCTAAGTATTGCAGCTGTCTCCCCTGGAGACGCGGAATTAGCAGCGATGGGTACGAGCTGTGTTCAAACCCAAAAATATAACAATATTTCCTGTGTATTTTTAAAAAATTTTTTATTTATTTTATCGGAACCTTTTTACGACTACCGACGCCTATGAACATCCACATAATTAATGTCTGTCTGTACACCTGTCGCATCACGCGATGCCAAAAATCTTGATCTAACCCCAGTTGAATATCGAATTTAGAAACCAACATAATTTAGTCTTGGCGCTGATTTGTGATCCAATTTAGGAATTTTATATTAACTGTTCATTTATTTTGAATCATAGAAGAATGACGCTAGTAACTAGACTTGGACCAGAGACTTATTTAAAAGTATATATGTATGTTCAGAAATGATACACACCGATGTTGTCAATTGAATTATATTTGGTTTGTGGCGGCGGAGAAATGCGGTGACGGATCCGACATAAAATTCACAACAAGAGTAAACCCAGCGAGCCGAAAGTTCCTCAGTCGCTTGGTACTCGTAAATTGTACTAAAGGTTGTTTAAAGTTCATTTCGGAAACTGACTCATCATTTCTCAAAGGTAGTTTTGCTTTAACTTTTCTCCAGGGTTGCGTTCCAACAGTCTCATGTCAATTTCTATGTGTTGTTGTGTTTCTATTGTGTCTTATTATCATGATGTGTGGTAATTTCTGATGGATGTCTTTGCAGAGCTTTGGAATCTTATTCATGATTATCTGTGCTCCTCTTGAGTTGTGCGAAGACAGTAAGTTGAAATAACATTAAAAAGTAAAGTTGTATAATATGTGAAGTTAGTACCATGCTGTATTGCAGTCATTTTAACATGATACTCTCGCTAACATGATACCGCCATAAAGTCACATCCATGCTGTCGCATGACGTGCGCTTTGGAAAATTCCGGTGGCCCATTGGAGGGGAGAAGGAAAGGAGGATAACGCATCCGCATGATAGGGTCACCAGGGGATCAGACTGCTCGTTTTCTCGTTTGCCCCTATAAAAAAGGGAACTGGTTGTCTGTAAGTCATATTACGGATAATTTCTGAGAACAATGGAGTGAGAGAGACGATTTGCGATTCTGTCTCGCTCGCTGGCTCCGCCCATTCGGAAGGTTACTAAGACAGCATAGTTTTTAGTACGTTATAACGTCAACACAGACATCAGTAGTACCAGCCTATAACACGCACTCAAAACATTTTCAGGCACAACGAAGATGGCTCGTACACGTACGGGTATGAGGCGGCCGACGGCTCTTTCAAGATCGAAACCAAATCGCAGGCCGGCGAAGTCAAGGGCAAGTACGGATACAAGGATGACACTGGAAAGGTGAGATCTAACGGATTTATAAGTCCCTAGTCCCTACTTATATAATGTACTTCGTCAAACTAGTGAACAATAGTCGGGGAATTTGCAATCTGACAAAGAATATACTGGTTTGGAAGTAAATATTTTTACATAACCTAAAAACCGGAAAACAAAATGTTAAATATATAAAAAAATAATAAGAATATTAAATGTATATCCTTTGTCTATTACCTGTAACACAAGTCCTTACGGTACTTAACACAGGACTGGGCTAACATGATGTGATAGGTCCACAGAAATATATTAAAGTAACGTAGCCTACGTAGGAAATTAATGAAGCGGCAACAAAAATGTTGCCTGTCGCAAATTGTTTATAAATCGTATTCTCTACATTTACAAGTCACTGGTTTACAAAAATATTACCTGCGAATCAATGGTATAATTACAACGATTTACGTATCTGATAGTAATTTTTTATTGTAATCACTAACTATGCCCACGAGCAGAAGGTTTTCAGCCTGTGCCATTAAAATCGAGTGTGCCACCACAGACTGAATACAGCTTGCTCTATGGTAACTGCACCTTCATCTCACTTGCTTCACAGATTAGTAATCTGTGTGCATATAAATCCATTCAGCCATATAGACAGATAAAGAAGCAAAAATACTGAGAATTGTTGAAACGTGTTCTGCTGTCGATTCTAAGTATCCTGGACCACTTTTTTTCGAATATCTTCCACGTACAACCTTTAGAATGTATCCGAATAAAATATATCATATGATGTCGTAGTTTCCGGTGGCCTATGAGAAGGGTCAGGAAATGAGTCCTTCTTTTGGCCGTTCCTTTGAAATGACGATTAATGAATAATACATTTAGCCGCCTACTTGATGATTTACATTACAATTTCAGTTGAGAGTGATCGAGTACGGAGCTAACAAGTATGGCTTCCAGCCCGCCGGCGAAGGCATAACAGTCGCACCGCCAACTCTAGTCGACGAGTCCACCAGGGACGAAGGTCTAAGGCCTGGCAAGGTGCTGACAGTTTACTTTACTTAAATACCTTGCCTACCTTACTTAAACATAACGACTAGGTTACTATTACACGCTTATAAATTTTATAGGAAGACGAAAGGCCCTGTGGTCACCGGTGGATTGATGGTGATGACTCAGTCACAATTTGGACTAGAAAAGGATTAGATTGTAGTAATTGGTAGACAACATATGTTTAATTATTTGTAAACTGGTAAAAGCAAGTTGCGTTCTCAAGTCCTTCGTTGTACCTTCGTTGAGAATTTCTCGCTTAATTAAAAAAACTAGGCTGTTGCCCTGATCAAATTTGGTTCGGTATATTGGGCATAAGTAATTTAAGTAACAAACATCCACACATTCATCCGAATATTCGCAATTAAAATGTTATACTCTAATTGCGGTAGGTGCTTGCACTTGTACTGTCCTAAGTTAAAAGTAGTCATGCTGCATGTTCCCGAGTTGGGCTGGCACATCCGGGGGCAGCTATGTTGTCGCGTTTCAAACTATTTTGAAGTTTACGGTGGCCCATTGGAGGAAAGGAGGATAATACGTCCGCATGCGGCGATGGTCGTCATAAATATGCTTCTGCCCGTTTGTACCATTTTAGAATATATCTTTGGTAGTACCTACCCTAGTTGCTACAGACTTTCCTCGGTGATCATGACATTACTGAATGATTGATCAAATACTTTTAAGTCTATTTAAGTATGTTGTTGTACTTTCAGTCCAACGCCAAGCAGTACAGAGACTATGACTACGAGGAACCGGAGC
>JAFELO010000179.1:636655-732351 GCA_017140195.1 Eumaeus atala | reverse complement strand
CGTGCCCCTCCCCCACCACCACCACCGCCACCACAGCCCCAGTTCAGACCCGCGCCGCAGCCGCAGTTTAGACAGCAACAGTCTGCGCCGACGCCACCCAAAGTAAGACCCCATAACTATAGTATATGGACCAACCAACTGTCAAAGCACTTTGATGAACACTTATATTATATGATAGATATTTTCATAATTGTTATGACATGTTGCTCTCATTTTCCCACCTGATGGGCCACCGGAAATCCACAAAACTGGTGCGGATGCGGCATACATAGATCCGGCTTGAAAAAATATTGTTTCCGAATGCTTGCAACTCCCAGTTCGAGCCGTCAAGGATACACCAAAGAAAAACTGGCAAAAGTTTATGTAATTACTTACTTTATGTTAGCAACAATATCTGTTCTTTGTATAAACATTTGAAAAAAAAAGTACCTTCACGCCTGTTATCCCCGAAGAGGTAGGCAGAGGTGTGTTAGTACATACACAACAAGTCCAGTAGATATACTAGAACACCCACGATTACCCAAGGTACTGAGGCCCATGATGTCATAGGTGGCAAGCCTGTGACCACTTCGGTGTACAACCCAATCCCGGACAATGTAATGCGTGCTCAGAATAATCTTAAATACATTTAATAACAGTTGCTCGACCTGGGGATCGAACCCAGGGCCCCAAGCTTAACGTGCGACACCCGCACCGTTACACCACATTATTTATATCACTCGTCTCAGCTGGTCTCATAGTCTCAGATCTAGTCTGTATAATTAATATCAGCTAATTTACAATCGTATACCGTATATTTGATACGTCCATTCAATATACAATACAGCTCGCATCGGAACCTGTTTCAGAAAACCACATCAATAATTACTATACCATAAGGGGTTAAAAGACCACTCGATGCCCCTTGCTGCCGATAATGCTTATAAATATTCGCACAATAATGCAGATGTGTTACCCTCATTTCACCTATAGCCCTAACGGGCCAGTAACTCCAAATCGCAGGAAACGTGACAGCTGCCATCGCTTTATGTCAGTATTGTGTAAGCAATAGGGAGCTGCCGCCCACTGAAAATTAGTACAAACCGAAGATTAAAATATTAAAATATGTAACACGTAGGTATTACATATATTGTGTCTGTACCAAGTATGCGTCAATGTGCAACTTGAACTCGCGAAGATATTAATTTACTAATTACTTGCATTGAGTGTGGTTAGCCCCTGTAGTTCCGGCTTTAAAAATTCTTTGTAATTAATTAGTTGTTTATCAAGTATTGATAACGTCATTTCTCAATGAATTATGAACCAAAAAAGTTAGGAGTATATCTCTCTCTCCCTCTCGATTAATACTACAAATACAAAAACACAGTTCATAAAGCATATTTGATAAAATAAGTCAGATACATTTTTATATTACAATTTTCAATTTTATACTCAAGTTGAAAAGTGTAATATAAAAATGTATCTGACATATTTTATCAAATATGCTTTATTAACTGCGTTTTTGTTTGTATTTGTAGTATTAATCGAGAGAGAGAGAGAGAGAGAGAGAGAGAGAGAGAGAGGTACTCCTTCCATCATTACCTCATATATCAAGTATTTACCTCCATTTTTTTAAATTACATATACATTTTCAGCCAAGCTTCTTTGCTGGAGCAGCCCCAGCCCCAGTAGAAGACAATTTCTTCAACCCCGGCCCTCCAACAAATCAGTACAGACAAAAACAAGAGTTCCGCCCAGCGCCGCAGCCGCAGCACTTCGCGCCCAAACACACCCAGGCCGAGTTCCAGGACTTCAACTCAGCGCCCCAGCAGCCGAGGTACACACAGGCGAGCCAGTACCAGGAGCCACGAGCCCAGCAGTCCTTCTCTATGTTAGATCAGCTGCTTAAGGAATACGCTTTACCCCAAGGCAACTCCGCCCCTCTGCATGACATCACGTTTGGGACGTACTAGTTACAATAAATGAAATTCTTGTAAATATTATGTAGTGTACTTTTTAATAAACATATTTTTTATTTGTCTGTTTTTTATTTACGTAGTTCCTGTTAGGAAGCCGGCTTGGGGATATGTTGCTGTTGTTATTTACGTAAAATAATTACATACAAGTGTGTTTAGTGTGTAGGTGTCTACTCATCGATATCATTTAAGAGCGAGCTCTGGTCTAGGCAGCTCTTCTTGCCTTTCGTCTCTTTTTGAGCCAGACTCTTCTCTGTGAACTAAGATGACATACATAGTTGGATATCAGCTTTTTTTAACGGGTTTGGTCCGCCACAATTTTGCACTGCTACTACTCCTGTGTCTCCAGGATCCACAGCGGCCACCACTTGTGAGCCCATTGTGATCGCAGGGATACCAGTTTCCAGAGAGTAACATATCCATACCTGTCAGCTAATTCAGCTCACCAGCTGAAAATTATATACTCCTAGCAAACGCTTAACAAGTCGAATTTAATCGTTTTTAGTTATCTTAGAATCGCATAATAATTAAATGAATCGCAAAAAGTCCGTACACCACATAAATAAATTTTAACGGTAGTTTTCTTCAAACCTTTAACATTAATTATTTTATTATTAATACTTGAGTGACTTTGGATGGTCCAACGAGGACCTCACGTGAATGAAAGCCACGCATCTCACCTTCCGGCCATATCTATAGAGAGCCACATACAACATAATCCAATTTCTTGAATTGGGCCTATCAATCCTTTGTACACCGCCTCGAACAGGTCGAGGCACTGAAACCATTTTTTTTGTCGCGAGAAACGCATTTATGCGTCTTCACCGGCCCTGGGTGGGGTCCAGTGCGTGTGGGTCTCGCGGTGCATTATAGTGTCGAGAACCTACAAAAACCACCACCAGTGCCATCAGTGCCGCCTTTTGTGAGGTGCTCCGGAACAATAAATCATTAAGGCACCTCGACGGCTAGTCAGTACCCGCAGAGACCGACGCCTCCTACACAGCAGGGCTGCCCCCAAAACACAGGGTGGCCCTACCAACTTTGGGGCAGTAGTACTATGGGGTGAGATTCCCATCCTCGCTTGTCCTGTGCGCAAAAGCGCCTCGTCCTAATGCTTTTCAACCCCCTTTTTATAAGAGTGCAAGAAACACAATACCATTTCTTGAGAAGGTGGTTAAGCCCCTTAATAACACCATGTTAAATAACCAAGTATGGTCTTTCCAGCAAGTATCGGGACGCGATCATAAAGTACGATCCACCCAGCCCTGGTCAAAATAGAAGTTCCGGACTACATCAGAGCGGAAGACTTCATGTAGTCGCGATATTAATCCTCTGGATTATGATTTATGGTCAGTTTTCGAGAGTACAGCGTAGTCTAAACGCCATGATAATTTGGAATCCCTAAAACAGTCCATCCGATTGGCAGTGAAAAAAATTTCTCCATGGAAAGAGTGTGTACTTTTATTGATGGCTGGCGTCAACGTATAAGACTGTGTTGCAGTCAATGGAGCCCACTTCGAATAAGCTTTTATAGTTTTAATTGTTTTATATTTATTTGTGTATTAAACTAATACACTGTACAAGTAATCAATGTTATTTATAATTTAAAAAAAAAAAATCTCTGTTAAAATATTTGCGGCAAGTCTAGGTAGGTAGGTTATATTTTGCCGACAGGACGTGAATAGTATTTTTTGTATTTTTTTATTGTATAAACAAACGAGCAGTGTGGTCACGTAAAGCAAGTATTCACCAATACCCACAGACATTGACCTTTAGAAATAAGCAAGCTCTTTTCTTGAAGATCCTTGACTCGTGTCGGTCAGGAAATATCCAAGGAGTTACCCGCTTCCATAAAGAATTAGTGCGCAGGAAAAAATGCACTTAAAGCGCACGGTAGTGGACTTCGTAACATAGAGGTGGTGTCGGGAAAATTATGCAAAAAAGTATTTGTCTCTTTTATACGGATCGCATTTTTTTATCAATTACGATAGGAAACATAAACATTATGGTATGCCGTCTATACCCTCCGATTCTAACACAAACTCAGCTACAATCGAACTATTAAACGTACAAATATTAAAACAACAATTACGCACAACAAAGCACTGATATAATGAATGTTTTTAACAAATCAGTATTGCGAGGTCGTGGGAACAGTTCCCAGGTTCCGAAACGAACTGGGAACAATCGCCATACATGTGTGATATTTTCCCAGCTTGTGCAACGTATTATGTGCATAATAAGTGTCTGATAGGAAAATCTATTACTTCATAGATTATACAAGACTTAATGCGACCTACATTGCGTTCGTTAGATCGCTGTTTAAGCTAAAAACGATACTTGCTGCTTATCGCTCTTACATAGAAACGGCTAATATCGCTAAGTACAGTAAATGATAATTATATTTACACATAGACAGTGTACCCAGACGAAGCACTTATACACCGTACTGGAATTGCCTACATCCAATGCAGCAGATCAAAATAATTTGTTTGTTTTTATAGTACAGAGGGGGCAAACGAAAAATCGTAGCTTTTTTACGATTCCCGAATTATTTATATATTTTTAATATTATTTTTATCTATTATTATGAACATCAGCATAATTTCTATGCAGATGCGCTGTCTTCCTTTATTACTCCATCGCAATGGGCCACCGGCTACTCACAAACCGCACGAAACGCGAGACAGAAGATGTCTCTTTATGTATAGCATATACGCTCGTAGACACAGCCTAAACTGCGCGATATCCTATATTGTCTATGGTTTCACTCATAGGTAAAGTCTAGTTCCGTAGTAGTTGTTATAACAGTCTAAAGTCTAAATCATAAGTTAAAATCTATGTTCACTCTTGATATGACATGCTCATTCGATCCGTCTAGGAAAAAACATCTAAATTGTTTAATAGCATACTTGTAAGCACATGCTGTTGTTGTTAACGTGCGTTCTATGAAAAATAAAATAAAAGCGTATTTCTTTCTATATTTTCATGATATCTTTAGATAGCAGAGTATTTTTTTTAATTAATAATTAATGAACTTAGTAAATATTGTTTTTGATCGGTTTTCAGATTGGGCATAGATTTGGTAGCATTGCGGGCCAAGCGGAACCGTATTCTATCGCGAAACCTGGAGGCGTTTTTTTTTCATTTGTTAGTAATTGTCTTAATTTTATGTGTCATTGAACACTTTTCATACTTTTTTCTATATGTCATCCCGAATCAAGCCTTTGTACATGTTTTAGGGGCTTTACGAAATTCACAACTTACCTTATGCACCTAGTCTAGACGATAAATTAAATTGTCATCAACTAAATTGCATTCTGGGTATTCTGATCTGTAATACACGATTAACCTATTTCAGACTTACATTAGTAGAGACAGCTCCCTTTACTGTTATGCTAAATAGAATAAGATTTTGGTAGTGTTAATTGCACGTGGTTAAATGTATTGACAAATAAAGTAAACTTGAAATTCTTTAAAACTCAACGATGCTGCGGACTAATAGACTATACATATAACTCACGGCTGTAGGTGCGCAGCATATTTTACCGGACGAGTAAAGAAATTATTGATAATACTTTCATAGCCTACGTTATAAAATCGAGCCGTGAACCAAGTTCCAGATTGATCAGTCTTGTAGTTTGGCTGTATTGTGGTAAATCAGTTAGTCGGGTCATGCTACTTATATTACATATTATGTTTTATTTATATACTAAATGATACACGTACCTATAACAGACTGACAGACCGCGCCACTCATTGTTGCGCTAATAAAAGTATTGCACTCATTAATCGAAATAAGATCTGCATTTTTTTATTCAGTAATTAGACAACGATACATGTATATGCAAAATTTTATTAAAATCGGTAAAGTAGTTTCAGAGAAAAGCCCAGATAATCAGATTCATGCGAAATTTTTATATATTACCAGCTGCGCCTGCGCCACGGTCCTACATTTATGCTGTTTTTCTGTCCAAACCCTTTTTCTGTCAACTTTACAGAAAGTTTCTGAATACACCAGTGCTTTATCACCTAACATTTCAGAGTGTAGAAAAAACAAATAAGCAAACAAACGAACATTGATTTATATATGTATATATAAGCTCACGCCCTCTTTCACATCGGAGGTCAAAAACTTCAAGATATGAATGGAATGGAGCAAATGGATGACAGTTTGAACTCAGTTAATCTAGGTCTTACGCAAGAGCTTTGTCTGCTGAAGGTTGGCCATTGTTAATTGGAATGTAACGGCCTCAGGTACCACATTATGCTGTCTCAGTACACCGGTCTATACAGAAATATAAAAATTACCTACTTTGTTTTGAGGTTGGAGATAATAGAAATCAAGAACTGGATGTGGACGTGACACGTAGCAATAAGAAAGGCACTAGATATTGATCTCAAGCAAGGAAAACGAATTCCTAGTAAGATGTTGAGTCATCCTCATCATTATCAGCCCTTATCGGTCCACTGCTGGACATAGACCTCTCTCAATGAACACCAAGACGGCCGATCTCCTGCTACTCGCATCCATCCCGGACTGGCTACTGCACGGAGATCGTCTTCCCACCTGGTGAACGGTCTACCAACACATCGTTTTCCTAAACGCAGCCTCCACTCCAGAACCTCACATGATACCGCGTTAAAAGTGATGGCTACGCTGACAGTTTTGTTTACCGGTGGCCTATTGCGGGATAGTATATGGGAGAGCAACGCATCTGCATATGCAGATGATAATGGGCTTCGATAGTCACGAAAAGGCTTCGATTGCTCGTTTGTCCTCCGTTGCAATAAAAACGAAAAGTAGATATCCACACCACAATTACAAAGTTTGATATTAGACCCTCTTGGAAAAAAATGTGCTAGATGAAAGCTCAAAATGAAAAAAAACTATCATTTCATTTAATCGGGACCAGTTAGACTTACGGATAATGATACGAGTAACAATGAAATAGATTTTAATTAAGTCATTCTACTTCTATATTCCTTCAGAACTAGGTCGTGGGAACATGGGCGTTTCCTGCTTCTCTTATTTACCATAGAATTACATAGAGGTCGAGCTCTCGCTTAGACGATGGTTGACCTCATTTTCAACATGAAAATGAGGTCATGTCAAATGTTGAAAAAACATTAATGAAGATGGCCAGAGCGTAATGGTGACATAAGGTGATATGTTTATTCCTGCCACATATACCGGCTTCGTCTGAGAATAACTTGAGAAAATTATACTACTAATGAAGTTTTAGTTCCTTGGGGAATCGCTGTTCCTATTGGTGGAAACCGCATGAAAAGCCATTATTATATCTATATTTTGATAAAAGCGATCACATACAGACAGATATTCTTTGGGGACTTAATATCTAAGAAAAAGCAATTTACTTATAATAATGATGATAAGAATGTGCCTGAAGAAGTGTTACTGTTTTATCAATTTAAGGTTCATTTTATGTTGATGGTTGTTTTTAGTGAGTAGTTAGTGTAGTATTAAGTGATCATTTCCACACACAAGATGTAACATATGTTAGGTCGCTTATGAAATGACTTTGAAACTTCCCTAAAAAGTTGTGCAATATTGAATTTAATTCTACTCATTTCACTATGCTGGCTGTAGGACTTACATTCATGAATAGAATTATTTATTATTATGACGATAATCGAATTTTATAACAAGGTGATGACCATTTAATTATTTTACTCTTTAATTGTAAATTGCGCTAGACTTCCGGACATAGCTAGTAAGTATAAGTATTACGAAGATAATTAATTAATTATCCAGAGCCATTTACATATTCCAATACAGTACCTTGCTATGCAAATGTAGTTTTATGAAACGAACATTTGACATCCTTTACAAGAGTTACGAAGACAACGCAATGACGAAACAATAGAATTAATGTGGCAGTAATGATATGTTTTGTCACTGTTTTTGTCATGCTTCTTGGTTTTATATTAAACTCGTGTGTCTCTGTTGATACGAATGTGACATAATACCTCATAAACAACACCGACAATGGTAACATTTAGTGAATTTACGAACCCAGAAAAACCTGAACGCTCCAATTTTTATTTAGATACCAAGTGTTAATACATTTTACTTTATAATTAAAATAAATTGTATTTTGTCGTAATTATGTCAATAATAATTATTGTAACGATTATGAATTTAGATAATTAGCGGTTGTTATATTTTCTTTATGACACACACTTCATGTTGTATTTTCTTTTTATTTTACTAGGACTTGATCCGTTATGTACATAAAAGAAAATTTATAACAGAAAAATATTGTGTCGGTTTAAGCAAATTTGATGTTTATTCCTATTGTCAATTATTTATTAATAGACGGTCTTCGCCACAGTAGACAGATACGTTATGTTGTAATAAGTGCTTCTATTTACGTCTATAATAGCATATTAGAGCCGTATTTTATGTAGCCGTATGTTAGGGCTTTCAAATTTTTATATTATTAAATCCCTTTTATTCAGTAAGCTAATAACTTCAATATTTCGGTTGATAATTATAGATTGCTTAGAGTTTATAGATGATATTATTCGTAAATAAAAAACAGTTTTGAAAGACATAAGTTTTATCACAAAAGTATAAAATAACAATAGTTAATGAAAAAGCGAAGTGAGTTAATCTGTTTACTTCGAATGAGTATTGTTTTAGGAGCTATCACTTGAATAAATAATTTACAAAACTAATTCTAATTAATGCCTTTGGGAAGACTTTTCAGTAGCACCTTCTTCGCCAAGGATCTGAATATTTCTCACCTGTTTCCTCGTGGGTGCGGCCGTGGTCAACTCGGTAGCCGGTACAGGTCTAGGGGTATATTCTGGGCTTATGGCGAGTAATAACATCTTCAGGAGCAAAGCTTCTCTCACTTCCACAGGAAGATATTCTGGCACCTCATCTATGTGGTTTGACGATGAGCCCACACTGTCGTACGGTCGCGAATACCTTCTACGTGGAACGTACCTTTGACTCTCATATTGATCGTCATACCGTTCTTGGTTTGCGTAAGGGTCCTGTCTATATCGTTGATCATATTGGTAATCATATCGGTCTTCCTCATCATAATGACGAACTTGCTGACGATATTGTTGATAAGGTCCCGGCATCAACTGATCCATCAGGGCTTGCAATCTGCTCTGTCTCAGTATCAAAATCTGCAGTAAACGTTTCAAGTCTCTCGTGCTTACAGGAGCTGATATTGAATGCATGTCAGCTGAGGGATCGTAGCGCTGGTACACTGGTTGCGGCTGGTATGGGTTCACATATCTTGGTTCGTAACCAGGTATAGGAACACCCCTTTCATCGACCGGTACCTGTATTATCCTGGTAACAGGTCTTACTTCATACTGGTCGTTTGAAGCCTTTGGTTGTGACTCCCTGATTACCTGTGGGTCCAGTACTTTGTTTTGATATTCATATTGGAGAAAGGGCCGCTGATTGCCAATGGGGATCGGAGCTCCGGGATTGTCTTTTATATATTCCTGCGTACGGAATTGAATGGAGGACTGCGGACGTCGGTATAGAGCTTGTTGATAAACTCTATGGTCCTCGGTTATTCTCTGCGGTTGTATGTGCACCACAGGCACTGGGTTTGATGTTACATCACTGTCAGAATCGAAGACGCGTCCTGTACTAGCTTCGATTGTGGTTTCTTGATTTTCTAGATGATCTGGGTAATATTCTTGAGTATTCTGCCGTGTGATCAGTGAATGTAACGGAACGACACGAGGTCGTCCTGTTGTCGTGGTTGTGAAAAGTGGTCTTAGCGTCCCATGAGATAAATGACTACCGTAGACGTCAGTGGAATCATCGCCCATAGATTGTTGTAAATTAACCATGTGATGGTTAGGTGTCATACCTGGTAAATCACGACGAATGTTGTTAGTTCTGCTTGGATCCGGTTCTTTTTCAGTTACGTCTTCATACACCGGTTTAATAGTCTGCGCGGTTGATACGGTTGTCTGTTTCGTGACCAAGTCATCTTTAGGCGTGACCGCTGCTCGCGATTTAAGATATTCTTCTCTGGATCTGTATCGATTATAACTACTCGGTGTTGTATCTTCGATATTCTGTCTGTCGGTAGTCACATCACTATCAGACGAACGCGAAGATCCAAATATCGGCCTACGTCTAGGAATTGATTGTATAACAGTACCTCTCGTGGTAGCACTAGCACTTCCTCTGGTGGGGTATACCACCGTCGGGAGAGGTCTCCTGGTCGTTGAAGATACTGTTTTGTTGACTCTCACTATCATCTGCGGTGTACTTGGCGTGGTACTCGTGGATACTGGGATAGGAGTACTCTCACCGGCAGATGTGTATGTCACACGCTTCACTTCACCATCGTCGTCAATGTATCCAAATGTTCCCTTCACGTTGCCCAAAACGTCACGACTTTCAATTTTGAAGGTGCCATCGGTTGCTTCATATCCAATGGTGTAGGAGCCATCGTCGTTCAATCTTCTTATTTGCTTTACAATTTCAACCTGCGTGGGATCTCCCGTCTCACTTGCTTTCAATATTTCTTTGGTCGAATTGTTCGGTGACTCTGTTGTTGTCGTTGTTGTCGTCGAATTATCAATTTTTTCCGTTGCTATTGCCGGGATCGCGGCGGCGAGGCATGCGATGATTACGAAGAGGTACATTTCGGTCAGGCAATGGCAGCCACATGACGGTGCTACGGCGCTGAGCACGAACACTACTCCCCTATATAAAATATTGCCCCACTAGTGTTCCCACCGTGCGAACACTTTACGCAAACACCGCTATTGTTGTCACTTCATTATCTGAAAAGGAAAATCTTTTTTTTTTCATATTCACTCGTGCCGCAAGATCCCAATTGTTTAATAATCCATTGTCGGTTTGCGTTACTTGTAATTGTTTGTAAAATATAAATAAAATAAGTAATGTATGAGAAAAAATAATAAAAATAGAATTAAAAAATAAGTAGACATAAGCAGTAAAAAATAGTATTAATAGACTAGAAATGTTGCAATTTTAATTGACGATGGAATAATTATAGTTCGCGGTAATGACTAATGTTACTTGAATCTAGTGCTATAATCATTATAAACTTAATTTTACCTTAAATGATAGTAAATGAGGCTATTTTCCTTAGTTTAATCTCAAGACTATTTTGAAATTTAGTGGTTTCTCGGAACCCAAAATGAATCATAATTCTCAAAATGGTGGTTATATACCTGCATTACATTAAAAAACTAAAATGTTCTCATAATTATGCTTCACCGCAATACTAAATGGATAAATATTTAATGGAATGTGTTATTTCGTCCTAATCACTATGGGAACATTAATTTACAACGTGTCTATACAAGAAAAATTTAAAATATTTCAATTATTTAACCTTCCATTTCGGAAATTTCCTTAAAATAGCTAAAATGTTTCTACGAGGCGTAAGGCTATCCATATCTACGTCGCAGTCGGATTGTCTAAAGCGCTGTACTTCATTACGGCTAGCCATATTAAAAAACAGGGCTGTTTTATTTTGTGGCGGGCCAACGACTAGCCACATTGGATACGGCTGAGTGAAATTGCGCCTGAAAGAGTTCGGCGTTATGCGCTATTCAATAAAGCTAACCTTATTGAAATGAAATGAATCATTATTCGCATTTTTGACTCGGTTTAGTACCTGACTTTAACACTCACGGCGTTGCTTGACATGACAACAACAATGGCGTCGATTGTAGTATATAGAGAAATTAGAAATCTATGCCCAGATAGTTCAAAGATTTAGACGGGAGCCTAGCTTCCGACTATGCCCTTGCGGTTAGGTCATTTTTTTTATTTGCACTGCAAACACTTGGTCTAATTTCACACCTGTATCGATCACTATCACTGCCTAAAATCAAGAGTTTTAATGAGGCTAAACGTCAGCCGCCATATTGAAGAACATCTCGCAATGAGAATCCGGCTAAATATATGTATATATATATATATATATATATATATATATATATTTAAATTTATAATTTGTACAAAACGACTGCGACATTTATACATATAACAAAAAACAGCAAAAAATGTGTGCCAGTAGTACATTAAATAATTATCAAAAATATTATGATAGGACATGAGGAATGTAGTAGAGGATAAGTTTGAAGAAAAAAATATTATGTTTGTGTGCTTGTATGCGCTTATCTCCGCAAGTCATGGCGGATTTGAATGTGTATAAAACATGTGTAGGTACGAGTCCTGGGCATACACATAGGTTATGATTTATTTTGGAAACTGGAACAACTGGTGTAAAACTTTTAGGGATTAGCTAAATCATAAGAAATATAGAGTCTCAGCTAAACTATAAGACATGTAGAATCAAAAAACTATGCGAAGGAAGTCGTGGGCATCAGCGCGTTGATAATAATTTTAATTACTCCTGCATTCTTAACAGCCATATGTCGAGAAGTGACCTAATCTGATAAAATGACACCTAAATGTGACCTCATACACACAGGCACCTCCTGTTACGTCTTCGAGAGACTTCTCTCAGCATGTTGATGGTGAGAGACATGAAAACATATTTTCCTATCATTATCACCATCATTATCAGCCCTTATCGGTCCACTGCTGGACATAGGCCTCTCTCAATGAACGCCAGGACGACCGATCTCCTGCTACTCGCATCCATCCCGGACAGGCTACTGAGACCGTCTTCCCACCTGATGAACGATCGACCAACACTCCGTTTTCCTAAACGCGGCCTCCACTCCAAAACCTTACTGGCCCATCTGCCATCTGTTCTTCTGGGTGTGTGACCAGCCTATTGCCACTTCAGCGAGCCTATTCGTCGCGTGATATCGGATACTTTAGTTCTCTTCTCTGTGACTTTCTCAGAGACATATAGGAAATGTCTCCAATTTTTAGTTGCCTGCAAAATTTAGTAAGAGGTAGTGCTATGCTTCAATTTAGTCGAATATGGCCGACATGATCGGGAAACTGCCTCACACTGACATGATACCACCGTAAAGTGACTGCCATGCCATCATTTTTCGTGTGATTTATTAGTTTCCGGTGGCCAATATGAGGAGGACGGAAAGGAGGGCTTTTGCCCTCTGCATTTTGCCCTTTGCGTCTGCATAAGAATTATATCTCGTCAGAGGACTCCAACTTGTCGAATGTTCTCGTGTACTATAATTACAAAAACCAGGGACAGCGCAGTTGACAGAGCATTCCAGCGACATCAAGAACTTTTTTTTTAAATTAGTTTAATGATACCAAACAAAAAATACAATTGACATTTAGGGCCAACCGACGCCAGCGGGGCCATGTAAACGCGTAATCCAGTCGGTGCCGCTTGACCCTTGTAACACTAGTTCGACCACAGAGGTCCGTGTGTAGTACTTGATTACACGGCATGACTTGTCTCCTAATTTGAATGTTAAATTAAATATTGAGGGGGGGAGGGGATGATAGGAGGGTAACGCATCTGCGAAACAACCATGTGCGTTAGGTAGTCATCAATTTTTTTTTACTGAAGGCGATAAAAAAAATGTAGTAAAACAATGCTTCCTCGTGACGTACAATCCCAACCCTGCTCTAAAATCAGACACATTAGACTATGGTCTATGATATGTCATATATCGTAAATCAGCTCTATTTTCGCGTCTATGGAATTCGAGTAATTGAATTTGTGAGATGTGTTGCTGCATTGCAGTGGAATAGGTCTGTCGCGAACGGGGAAAAAGCTATGCGCATATTCCGGATGGTCCCCTTGGACTAAATATCCGAGTTGAATCTACCGAGTTAAATCTACACATTATGTAGATATAGAGTAGACTGATATTTTCTAGAAGGGCCAACGAGAATTAATCAAGAGAAGCGATAAAGCTCGAAAAATCTAATGAGTCGAAAAGGGCAGACAGAAATACATTTGTAAATGCACTAGTTGCGGTCCACGGGTTTACCGTAGCCGATGAAACGTCATGTAATCGAAACCGCGTAAGAAGTAATATTTGTTCGTTACCATTAGTTGCGCCATCTACTAGCAGACGTCGGAAACTAGTCGTACAGTATTAGTAAAATACCATTGTCCTAATCCGACGCCATTCTATAAATTACATGAAACTAATATAGATGTCGCTTGTGATTGCCGTGTACAGCTTGGTGGGACTAGCTTACCCCCGGTGTATCTGCGGGCAGTTACGACAGAGCAAGTTTTGATGCCGCGGAAGTATTGGGAATATTATTTCAATATACGTATGTCCCTTACAACTTATCACAGATTCTCTGATCTACGGAAAATACATAGAAATTTCAATGGAAATCGGTCCAGCCGTTTAGGAGGAGTTTACTTACAAACACCGTGACACTAGCAGTAGAATAGACTATATATATATAATTTAGGAAGAGGTAGTGCCATGCTGTATAAAAGGATGTAATGGCTATATCTATAAGCAAGGAATAACTTCAAATTCAAGTTGCATACAATCAAATAACCGAGAGTTCCGTACCAACAGGAGATACGAGCATGATCTCTTTTGACAGGTCCGTACGTCTGTCTCTCCGTTTGTACGTCTGTTAAGATCTTTTCTCTCTCGAGAACGCGTGTAAGGATTGTGTAGAAATTTAATCAAATACTAAGGCCTGTAGCGTCATGGAAAATCATACTACTAAACGAATGTAATCAAAAGTTACAGCCGTTTGTGTGCATTTTTCTTTTATAGGGTAATTGCGATTGACCTAGCGACCATTTCCGGATTTACCCCTATATATGTACTGTAGGTTCTTACTTACTTCAGTCAGTTTTTATGATTCCTGGTCAAAGGCGAGCACCCTATAGGTTTAAGTTTTCGAGCGGCTTGCCTCTACAGACGAAGCTACTCGCATGACTGCATCCACCTGCGACAACACAAAACGTGTGCGCGTCTCGTGCACTTGAAAATTAGTGATAGCTGTTAGGTTCGTGTTTTTTGTGTGTTTCTGTTCGGACATTGGACGGAACTTTTAGTGAGAGGTATTGCCATGCTGTATTGCAGCAGAGTTGAGCTGGCACGACGGGGAGGTACCTCTCGCTCAAATGACACCATCGTTAAGTGACATATTCGGTATCGCGTTTCGTGCGGTTTGTGAGTAGCCGGTGGCCTATTGGAGGTCCTCCCCAATGCGTTGTGTGTCCTCCTGGAAAGGAGGACACACAACGCATTGGCATTATTATGTGGATCTTCTTGGGCATCGGTATTCGTAGAAAGGCTCCGATTGCTCGTTTGCCTACTATAAAAAGGCGCTGACCATTACACTCTAACATAATAGCTAGTAGCACACACCTAGTGTGAGTATTTGTGTGTTATAGTGCCTACTTAATTGTGATATAATCCGGAAGGCCAAAAATGTCCGCATACATGCATGTTCTGGACACCGAAAGCTTAAAGACAGTAGTAGCAAACGATAGGAATCGCCACAACGAAATCAAGAGGTCCATATCCAAAAGAACATAGAAAGGCCGATATTATGTCACGTTATTTATAAGTAACTTATTATTAATGACTTACTTGCGTTGTCTTCGTAAACACTTCAATAGGCTCGACTCGATATAAATTATAACCGGGCCAGAGCAGAGACCACTTTCTCCGTCTGATGTAACATTATAATAAGTGGTCACATCTCATTTATATTATGGGAACATTCAATGTAAAATTTCATAAAACCGTTTCTGGTAAAGATTCCGAAGATATGTGAGTACATATGTCGTAGTCGCATTGTACAATACGTCGTATACCATTACGGCTAGCCATTTTCAAAAACAGCGCCGTTTTGTTTTAAGGCCAGTAATAGACGGATAAAGGTTATTAATAATATTGAAACATTTTCGATATTCGTAAGTGATACTTATCTTAAGTTCATAATGTATTAGTTTATGTAGTGCCTGTGTATAAAGCAACATTTATAGACCGTACAATAAATAAGAGTAATAATGATATATATTATTTATTATGTCACGTAATGAGCCCCATTAATTTATTATAATGATTACTTACAGATTGGCGATTGTCTGCCTCGCGGGTTAGTGGTAAGCATGTCCAACGGTCTCCCACAGTTGTGAGGCCCCGTGTTCCAGTCCCGGGTCAGACCAAGGTATTATTGGGAGTTTTCAATTTCTAATAACAGTCCGAGGTCAGAAAGGTGGCTATATTACACCCCCTTGCCTCGGAGAGCACGTTACGCCCGATTTCTCTCCGGTCGTATATCGGAAAAGGAGAAAGAGAGAACAGGAAATGCTCTCGTGCATGTGCGCGCGCTCACTGATGATGTGTCTTGTGCAGTTCGCTAGTCGTCACAGAGATGGCCGCCGAGGCAGGAATTCTGTTGGGCTGACATTATTATTGTTACATATTCACGCATGTAATATTAAAATGGTCATTAATATTGCCAAGCAAATTGTGATAGTCTTAGCAAGAAAGTAAGGTAACTGTCTTAACTAAAAATATTCATTTAAATTTCAAATGGCTTTTATAATTAATATGCCATGACTTTTTATGATCGGTCAAGATATCAAGGGGCAAAGTTTCTTCCGCATGTAAAGGTTAAGGCTACCGAATTCCGGATTTTCAAGAAGTTTGTTTAAACACAGTAATATATGAGTGTGGTAGAGGCGAATTAATTATAACCTTTTAAATTTTATTTTATGAAAAATATATTTAATACATAAAGTTTTTGTCTGTTATCGTGGTAGGCCTATGATGCATTTCAGCCGAATTGTGCCAGCACCACCGGGGAAGCACATCACGCGCACCTGATACCGCCAAAAAGTGACAGATAGCTGTCTCGTTCCTTGCAGTTTTATGAGTTTCCGTGGCCTATTAGAGGGAAGGTAAGAATGGTTGGAGGGAATGATCAGCACCTCTGTATAACATACAATACAGACACATATAAACATCTACACAATTGTTAAATTGTGTAGATGTTTATATGTGTCTGTGCTTGACAGCGGGCTTTTGCTCCTACGTATTATAAACAATATACAATTTTTTGTGGAAATAGTATACTTTTTATTTAAGATTTAGAAATTTAGAATAGAGTATACTTTTTATTTAAGTTATATACAATTTTTCTAAAATTGACCGGACTGAAGGGATTTTTCTAAAATCCCGTCAGTCCGGTGTATAAGCGTAATTGGAGTTAAATCTTAAAAATAAATTAGTAGTTATGTTTAAAAAATTACTACCTAAATTATAGACTCTAACTTGTTAAAAGAAGTAGCGTTTTGCAGCAGAATTGGGCCCTGTCCGTGGACCCCTTCAACTACCCTGTTTGGCTACAATACCCGGAGTTACACACTACTAACTCAATGTCGGCCTGATATCGTTTTTCATGGACCGTTTGTGGGGTTTGTTAAAGACGTCTTGTATGTTAGACATTGTAAATAGTTTCCGAATGCCACTTGAGGGGACGGAGTGGAGGATGGCAACGCAACTGAACAACCTCATGTGAAGGCCAGCCACATGGTATTGTTGCCCAAATAAATGTATATTTGGCATGGGTAGATAGAAGACAATAAAAGAATCTTATGAATCTGCATTTTTAAGCGGTATATGTATAGGCCGCGATAGTTTGCAGCGTACAGAACAAATGGTTACGTTAAAAACTTTCACAGGATTTTAATGAAAAGCACCATTGAAAATATAATTTATTACAAAACGTATCATAAAAATTGTATTACAATCGCATTCCGTCCAAACCAAACATCGCGACGGACCTATTCATCGTAAATTTATAATTAAATCTTACACTAATACTTAAACGTTGATACGACACATTATGTACACACGTGGCTCCCGCCACAGTCCACCAACAACACGACCGATATTGGACTAAACTTCTAAAAGTATGGCTGCGTGGACTCAGTCGGTCGGTATCTAGGCCTAATTACACTATAGTTTAGAGTTGAATCCCGTGACCTCTCAGAAACGCGTCGATCTGTCCCGATGACAATCCTCCCTGTTCCCTAGGCGCTACGAAGTAGTACTGAGGTTGCTGCTGTCTTTGGGGACTCGATCCCGCTCCGAGGGGAAGTCTTTGGGCTTGAGCTCTGGCTGCCGCTCTGTCCCTCTGCAACTGGCTCTGTTGGAGTTGCTGTTGCTGTGCGAACAGCTGTTGTGAGTTTTGGAACTGACTTTCTGATTGCTGTCTCTGATATATCTCTTGGGGATTGATCGGTTGAATTTGCTGAAGCTGTTGTCTGAATATTGGGTTAGGTGCCGGGGAGGCATCTACCGGTATTTGCGGCGAAGGTACAAATGGTCTCGCAGCTTGATGTTGTGGTTGAGCAACAAATGGCTGCAGTCTTTGATTAAGGTTTAATTCACCGTTGGTTGACGGTAGTGACTGGTAGAGTTGTGTGTTGTATTGTCCACTGGCTGGATCGTACACTAATTCGGTCGAGTACAATGGATTGCCACTTGATTCGGGACCAGACGATAAGTCTGATTTCGTTGCAGTATTCAGACCACCCGCACTAGACTGTTGATTGTCTCGGTTGAATTTCGCAAATTCAGCGGCAAAATCTATTTGTCCTGGTCGGGATGAGGAGATAGGGGAGGGAGATGGAGAATAATTTGGTTCAGGGCTGTATTGAATTTGTGGTTTGGGTGTAGTGTGGACAAGCTGTGGTCTGAACGTTGTTGGGGGAGGGAGTGCTCTTGCGGTGGTAACGGGAATTGCTGGTATTGCTGGAATCGGGCGTGGAGTAATGGCGACTTGTTGCGCTGTATAAGTGGGTCTAAGAGCTGGTCTTGCGGGTTGAGGACGTTGAACAATCCGTGGTCTATAGTTTTGTTCTGGTTCCTGTTGAGGTTCTACTTCATCAGAATCCCTGAAGTCGTTTTGGTAGTAAGTCGTGGTCGGTCGGGTGGTGGTTGGTCTCAATGGCTGCCTGACTGGATAATTTGGTTCTGGGTCGTCTCTCTCAGCGGATTCGGGAACTTGAGCTTCTTGTTCCTCATCGTCAGGTTTGTTAGGGTCACATGGATTACCAGACACATAAGTGAACTCCCTTTTGTTACCATCAGGATCGACATAGCCATATTTTCCGCGGACTACGCAGTCAGTGCCTCTTGTTTCTTCTTTGAATGATCCATCTGCAGCTTCGTAGCCAAAAGTAAAGCTACCATCATCGTTAACCTGTAAATGATAAACATAAATATAAACAATAAGACAGTGGGCGAAGGTTTTTTTTAATTGTTTTAAGTACTTGTTCAATTTAATTTTCAATTGTAAATTGTCTTTCCTAGATCGCCTTAAGGGCTATTTATTAGCGAAGGAATTAATATTGAAAATAAAACTCAAGTATATATGTAAAACAATAACTGTAGGGATTCAGACTTCAATGTGTGACCGCGCGCACGTTAGTAGTTTTTATAATCTGCTATAGAGTAATGGCCTACCTTATTGTAGTTCCTGATAGTCTGTACAGGAGGCTGCTTGGATGTTTCGTGAATTTGGTTCGGCTGCTTCGGTCTCGCTGGGGCTGGCGCCCTCTGTATCGCCCTGGCCTCGTAGTCCCCGTCAAGCCTTTCTTGGGCACGATATAGGCCCTCGTAAGCGTCCGGAGAAACAAGCACTACCTAGAATTAATAAATTTTATCTTAATATTTTTTTAATAACGTCTAAACCTCTATTTATGGTGCAGATGAAACCTTATTCCCTCCTGAGTTTATGGTGAATCATTGGAGTGATCCAATGGCCCACTGAAAGCTCACACAGTGGCAACTTTATGGCTGTATTATGTGTGTGAGAAGTAGATAAATAACGATGTTGTCACTGCTCTGAGGTCATAGTCTTCTACTGGCCTATGCTGATTGCTGCTATCGCGACCTCGCCCTCGCCTCCAGGCTGACAAGCTCTCGGCTACTAGGAGACATAGTGCCTACAAAAGTACCTGTTGTCCGCGCTCCTGCGCCTGGGGTTCGTAGTCGTAGTCTTCTACTGGCTGCTGTTGTCGCGGCCTCGCCCTCGCCGCCAGGCTCCCAGCTACTAGAAGACATAGTACCTGCAAATATACAATTAACGTAAAAGAAGGTACTTAGAATATGAAACGAAGACGTTCAACAACGAGATATCATTTTGCTTATCTTATTATTTACAATAATTGTGGAAGCAAAGATCTGTTTTTAAGTCAAGTTTGTTTATTTGTGTTTCATGCTATATTACATAGGCATAGAGGTTCGAAAACAATAAATATAAGATAGAAAGCTAGCGAGGTGGTGGTTAGAGATTACTTTCGTGTCCAAACATCCATAACACTTGTGTAAAGGCCGCGAGATAGTCTCTTATCTAAAAAGCCGTACCTCGAGCTTGCTCATACATTCCCGTGGGAAATAGCCGAGGATTTCATGCGAGCAAAGTCGCGGACAACGATTAACAAACAAACATTACACAAAAACTTAGTACGGCTCATCAGAATCATGCTAATTATGAAATATTGATTGACCACGCTTGCTGTAGTCTTGACCTTTGTGAATTGGCCTCATGCTCGAGAGCTGACTGAGAGGCGGCCTCTTGTGAACGAACACACGTGCAATTATTTATTTATTAATTACAAGCCGAGATCCCTTTTGCCTATTGTAACCAATATACGTGATGCAAGAACAGACCTTTAGAAAAGCATAGAGTGGACAGGAAACAATGGGTAACGCATTGAGCGCGTGATGGATCATGGATCAGGGAGTTCGATGCGCGATCATGGCAACTTGCAAAATGAAACGAAAGAAAGATTTTGACTTGCATGTCCGTGGACAGATGATTTGCAGCAAAAGTCTGACGATCCACTAGCGGTATATAATAATAATACACTTATTATACAACTTGATTAGAAACAAAAAGTTCTTATCGGCATTACACAAGGACGAATATTTTGTTTTGCTAACGCATAAAGTAGTTCTATTTTTTGTAATAACCTTGGATATATATATATATATATATATATATATCCAAGGTTATTACAAAAAATAGTCACGGTTGTAGTGAATATATATATATATATATATTCACTACAACCGTGACGAAACCCTTTAGCTGGGTAAAAGTATACGTATCATCATCATGTGTGTGTGTGTGTGTGTGTTTGTGTGTGTGTTTGTGTGTGTGTGTGTGTGTGTGGATGTTTGCGTGTGTGTGTGTGTGTGTGTGTGTGTGTGTGTGTGTGTGTGTGTGTGTGTGTGTGTGTGTGTGTGTGTGGGTATGAAATGTAAAAAGAAACCTAAACAAGGTATATAAAATATATAAACCTTGTGTAATTTCTTTTTTCATAATATGTTTTCACTATTAATTTAGCATCTGCTTTTTTGTATTTCAATAATGACCACCTGCGCAATCATTTAACATCTGAGAATGAAATCTCAAAAACAATGAGCATTGAAATAGTTTTGGGTAATCTGTTAAAAACTTTATGGGAACGATTCACAGAGTTTAACGGCGCGTTAACTTATAACGTACTGAAACAGCAATTAATTATAATTACCTAAACAGAATTACTCTTTTACAAAGATAATCAAATACAAAACGATTAATTGATGTTTTACCCACGACTTTCAAAGAGACTTGATGAAATATGAGAACGGCTCAGGGGCGGATGTGGTATTTGAAGATATCATCGTAAGAAGTAGTGTTACATTGCAGACGTATTCGGCTAACGCGACTAAAGTCTAGTGTTCCTTGCGGTATGAGAGTTTCCTGTGGCTCATTGGAGGGGGAACACAAAAGATCAATAGATAATACGAGTATATATGAATTACAAATAAAAGGATGTTTGTGGGCGCCAGAAGTCGTCAAAAGACTCCGACTGCTCTTGTGCTATAAAATACATTGAATACAAAATAAATGTGCCTGGAACATTCTCGTAGGTATTTCGCCCGTAATTTGGAGATTTTTTTTATGAGATAGGTGGGTATTGGCTACCGCCGCCCATAGACATCTGTAAGACTTGGCGTCTTACAGACGCATTGTCGGCCTCTAGGGAATAGGCATCTTCTTTTCTTGAAGACCTCCAAGTCGTATCGGATAGGGAATACCGAGGGAGGCAGCTGGTTCCACAGTACAGTTGCGGGCGTAAGAAGTGGCACAAACAGTGCGTAGATATGGAGGCGGTGTGACTAAGTGGCTGAGACGACAACCATTTTCCGAACTTCATGGGTAGGTTAATATAAAGCATATATTTATCTAGATTCGAGAACGCTGTAACCAGACACCTACGTTATAGGCGTCTTCTCCGTTCTGTGGTTAGAATACCCTTTTGTTTTGCCTATAGCCTTCGGTCAATTGGTTTGAATTCCTTATGAAAATAAATAGATCATGTGTAATAACTTGAATAACAACAAAGAATTACGAAACACGTCTTAAACACTGTTGAATCAAATTTAAACCTTAATTATATAAAATGAAGCTGAAAACATTATTAATGAGTACTAAAATTGAGTGGTGTGATTGCATGCGGGACGTGGGTGAAGAATAATGTAGGAGTATAAGTATATGAGCAGTGAAGCTAAACTCTCAGGATGAGACGCTTGGACTTATGTGGGAATGCAGAGCACACGAAAACATTACGTCACACACGCCGATGTCAAGCGTCTTTCTAAGCAAATTCGCAAACTCGAGCAAATGCGAAAAAATGCGCAAATACGCAACGGATTACCGAAGCGATTGAGCAGAATAGAGGGTCGAAGGTTTTTGTGGAGAAGCTTGGAATAAGTCATCTGATAAAGGTTAGGACTGATTCCGTGGCTACCGTCAGAGCCTGAGATCTTATCTGAGATCGAAACTTTCTATAGCAAGTTGTATACGTCGCGTGCTACTCATCCCGACTTTTATTTCACGTGGATCGGGTAAATAGTAATAGGATTATTGAATAAATAAAATCAGTATTTTCCACCGAGTTAGGTTAATATGTTATACTTATCAATAGTACTCTTTCCCTATCCTTCTTCTACTTCCATAAGTATCCAGATTCAAACCCGTTTCTAACAGGAACGCTACCAGAACTCCAGGCTTCAGTCAACATGCAAATCAACGTATTAAGTTTAATATAAGCGAGCATTATTCTTTTTAGTTGTATAAATACGTATTGCATGTATAATTACAAAATAACGCATACCGCCCTACTTGCTCGCAATGACATAACACTAGTGCGACCATGCCTGTGGAAAGAGTGAGACACTCCCGCGAAAACTAGCTCAACTTACGTAAACATACCAATACCACCTTACAAGTACAACGCTCAGACGTGGTCTTATAGTTTTTTATTTGTTTAAAATGTTACCAAACTGTGTCTAATGTAAATACACCCACAAGGCACGCATGCATTTAGGCATGGTACACTACTAGCATCATAACAGGTATATTTGATTAGAATGTAATTTTAATATTAAATAACAAACGGTTCGGAAAGTTAGTACTAACTTTAAGTAGATAATAATATTTTATCATATCATAATGTACTGTTTTACTTACTTTACTTGTGTTTATTTGATTATATTGTTATTATGAATAGAATTAACACATTTTTATTATATTAATTCTCTATTTTGTATCCTCTACGATCAGTCACTATTTACATTTCAATTTCAATGAATTACCATTCTATAGATATGTTCAATTATTGATTCTCCTTGTCACAATGAACATTAATGGCCAGAATATGAAGATCATTACGAAATATTGTTCACTCCAAATTCCTTTATGGTTTTGTGTCTTTTTTAAAATATATTGTACAAATTTTTTCGTAGAAAAAGTTAATTGTCCTAATTTCCTGTATAATATGTTATCTGTAGCGATACTTTTGTTAGTAAACAGCGAAAGCGCGAACAAAGGCCGACTACTTGATGGACCACGTGTCAAAATGATGTGAAAGTATATTTTATGTCTCATTGTGTTACGTATCTCGGTTATCGCGAATTTTAGAGGTTCTATGACAATAATTTCGTGTAATATTACGTGTATTGTTTTATTGTGTAAGAGAGAAACTCACCCGAAGACATATTTGATTTTAAAAATTTGGAATTTACTTTTTATTGGGGTTTATACTTATGACATAATTACATACGTACACTTATGTGCGTAAATTATTCATTTTAGCACTTTGTCCGATTAGAGTGTGACCAGCCGTGAAGTACTAAACACATTTGCTTTAATCTCATATTATTCTTTGAAATTTATTGGTAACATGGTGCTTAGGGCATAAAGTCTTGAAACGCTCCCGTAGGACTTAAGCCAATATAGAGACTGCTGATTGTTACAAGAGCTGAGAGCTCAACACATGTAAGACATCCGAAATAAAGAAAATAATCTTGCCCAACTTTAAATTACAATTGATCGACCACTTACTTACTTATGTACAAGTGACTAAGTATACTTTAATGACGAATTTCATCTTGAGAAAAAAAAAAAGCAAGTGGAACCTAAGACTAAATTCAAAATTATTTTATTCCAATCATTTCAATTCCGAATATTTTATCTAAATAGGATTTTACAAATCCTTTTTTAAACGTCAACACTGTTCTGCTACCGAATGTTTAAGGCCTTAGATATTAATTGATTGATGATAACGACAAGAGCTGTTGTTCTTTTGAAGGCGAGGGCGATACGCAATGCCATGACAATACTTGCCATTCTGATGATCCATGATCTGTATTATATGTCTATGATTAGCACTTGACGTGCAGCTATTGCAAACCTTTGGCTAAAGGCAAGTGAGTATGGTAATGTTGTTGTCACGTCACCCGTTGTTTACATCGCATTTGTGGTACGGTATTAAATTGTTGAATACACACTTAGTAAATCGGTCAGCCACAATTGACATTGTCACGTCATTGTCAACAGCAGGTTTGCGTTCGATCAACATTTTATCTTTCTATGGCGTGAACGTGACGTCTTGCTTCAGAATATTAATAATAACCAAAATAGTTCATTATGAAGAAATGGCTTTATTCGTAACTAATCATATGTAACATGCAGTCAGCGTAGCATAATCTATATATTTAAAGATACGGCAAAGTTTGACGGGCGCGGGGATAAAGAGGCACTGAATATCACTAAACCACTAACATTTGTGTACCGCGAGACTATAATGTTGTTATGGAGGAACTTAATCCAAAGTGGGAGTACGAAATCGATTCTAGGACCACATAGAGTCGTAAGTAGAAATCGCGGGGGACAAATATTGATAAAGTTCCACGAGGAAGGGAGCCGCTTCTTAATGAACTCTTATTTTAAGAAGAAGCCCCATGGGAAGTGGACACAGCAGAGCTCCGATGTTGTGACAAGGAACGAGATTGACTTTGTTATAGCGGACTGAAAGCACATGCTTAGGGATGTCTCGGTGATCAACAGCTTTAAAACCGGAAGATGATCGATTGGTTAGAGGCTCTCCGAATATAAGCTTTCGACGCGAGCGTGTCCGATTAGTACAGACAACACTCCAACCTAACTTCTGACGGACCATGGTAAGTTCCGAAAAATTCCAACTGGAATTAAAAAACCAGTTCTATGCCCTAGATATGTCGGAAACTAAAATACCATTTGTCGAGGCCATGGGTGTCGTGATCGGTTGCATGCGGGACGTGGGTGGAGGACATTGTAGGAGTATGTGTACGAGCAGGAGAACTAAACTCTCAGATGAGACGCTTGGGCCTATGAGAGAACGCAGAACACATGAAGACGTTACGTCTGCCGATATCAAGCTTCTTTCTAAGCGAGTCCGCAAACGAATATGCCGAGACTTTCGCAGCTCAAATACACAACGGGTTATCGAAGCAATTGATCAGAATAGATTTCAAAGGTTTTTGTGGAATGAAATCTGGGGTTACCGTTTCTTCTAAGCCTGGGGAAGGAACTTATCTGAGATCGAAGCTTTCTATAACAAGTTGTATTCGTTGCACGCTCCTCATCCGGATACCCTGAACAACGGCCCGCGTGCAAGCCTGACACGACATTTGTAAGGCGATCTTCCGAACGTCAGCTTGATTGAGATTAGTCTGGTTCTTGCGCAGCTTGAAGGGGAAAGGCTGCGGGGAAAGAAGGAGTTATAGTCGAGCGACGAACCTGTGTTACGAGAGCTAAAAGAATATTTTAATTTTGTACTTCAGTGGGGCGTACCTCCCAAGGCATGGCTCGAAAGTGATGTTATTTTGTTTTTAAAAAGGGTGAAAAATCACTTCTTCAAAATTACAGACCAAATGCACTTCTTGGCCATATTTATAAAAAAATCTCGAGAGTCTTGGGGAATCGTCTCACTACAAAGCTTGACGAATTCTGGCCACCGAAACCCGGCCTGGGTTTCGCAGAGGATTTAGCATCATGGACCACATTTTCACCATAAGACACGTTGTATAAAAGCACATAAGTACAATCAGCCGCTGTGCCTCGCCTTTGTAGACTATGAGAAAGCTTTTGACTCTGTCGAACCCTGGGCTGTTCTGAAAGCTTTACAGTAATGTCAGGTCGACTGGCAATACGTCGAAGTACCGAGAGTATTAATGTGACGCTGCTTTTATGTCCGTTCTGATTCCGGGAGACCAAACAAGGCCATTCCAATTGCATCGAGGAATGCGAAAGGGGGATGTTACTTCCTCGAAATTGTTCACTAATGCTTTGGAGGACGTCTTTAAGATTCAACTGCGGTATAAACATTAACATTTCCTCTCACATCTCCGTTTCGCTGACGATATTGTTGTGTTGGCCGAATCGTTGGAGAGCTTGCAGGAAATGTGGCACAGACTAAATAAATCCTTCCGACGTATTGACCTTGGGTTGAACATTGACAAGACAAAGGTCGTGTTCAGAACGTATTCATTAAAGGCCGGGCCCTAGGCCGGTCAATGTCGATGGTGCTACTCTCGAAGTCGTAGCCGAATACGTCTACCTCGGGCAACTATATAACTACGAGAAGGAAGCCGATAGAAGGATTCAGTTGGGCTGGGCAGCATTCCGGAAGCTTCTCCACATTCTCACGTCGCCTATACCGCAGAGCTTGAAGACAAGCCTTTAACCAATTCGTTCTCCCCGTAATGATCTACGAGGCCGAAACATAGCCTCTTAATTTAAGACGGGTCTGCACGTTTGCGGTAGCTCAGCGGACTATTGAGCATGCTATGTTGGGTGTTTTTTTGTCCGATAGGATACGTTGTGAAGTCATAAGGCAGAGAACTAAAGTTTCCGATAACACGCGAAGAATAAGCTCGCCAAAGTGGCAATGGGCTGGTCACACACTCAGAAGATCAGATGGCAGATGGCCCACTAAGGTTCTGGAGTGGCCGCGTTTAGGAAAGTGAAGCGTTGGTCGACCGTTCACCAGGTGGGAAAACGACCTCCGTACAATAGCTGGTGCGAATAGCAGGAGAATGAGATAGGCAGGGTGGCGTTTAAGTGTTCATCTGTATGCTGTCTATTCCTAACATAACTTGAGGAACACACGTACAATGGACGATCCTGAAAGATATGTGGAATTCGAAGACTTATATTTAAGTATTTAAACCATTGTATAGAAAACAAAAGGTGTTTTAGTTTCAGGCTACCAGTGGCCTTGCCTATTCACACAGGGCTGTTTATTATTACAAGCACGCGGTACACTTTCGCTGCGTTGGGTAACAAATATTGCGCGTTAGATCCCTGCTAGGAATTTGATGAGGACATATTTCTAGATTGTATTTTTTGTTGCATTTATCGACTTTAAAAGGTCCCCCATTACTGCACTGCTGCTAAATCCGGTCATAGGAACTAAACTGATAATCTACAGAATATTTGAAATAAAATTTTGATATTCAATAAATAATTATTATCAATTATTAATATTTTATATAACTTTAATTTGTTTATTTAATTGTTCTTTATTGCCACGCGAAAACACAGTAAAATTATTTGTCGACCGACTGGCTCAGTTGATAACGTGGCGGATCGTCCGCGTGTTACGCCAGAGGTCGCGGTTTCGATTCCCGCCTAGGTCATGGATGTTTATATATGTATTATATGTATTTCTATCATTAAAATGTTAAACATATAAAAATATTAAATATATTTCTGTTGTCTAGTACATGTAACACGAGGCCTTGCGAAACTTAGCACTGGACTAGGCTAACGTGGTGTAATAAGTCCAAAGATATTATTATTATTATTATTATTATTATAGCAAGAGGTTTTATATATTTTGCCTTTTTTGCGGGGAAAATGCTTTATGCACCTTCTAATCGGTCCTTGGTGAACCGGACAGGTATGTCGGATTCAGTACAGATTGTGCTGCTATCGGTTAAAAACCACTGTGAGAGCCTTCAGCTCGCGTGGTGGGGTGTGCCAGATCAACGACAGGCCATCACAGCGACTTGGGTAGAACATTTAAATTTGCTCTTAGTTTGAATATCCAGTTTAGTGTCTTATGAATATATCTATTATTCTCAAGGAGATTTATTTAAACTTATGAAGATAAGTGATCTATATTCTCACATCACTGTCTCCCGTCCACACATACGAGAGATAGTGCTATGTTGAAGTCAGCCCTGTAGTAACGACGCAATGTCGGCGTTTAGACCTTAGAGGCAAAAGTTGTGTAACCTAAGTATAACACAATCATCATCAGCTTTTGGCCAAAACACAATGACGGCCAACTCGTTGACACTCGTATCTAATCCGATGTGGCCACGGCGTAGGTAGACGCTCGAACGAGAATAAAATCTAATGCGACCTAAGCGGCTCAGCATTTCCGAAATTAAATGTTATTCTAAAAATTAATTTCTTCAATGAAATCCACCATAACTAATCCGCTAAGAACAACTAGTGAAGCTATGGCTTCATACAATTTTTTTCTGTCTCTACATATTTTAAGTCTGATCTGATTTAGAATCAGTGGTTATTAAGCTGTGGCCCCGTGGACCACTAGTAGTCAGTAATAAATAACAAAATTCAACACTCCACAGACCCTTATACTTATGTGGGTACTATGTATTACCTCTAAACCAATACAGCAACTGGGTGGTCCATGGCAGAGTGGAAATGTCATCCAATGGTCCCTCAAGACTGAGAGATTAAGAAGCAATGCACTTAATATTCAACCCGCCTAGCTACTACTTCATGGGGCCCACAATTTTTTTTCATTAATAATAAATTATATCACTTCCGAATAGCGTAGATTTACGTTAATGAAATAATTTTCATGATCGCATAAGTATTTTCAAAACCTACACAACAAAGATAGAAATTTACCTCTTTACTACTGGTACAAATTTAATTTAAACTGCCACTAACTCAGTTTGCAAACTATTACACACGGTAAGTCATTATTGCAGCAGACATTCGCAATCTCGATAACCATATTTTAATAATAGAGAACACAGATTATAATAAAAATACGTTTCTAGATTGTACAGTCATGCAATACATAACTTGATTTTTTCGTACTGACACTGCAGTGATTGTAAGTGTTAAATTCGTGACAGCAAAAACATGTCACAATGTAGAGCAACGAGCGGAGTGACAATTTTATGAATGTCCCCGGTGACACTTAAAATTGCTTGTACACAACATGGACCGGCTGAACGAATGATCGGTATGGTGTATATTGTACGTGTTCTGATAATGTTGAAGGCTGTTTTGTAGGTGCATACATACTTGTATGTACGTTTTTGCAGTTTTCTCTATACACTCGTGTATATATATATTCTAGATACACGAGTTAAAGCGCGCCGTATGAAAGATATTGACGTGTAAAATCGTGTTAAACAGCGCCTCGAACGTAACACCAACGTAAGGCTTTACCGCTCTGACGTCGCCTACGTTTCCTACGCATCTTTCATTTCGGAATCATGTTCACGCACAGTCCCTCTGGAGGAGCATCTTGTATCGTGTTTATAGCGTAGGCGGGCAAACGAGCAATGACAGCCTTTTTATCACTACGGACGCCCATGAACATCCACACAATTGCCATGCCGATGCGTTGCCCTACTTTCTTCCTCTCATCTAATGGAATAGCGGCTACTCACGAACCACTCAAAACACGACACCGAAGATCTCACTTTACGCCGGTGTCATGTGAGCGAGAGGTACCTTCCCCCCTCCTCCCCCCGGATTTCGGCCCAATTCTGCTGTAAAGCAGCATGGCACTGCCTCTTACCTAGAGCTATTCATATAACAATAGCGTCAGTACTATAGACAGTTTTAGTATACATTTTATAACTCCAAATAGCGGGCGTTTCATTTAAGGCAGGAGACTTGTCGTGAGTGGCTTTACTATAACTGTTGTGAAAGTCCTTGCATGGTAATTACGAAAGCGTTGCGAACATTTATATCCCCATTAGCCAAGTGGCAATGCATTTTTTATACGAAAAAAACTTTCATGTGCATATCCGACTCCACCAGGAGCGGGGTTGTGAATTACGTGTCTTGATTACATAAATGTTAGACCCTCTGCATGTACACATTTTTGGTTTATTTACTTTATGAAATATTCAATTATTATTTATCACAGAATTGTAAAAATCCAATGTTGTTGCAATCACCTAAAGCTCGAATCAAATTTTTTGCTAAAATTAGAACTCTAATGTTTAATTTCATTCAAATTATATTAATTGTGTACCTCACACCTGTTACAATATGATTACATAAGTTAACGGTCACAAACAGTAAAAGCATCTTATAATTTTGCTAAAAAGTTAAACAACGCCTTATGAATGTAGTGGGTGTAGATAATTTGAATTGATTAACAGATCATTTCCACGAAAATATTGAAAGGATAGAGCACGTAACTACGTAGGTCGTAATATCAAACTTCACTAGGCGCCTGAAATCATTAGATTATATTATTAAGGCTTAGATGTGAAGCCTAGCATTAAAGCTTAAGAGTAAAAATGATAATATGAATAGAACACTTTTAAGGAAAAAGTTATTTAATCGGACTGACGGAGACCGACTTAGCTTCACATTTTTTTTTTACTTTATTAGAGGTACAAACGAGCAGTCGGACACTTTAGATAACTACCGGCACCGATAAACATCCGCACAATTATGAAAATGCTTCCCAGCCCCTTTGACTCTAATGGGCCACCCGTTACTCACAAATCGCAATAAACGCGTTATCACGTGAGCGAGACCTCCCCGGTCGTGTCGGCCCAATTCCACTACAATACATCATTGCACAACCTTTACTTATTAATTTTGTCTATTATTGAAAAAACAATAAGAAAACCGATAAAATTTGATTGTATACACTATCATATTATAGACACATGTGTTACGCGTATCACAGTTCAAGTTATTTACGTTGTATAAAAAAAGTAGCGTAAGCTTAACGCTCTGATAAGAACGAGCTATTAGATAAGTATCCGAGGTGATGTTAAGTAAGCTCCTGTCGTGTAACACGATTACCAAGGCGTTGGGGGTCAGTCACAACACAGTGACCACATTGTCATCAATACATATAGTGACCACATTGTCATCAATACATATAGTGACCACATCGCCATCAATACGTATCATTACTTTTTAAATGTAAATCGTTAACGCACACCCGAATGAATTTATTATTTTATTAAGATCATAAATCTATTTCTACCAATCGGCCTCCCATGTATTGATTCGCTTACTCCATCCCCAAAAAAACCAATGGGGGTCGAATATCACATAATGCTAACTTGCAGTGTTCTTTCCTTTTATATATGAATTGATATAGTTAGAACATATCTATAAAAACAAAATTATTAAGCGCTCGTTTCATTGACTGATTTTAAGTTTTCCCAAACCTTAAGGTTGTCATAGTATCTATCGTTTAAAAAAATATGATAATAATTACATCGATTGAACCAAACGTAACGTGTTTGTGGTCCTCATTCAGGTGCACACGTTGACTGCGTTTGTCCCACTTTGCCCCACTTCATTGCAACGCTCTCTATTTACGGTCCATTCGGTTATTGATTTTTTTTATACGGTCTCTTGTGCCCTTAAATACAACTTAGCAAAGGGTACTAGGTGGTCTTGAAGATCCCTAAGTGGCATCGGCCTGGAAATATCCAAAGGGGTAGCAGATTCCAGAAAGATATAGCCCACAGGAAAAAAATTAGTAATATATAATTGTTCTTGTCTTTTCCACGATAATACATACCAACGCACTTAAATAATAGCTTTAGGAGGCACAATTTTGAAACATTCCAGGTTTCAAAATCTTAAAAACTGTGAATGGAAATATACTCAAGTCACTGTTATGCAAAAGCTACATTTTGTTGGCTTACTTTTGTGGACAAGAACTGCACATAACTGTAGTTTAAATGTAAAATGTAAATGTATAAATTATAACATTCACCTGTAAATTCTTCTAACAGAATTATACATAAATATTATTATTTAGGCGACCGGCAGGCTTGGTTGGTAACGTGGCGGCTAGGCCGCGTGTTACGCCAGAGGTCGCAGGTTCGAATCCCGCCTAGGTCATGGATGTTTATATGTATTTCTATAATAAAAATCTTAAATATATAAACTTTCTTAAATTTATAAAGGAATATTAAATATATTTCCATTGACTAGTGTCTATAACACAAGTCCTTACTGTACTTACCACAAGGCTAGGCTTACGAGGTGGTGATAAGTACACAGATATTAATATTATTATTATTATTCTACTCGATATTGACCGAAATAATATTAAACTAACACCCCGGCTCTGATCGTGAATAATCATACACTAAAATCTTCATTGAGAACCGCTTTATCCATGGGTGAAAACCGTGTGGGAATCGGTTTGGTAGATTTTGAGAAAAGCGATCACGTATGGACAGACAACTTTTGGGGACTTTGTTTTACATTTAAGAAGAGGATATATACTATGGAAATTGTAAAGAAAAAGAAATATACGAGGTACGCAGCCAAGTATAGCGTGCGTCTACATAATGTACACTATACTGAAGCCAACTTTGATTTGATATCCTCTAAAAACTACTTTTCAGATAAAGCATTTTTATGCTTTATTCAGGTATTTTAAGAAAATTTACTTCACAGTCCCTTATCGTTTCTTTTTAATTATTTCTCTTCCATAATTCTAACTTCAAACATATAAGAAATATTCGATGTTAGAAAACGCTAGCCCACGATTTGCAATGTTTCCATACAATAAATTATTAAGGCTGGTATATAAGGAAGTAGTGAGATAGTGTATTATACTAATTAGTTTCCAAATTTAAAAAATTCAAACACAATTTCAAAGTATTATTCGGATACCTACTTATTGAACTTATTGTATGAATATGTACTAGGTACCTACTGTACTAGTACACTAATGTCACGAATGTTAATGTGTGTTTGTTGGCTACGCCTTTACACATATTCTTAGAGGTATTAGGAAGGACATTGGCTATTTTTTATTTAAAAAAGTACGAATAGTGTACTAGCGGAGTACTTAATCATTTTTCAATAATAAACTGCACCCCCTTATACCTAATTATTTTTTTAATTTTCATAAAGGGGACTTTGCTCTTAAACATTTATTACATTACGATTATTTCAACGTACAAATGCGGTAAATATTTTTTGCATATACGAGTAGAATACCGTATTAGATGAAGATGTTTAGCATTTAATATAGAAACGGAATCACTTTCGCTAGCGAACGCGTCCGGAACATTACGAATGCGTGGTGCGGTTATAGAAACCGGTGGGTTTCACCGTGAATGACCGCTACCGCTAAGCACTGATTGATTTGTTGCATTTCTACGTTCAGATGTCCACTTAGAAATACACGTATGAACGGTACGTTGACAGCATCCTTACGTAACCATTTCACTGGCTTCGAACGTTAGGAACAATTCCGCGGAACTATCTATGAAACGATATGTACCATGAGAGATTTAGAAATCTAATTATTATGGTACCGGTGCACGGCCCCTACTTCGTTATGTAATTTCAGCAACAAATCATATTTAATCATAAATATTGCTTTGCCCGTCGGTGTCAAGGCGTCCTCTTTGACGTCACGACTAAGTACCTACACTTCAACTGAAAAAAGTTTAAACAATTCGACAATTTTTACCTAGTCATACGCTTTCGTGCTCGATCCGTGGCGATTGGTAAACATACCGGTTCGCCACAAAGTGTCTTCTCCAATTCTCGTGTCACAATGTTAGTAAACTCGATAAGGGTTGTTCACCCTTGACGCACGCACTGGAAATTACCCAGAAATAATTAAACTAATTTATGTGGAAAACAACATTTGCAGAGTCAGCTAGTATATATACATACATACATATATATGTATGTATGTGTAGCAACTTGATTTATTTCTCCTTTTTGCTATCGCCCTGCCCCTCTTTTTAAAAAATCTTTTTATTATCTTATTATCACTTTATTGCTTTTACCATTGAATTAAATATTCTATTATTACGACTCATCTGGTACTTAGCTGCTTGGAGCTCAATTATTAGACTTCAAAAAGGCTTTACGGACTTGACTTTATGGAAATACCGACTCGTCTACGTCTATCCGAACCTGAGTGTAATATATCGTCATTAAGTGATTTTTTGAGTATTGAAAACAGTCCTAGTCTAAGATTAGATTCTACCAATTTCATTTTAATTTTAGATATAGACAGTAAAGTACAAAAGTACATGCAGACTTCAAAACAATAGCGCGAGAGTTTTTCCCGCAATTTCTAATAAGTTCAAGGCGTCTCGTCTTGCAAAGAGCGATCCGACACGGCTCCCACAGTACCATCTACATTATCGCTTTTGCAACTGTTTCATAACTAGTGTGGTGACAATCGATATGGTAACGATGTAGGGGTTTGGAAACTGAAAGCAATTTTACTCGTATTAAATTTGCAGTTTAAAAACCTTACATCACTACGCAAAGTGACTAGAGATTTGCTGCGTGCATACAGGTCCGTTTGAATAGCAAAGTTCAAATTGCACGACTTGTTCAACAATATACAACAGAGTTTTGCAAAAAAAAATATCGATCGCCTTGTTTTTCTTGCGCTTTGGATTCCACCTAGCTACATCACTAGGTGAGGTCGTGTTTTTCTCATCAGATCCCTTATTGATTTTACTAAATGTCTGGTGTTTATCCTCTATTTAATCTCCTTTAATCTCCTTTAATCCCTTCTTAAAAACGTCTGATATTGATTTCTCAAGTACACGTATAATAACTAAGTGTAGCATAAAATGTAGTATAAACAGTAATGACCAATAAAAATATCGAAGAGCAACGGTAGAGGTGCACTCCAATCAGTATATCAAGGAATCAATTAAGGATATTGATCTGGTTACTGCCTTAAGTGTAGAAATATATTACCAATTTAAATTTATTTTCGTAATGACGTTGGAAGTTCCACATATTTGCAAACTACTCTTAGTATACATTAAAATTAAATCACCACCATAAAAATTACAAATCGAACGTCTCAGAATTTGCCACATCGAGGCAACAAATTTTACATAAAAGGCTCTTAAAATTGCTCATTTATAAAACACGTAGTTCTGTAGGTACGCATACTTGTAAATCATACCTATATAACCCGGTAAGGTTATCTGGCAAAAAGAACAACACATCTACACGCCAGTTCCCTAATAATATTAACTAGCGGTTTTGTAATTTGACCGTAATGGATCTTTCTCGACAGCTGTTTAACGGTGTAATATCAATCACAAAAAAATGATAGCAATTAATCGAGATAAATCATAAAACATAATTGACCTCGACCTTTACCTATCATAAATCTGTGAATGAATAAGTCCGTCTTGTTCGAACTTTCACTGACAGATGACCTTGACAGACGACCGCCATTTTGATTGTAATAATTAAGGCGGCCATTTTAAATGATTGAAATTAGATTTACCTTGGGAACAATGGTTGTGAATGTACGTGATTATTGTTTTTATATCAAATTAATCATTGGAAGGGAACATCTCATTTTGTTAATAATTCGCTCGCAAATAGAGTCTTTTATTTTAGTTGATAAGATAAATTGTTGTAGATTGGAATACATTTAATGTAGAATACAACTAATATTCTATAATTATTTACGTACTTAATCCCTTTAAAGCCGTCGACAAAGCAAATAATACCATCAATCGCTCCATTGTAATGAGACAACTTTACCAATACCGTTACATGTGTTAGTACCAAACTATAGTAAAATTAGCTTGAACTATTTTCCACTAATATGTTGTGTCTAAAGGAACTTTATTCACGACTCAGTGCTTATATTGAACAAGTTCATGTACCTGAGGTGTATAACATGGATGCCGAACAGGTTAGGAACCGGCTGGACCACGGAGGGTCAAGTATGGTGAAAGTCAATTATGTTTGGAGATTGATACCCTATACCAGTGCGCCTCATGCACTATGTATTCTATTTACCATCATCATTCTATTTAATTCGGTACTATATACTTTCTAGAAGATAATGAAAATTATTTCTTAATGTTAATGATATAAATACACTATGATCATATGAGGTTACTACGGACGAAGAGAAGGATGTTAATACGTCCGGTCATATCCTCCTTTCCGTCCCCCGACACATAGGGTTGTGGAAACTCACAATCATAACGATTAGTTAGCATATCTGTAATTTTAAGGCGTACGATCGACGATCGGGCGGGCCCAACTTGACTGCACTGTAGCATAGGCCTTATATTCTTAGTAAGAGGTAGTCTAGATATATTAACCTGTAGTCATCCACTCGGAAACACGATATGACGATGATAATATCTATATTGTCATTAGCCGCATGTGGACAGAATATTTTCTGTTTAATTATGACATATCCTCTGTTTATCTTCAGCATTTTCCAATACATTATCTGTTTTTGTATATAAACTTTAAATGGAGAAAAATTGTTATCATCAACATCATCCTCCTATGGGTCCTTATAAATCTACCGCTCGGTATAAATAAATCTTCGTATACTACTACTGTCAGAAGCCCATGAGGTCATTACGTAGAAAAATGTAGCAATGTCAGAATAAAGATAACTTGCTAGTACTCTACGAAGTTATTCCATTTATTCACCTCACGGGGAGCAATTGTTGCTTACAATTTTATTGCATGGATACTAAGAAAAGTTGGTACACGGGACATCAATAACCCATGTCACTTTCAGATTATAGATTGTATTAATGAGGCACGTTAAGTTCTAGAAAAAAAAATCTTTTCAATTTTTGAGTTATGTCTAGGTAGAAAGAAAAGAGAGAAATATAGATTCTTAGTAGCCTATAAGCATATATATTACCAAAACACTTAATTATTTCGTTTACGCTCTGTAACATAAATAGGTAGGTGCCTACATAATTATAACTTAATACATTTCTGTTTATATAAATCTGCAACTATATATTGAAGGTAGTCATTATATATAACCTGGTTTTTAAATATAATCTTGTGGTAACAGGATACTACTCAATAGCTAGATACTAATTGGTGAATTAAAAACAATTTCTAAGCCTTTATAAGCTAAAGCTCCAGTGATAAAAAATGTGTAAGGCTGGTTTTGTAATCAAATTATACAACATAATTTTTGTAGAATGCCGACGCCCATAAACATCCTTATAATTATAATGCGATGCATTGGCCTCCTTTTCTACCCCCCTCCCACTACAGATTCTAAATAGGCCTGTAATATACCAAATGGGTCGCGATAGTTTTTAAGAAGAAAAACTGTAAATTTAATGTTGTAGTATGTCTACCTAGACAGGATAAAGGATGGGTCACCAGAAATAAAAAGAGTTCAGATACATACAAGCAAAAGATTTTGAGGTTTTATGGGTATAATTACTGTAATAACTCTAGTAATAATTATGTCTAAATAGAGATAAGATGAGACAATAATAGAAACAGATAAAGACCATGCCACACAAACAAATATCGGATAACGACAAAAATGAAAGTTACAGACCAGACCAGAGACAATATCCTGCGAAATATCAGCTTTAGCTTTAGAAAGGATACAACCAAGGTCGTACTGTGTCTGTGAACCTACCCACGTACAACGTATGTCCATAAACTGTATATCAGTCGCATAATCTAGATACAGGGCAATCTTATAATTGTATTAATTCCGCATTCTTAAAGTTCTTTAGCAAGCTATGGTCATCGCAAAGGTAGAGTTGATAACATAGAGAAAAACAATATTCTTTTTCTAACCTTACCCCTATAGGTAAATGCCATTAAACTTTGGTGTTACATTTCTATTTCTGACATAATTTTTTCCACTATTACAAATTACAAATATTGTGTGTGTGTAATTACATATTCCTAATGTACGTTCTGTTTCCAAGTCTTCTAGTGAATTCCTACTCTCAAGAAGACATGTATTATATTTACCATAGAGTATTTTTTTTATTACTTAACCATTCTAAAGACATAACAGGATATAGAAACAGATCTATTTATAATTATTTTTTACCAGGTTATAAACGGATTTCCTTCTCTGTAATTATTTATGATATGATAAAGGCAATACCGATGACTCATGAATGTACAAAATTAAGATATCAATCACATCATGCATGAACTTTACCTAAAGAAAAAACAAATAATAAAACGCATTTAAAATTATGGAGTACATTGATTTTAAAAAGAAATACTATATCAGAGACTGCTATAAACTATAAAATGATATCGCATTGTTGTCACTCTTATATAGATAGCCTTTTAATTCTTCTAAGGCAATATTATACTTTTCAATAGTACTTAGTTTATTCCTTAGTAAAATAAAAAAATTACTGTCGATACTAAGCTCCAAGTTCAACTACTCTTCAAAATTATATTTTACGTAATTTATTTATTAAGTTATCTAAGTAGTAAAATAATTAATTTTAAGGTAGTTAAGCAAAGTGAAAATATATACTACATAATATACAATTAGTTTCTTCATTGCCCATTATAGTAAAATTATGTCGTACGTAACTGTTATTTTTTATGTAAGCGCTATCTATTAACACACTAATTAAATATCTAATTCATTTTTTATGCAGTGATTTGGAAGTAATCATCGTAGACATTCTATTATATTCTAAATATAAAACTGTCGCCATTCTATTTACATTAGATAAACAATGTAAATAATTAAATAAATTTAAAAAAAAACTCTCTTACACGCGAACTGCAATTGATATAAACATTTCGCTCAATGCTTGACATTACCTTCTAAATCTTCTTATTTTTTCATGGCGCTGTCGGTAGTGCTACAACCGTGCCAAATTTTAACTTACTTTATCTCCACTTTAATCTTAATTCTAATATAATAGAATTTAAGTGAGATATTATTCCCCTGAGAAATGCTCCATAGCATTTCGAAGGGCATAGATTTGCCTTTACCCATAAAAACTTAGATTGAAAATGTGGTTCTGACTAACAAACTACGTTCTCCTGCTTAAGCAATATTTCAACTATTTTTCTACCATGCTTGCCCAACTGATAAGCACGTAGACACTACGCACACGCCTACGCATTGCTCGGATTTATCAAGTATTATCTGCGATAATCTAGTTATTGCATAATAGCGGCCTTACACTTAAAGTTCGTGAGAGAAAGTTACTACTTTCCGTGCCGCGAACCTAATGTCTGCATCATATTTCAGTAATAAAAATAGCCCGTAAGGGCTAATAAGCCCTGTTATTGTTAGATTATTTTAATCTGGGTACAAAATTAACAAAAGTTGATTAAGTAGATTTGTGTTTATGTCAAGTTGTTTTAAAAAAGTAGTAGAAGCTAAGTGACGATGGATATTTATTTTTTTCAAGTGCAACTTCTATACACTTAACTTGAGAAGTAAACTGGCGAATACGTGACTCTCGTCGCGTTACGCAAACGATGCCTGAAGTTGAGACCTACAGAAAGAAAAGACTTATGTACTATGTGATGTGAAAGCACACATTTTTTCTCTCTTCCTCTTATATCTTCGAATAATCGTTGGCTACTTCTATGATTTTAGAGATAAATTTTTACTTAAATACCTTAAGATCATGAAAGACATATATGAATTTTTATTTTCGCCAAAGAGCTGAGAGGTCACCAAACCTAGCTTTAAGGATTAAGTCTCAAATATTTTTCACCTGTATCTGATTGCCGTGGTGCAGGTATCACTTGAAAGTATAAATTAAATTGCAAACATTACGCATAACTACCCGGCCATATTTGTTATGAAACAATTTATAAAACTCTGTCTCTAATCACAACAGGTTCTCAGCACGATAGTGTAATTAGAAACCAGAAATGGTTACGCAACCGACGAGCTAGAGCAACCGGTCCGAAGGGCAGAATGTGGAGCATGACTTGCATTCAGAGTCACAGGTTGCTTTGTGTCAATGTGTGTCAACGTTACGACCTCGGTTGTTGATCTCATCATGTTCAGAGGTTATTGTTCACTGTTGTCGATATATGTTACAATAGAAGTTCAATGGCTTATAAGTAAAAGCAGACTCATCTGGCTTATGGTCATAAGCTAGATGAATCTGCTCGAAGGTCTAACAGTATGTTGCTGCACTGCAGAAATAAAACGACGCGACGGGGGTTGCTATTGCTGCACATTAGTGTGAGCGAACCGCTATATAGGAAGGGGTAGTGGCATGCTGCATTGCAGCTGATATGGATCGGCACGAACGGGGAAAACACTCTTACTATCTACTAAAGTGATAATTGTACTGTTGTCTTTAGTTTGGCTTGTCAGTATTGAGTGTCCCGTCGTATGGAAAGAAAGAATGAGGGCAAATCATCTGCATAAGAATTATGCAGATGTCTATGAGTGTTGGTAGTGATCAGATGTTCGCTCAATTATGTATCATATATTCCTTATGCTATAAAAAATATGTTGTGCTAGGTGCATTTATGAGGCTTGGGTGACCCAATATGATAAAGAAATTATATACAGCAACAGTCTTAGTACAATATTTAATTTCTTTGTATTTAAATATCAATAAATGGCGAGTGTTAACATTAACTTTCAGGAGCTACTCAAGGGATTCTTTGGGTTTAATCACAGGGCCCGTGGATGCATGATATTGTAAAAATGATAATTATCTAACTAGTTGAATAATGAATGTGTCCGCGAGTAGTATTCGCTAAGGTCACGTATAAACGGTACGCTGCTAACAATACAAATATCTTATTCGTTTTAGGGAATATTGATTGGAGAATAGAGAAATTCTCGAGTGTTGCATGTAAATCTAATAAAATTGTCGTACCTAGTAAGTAATCTTGGAGTGAAGTAAGACATAATGGGCCGGTACCCATCGTGAAGACAGAATTAACGAGATCAAATAAGTTAGAGACTCAATACTGTAGCTTTTGTCGAAATCCACTTCTACAGTCAATATCAATTGTAAGTCGTTATTTTTTATGGCCGATGTTTAATTCCTTACATTCACTTTGGCTTGATTTTGTTCTGCTAAACGTAAAATAGATCAGAAAGAGTATGTAATACGTAATTATATAGTTGTGCGCCCTCTCATCAGTGCGGGCAGTAAATCAATCGGTCCAGTTCATGCTGGAATATTGTTACAATTTATTCTACATAAGGGTCAACATGGCGGGCAGGAAACTGTAAAAGGTATAGTTAGACTTTCATATATTTTCATATACTTTATTCATATACATTTATTTTAATTGGTCTTTCCACATTCACAATTCAGGACAGACTTAAAGTAGTACAGGAACAGCAATGGAATTAATACAGATTTTGATATTGGTTAGCATAAATTGGGGGTATGAAGTCTTACCTGGAAGTTATCCGAGAATCCCGGCTGCAACTTGGGTGATCCCTTATATATATAAATTTATTCCTCCCAGACGGAATGTTCATCAATCCGCATATATCATATTTGAAGAATATAGTTCTATCAGATCTTCATATGAAGTCTCAATTTAATTTAAAATCATTAAGCAAAAAGAAAAAAAAGTTAAAAGGAGTAGAGCTCTGAAAAGGAACACACAACCAATAAGATTGACATTCTCTTGGCTTCATGAGCCAACTAAAATCAGGCAAGATATAAACTCAGTTACAATTAAATAAAATTTAACATCAAAACGACAATGAAACATGGCGTCGACAAGAAATCATGAACTTTTAATGAAATATTAATTCGTGCATTGTGACACGAATATGTAGGTTTCCGGCTGAAGAGAAAAAGCTATTTAATTATAGTTTGGCGATGGCAGATAGCGTCAGCCATCGCAATTGTATCCATCCTCGCCATCGCCAAAAGGAAAAAGAGTGACATTTCTTCAATACAGAGCACACTAAGCCTTACAGTCAAAGATGACAGATATAAAATATACTTTTTCATAAAATGTTTAAGATTCGAGACATAATTGTTACAATATATGCACTGAGCTACTTACGCATTTGCGTTGCCACAGGACATACACGTGACGTATTGTTAGAATAAGGTTTTTTTTGTACTTCAGTGGTTCTCTCTCCAAATTATATTCTTGAATGATTGCGCTGCTTGTGATTGCAAATAAAGTTTTTATGAATATATCATTATAGTCATAAACATTCTATACAAACATAGGTAAAAACAGATAATTCTCTTAGGACAAAAAATGTAATGCTATAGAAATTATATTCCCACATGCATAACTTTCTTTGTGTTGTTATGATATTTTACATGTGTGAATTTTACATGAAAAGCGAACACTTATAATTTTTAAGAATAAAATTAACTGTAATACAATTAAAGCTATATACGAGTATATAACACGCGTAGATGGTTCAAATAACAGCACCGGTCAAGTATCACGTATCTACTGCTGTAGACTGCACACGCAGATGATAACAAACAATTATCAAACAAGTACTAGCAAGTAGCGGCACAGTTATTTTTATTTAAGATATTTAGATTGTTAAATTTAAAAAGAAAGTATGCGAGTACGTCCAAGAAATTTTCAAGAAACACAGTTGCAATGTTAGAGACAAAATGTAAGTTTTTATTACAATCTACACAGAAATAGTTTGTGCTGAAATCACGTGGTGGGTAACCATATAATTATTTCTATTTCTATGTGGGATATGTAATTATTGTCTTTATTTGGCGAATTACATAAATATTTAGTACTTAGGTATGTTATTAAAATAATTGTTCAATTCAATGAGAAAGTATGTGCATTTTCTAAGCTAAGTATCAAAAACATGTCAAACATTTATATTGAAACACTACGCAATCATTGCGTACTCTACATGGTTTTGTGTAGACAACAAAACATTCCGTAACCAGGAAGTAAGCGGTCTCAATATACAGACGATAACAATCTGACGATTGGCTGGCAAACTGAATCCTTTCGAACATCTGCGAGTTATGTGATAAATTATCAATTCTAATATGTGTTGGAAACTACTGACATCAATCTTCGGGAGAAATATATGATAAATGATTGAGACGTATGGAAATGACGTCTTAATTACCCATAAGAGGCCTATCTTTTAGTGAGAGAGCCTGACGCGTGTAATCAAGCGCAATCAGTCATCCACGTGAAGCGTTTTCAATCGATTCCGGGGGTGGTCTGTGAGCTTTGCTCCCAGAGCCATGAGAAGGAGCTCAGCTGTTTGAGTAATGAGGAGTCAGTTGGTTCTTAACGCGAATTACTCTTGAAATATCTTACCCACTTCCTACACCAGAACACCCAGATACTATACACTTTCCTGGATAAAAAACTCAACCATATTTTTCACACGATACGCAATATTCTCCACTTGAGTTTACAAAATAAAAATTATAAAATATCTGCAGCTTCTTAAAGGACGGCACTTTACTTGAACATACGGCACTTAGAAATTAGAATTCCATAGTAAGTGTTGAAAGAATACTAACATTCGGAGAGGAACACAACACATCCTGTATATAGATGTATTACTCACATCCTTAGAATGCCCTATAGGCGTAGTATACTATTACATACTGTGGAAAAAGAAGTTACACAACTTTAGCACTCAAACTAAGACACTAATAGGTATTAAATCACGAACAAGGTGCTTCACGTGGAACCAACTTAACGCCAAATTCTACTTGAGGATATAGAGCGACACCAGTTAACTGGTAACCAACTGCGTTAGCGCGTAATTGTAGCAAGTCGTAATTGATTGTTCTGATAGGTATTCAGTGGAGTCACGCGAGTTACGTTGGCGATAGGCAGGCGTTGCATAAACACAATAACAGTCACGCGCAACAGACAGACAAATGGACTAAGACCATCTAGGACCATGTGTTACGCAAAAAGGTTTATAACAATGCAGCACAAGCCGGTTTGAATAAAAAATGTATATCTTTGTCCCCCGTACATAACGATCTTGTCTCTCGGCAAACCGCCGGTCCTAGCATTTTCATGAACATATAGTGCGGTTAAATTACATCTATAAACTGCAGCGGAACTTGATTTATCCAGATCCCTCCCTTTACGTCATCGTCATTGGACACCAGACACTCAAAGTGATACAAAGATCACAGCACAGTACAGAATTTGTAAGCAAAGGGTAATTCGGTTAAAAATAACCTAATTCGGTTGCTATGCAGGAATGGACTACCTCGTAGAAGGTATATTTGTAAATCAATGCTTAGAGCAGATTGTTTATTAACACATAAGCCTTTTATTATTTTCGTAGTACACATATTAAACAGTATATAATATGTACATTGTACAAATATACAAATAACAAAAGTGATCTTAATTTTGGTATTTCAGATAAAGTACCCAGGTAAAATTATATTAATCACAATGAAAGATAATTAATAATAAATCGTTTAGAGTATATAGACTAATTATATTATAAAATAAAGTTCTAATGAATTAATTTACTATCACTAAAAGCCAGACCATATGAAACTGATATAAAGATATCTCGTTTTATCCATTACCTGTCCAAAAAATTATAAACCCATCAGTAAAACAACAAAGTGATATGCGTATTATTCATGGAGCATAGAAGCTAGCGGGGGAATAATGCATCAAATTAGAGATTCCATGAGTTATTTCGTTTACCTTGTGCTATCATTATATAATATATAAAACACTAGCAGTCCGCCCCTGCTTCGGACGGATATTTTACAAAACATGACAACAATTATAATTTTTTATTTTGGCCACGTAAACATTACGATGACAAGAAATTCTATTTATGACAGAACAACGTCTATCGCGACAGTTAATTGTGAATAAGTTGTGAAGTTAAATATGTTGATACTTTTTTCACACCTTTGGTTACGTTATCGAAGTTGTCATACAGTTCTATATAGTTTTAGAAAATGTTATATAATCTACGTTCATCACATATACTATAGGATTCTGTTTTAAAGAATTTTGCAAAACATTTTAGTGGTTTCGGAGCCTTTTTAATGTGTTTGCAACAAACAAACAAACAAATGCTTCCTCTCTATAATATTACGATAAATAAATGGATATAATTTGTGACATTGATAAGTAACGGGCGAGAAAATATAAAATTATACATCGCGAAATCATAGAGAAAATAATCTTTTTTCCTACTATGTCACGTAAATATTTTAAAGCAAAGTAAATTTAGTATCTACTGTACAGTAGTACTAGTACTTTACGTTACATTTTATCTATCAAGATATGTAAAAGCAGCAAGCCCTGAGTTATGTCCTAGAGGAGACAAAGCAAAGATACGGACTGTAAGTGAAAAAGTCAAGATAAATCTCCATTGTGTCTGAATACGCCTTTTGTTGGTTTTATCTCGCAGCCTTGTAGCAGTCATGTGGCTGGAACGCATTGACTAGTACATTAATAAACGTAGCTCCTTGTGATGTGGTTCCTATGGTGGTGGTCTATTTGCTTTTAATTTAAGTAATGCTTAGCGCGGGGGAGTGTTCGATTTCAATCTTAAACTTTCATTAACATAGACTGTTAAAGGTCTTTAAACATAGTTTTAATGATTAGTTTCATAAGTATGCCTAATAAAGCGTTGCCGGCCTTTACGATAGTGCTGAAGCTCATATCATCAAGGCAGGTAACGCGCCTGCAAAATCTCGGGATTTGCGGATGTCTATGGGCGGTAGTCACCTAACAGTTACTTGTATGACACGACTGAGCTGACAATTCTTTAGTGGTGATAGCTTCACAATAAAAGGGAATATGCTTGTATTATTTATAAGTAGGTAACTAGCTACCTTTTTAACTAAACTACGTGGCTAAAATTTACATATGTAAAACATTCGTTCGCATTTTATGGATATAATAATAATTAATAAAATAGCAGTCATAAAAAGTAGATAGATTTAAAAAAAATGTATACATAACTTGCACTGGAACAAAATGCTATAATTGACAAAAACTCCATTAAAATACCTCTCGAATAAATTAACCTTTTTTAATGCTTCGCATAAGGAAATATTTGCAAAACCCGAAGTTCCGGGGCCTTGAGGTCAATGAGGAAGCTTCTAATTCACAATGAAACAACGCTTGGCGTGACCGGGAGGAACAATTAATACTTACACATGATGTATTGTTTAACCGTCACACATAGAAATGAAAAAAAATTCTACTTATCTCACTAATTAGAATATCTTTAAAATCAATACTTCACGTATTGATTTTAAAGATATTCTGATTAGTGACTTAAGTATACTTTTTATTTTATTTTTTTTTCAAAAAATTAAAAGGAATTTGAAATTTGGTACAGTTGAAGATTATGTGGAAAAGGTGTGCAAAAAGATTACATTTTAACATAATATGCATTGGAAATTTATTATTTTTAATTTAGTAAAACGTTACTCAATCTACGACATGCATATAATATTAAAACTTCTGTAATACAATGTTCTGTAATTCTGTCGCACAGGGTGCAGCAAATACAACATAAAAGGCGTTTGATCTACCTACATTTCATCATAATGGCAATCTTATCGAAATACCTGAATGAATCATTGTCTACCGCTCCATTAAAAGCTTTTTATGTTCCACTCAGAGCTAGTATTTCACATCTTACATACAAGCTTGCAACACAACGATAATCAAAGACAATCGTAAAAACTCCAAACCCTTAAAAAATTCATCCACTAAACGGAATTGCTATTTAAAATAATTAAAAAATACCTGCCTCAATCTGCTAGATCAATGAAAGAAAAAAAATACATTGATTTGAGTTATAAAAATCAATTTGTCCTTTAATGTCGGATGCAAGATTTTAAAAATTATCTTAGTGCCAAGCAAATGACCATTCATTTGCATTAAGGTCGTATGATTCATGGACAATACGGTTTGATTCAAATGCGGTACGGCCCGCCGAGCCGCCAAGCCGCCGTGGGAATGTATTTTAGCTCGGCATTGCTCTTGTGCTTGGCATATTCCTGCAGCACTAACTAGCGACGCCTACGCTGTCCATATAAGATCATTCCGAGCTTTACTCAATTTGATAAGAGTCTATCAAATTGAGTAAAGCTCGGAAGAGAACAACTCAACTTTAATTGAATGTTTTATGCTTAATTAAAATATTAGTAATATTGGGAAATTTTATATTTTATAAGTTATCACATAAATTAAGAACTGCCGGTACAGAAGACGTTTCGAGTTGGTACCTTGTAAATATGACCATCGGCCTTCTAGGGAAAGGGAATTTTGCAAACCTCACAACTTTGGAGGATAATCAAATGGCAAGTACCTATATTTATTTATAGACATTGTAAATAAGTTGAATGTAATTCGGAATTTCTGAGAAGAGAAGGAATCAAAATGTTTAATACGAGAACAATTATAGATAAGATCTAAGACCTACAAAGTTAAAAAAAGGAACGATAAAGATATTTCCGGTTACAACATTATAGACAGCAGTAATTAAATTAAAAATACTATCCTCCACATATCTTTTTACTGGAACTAAAGTACTAGAAGTTGTTAAACTCAGAGGCTTAGAGGTAATTTTGAATGTGCAAGCACTGTTTGTAATCCGCTCAAACACGTGCATTCTGGAGTCTCAAGAAACCCTTCGACGTTCTTTTACTTGGCTTATTCTACTGCTGATGTTTCACACAGATATCCCTAGGATCAGCAACACCTAACGCACTTTCAACTTATGTCATTATATAATCACAGAAATATGTTTATCTAGAATTTCTTACACCTTTTCACTTCATAATTATTTATTTTCATAAATGTATTAACACACTTTTCAAAATCTTTTTTTTCTTAACTTTTTAAGACGTGATTTGAATCTAATTCTAACTATTGCTTACGCCTTTTGATATATGCATTAGAATAAACTATAAAAAGTTATGTTGAAAAATATGTGTCACGTGCCGTAGGTGTTCCAAATTCAAATAAATAAAATTGAAAATGCAAGAAATATTAATCATTCTCTATCCACATGCATATAGTTACCATGGTGTTCAAAAAAGTTAATTAATTAATTAATTTTATATTGAAAAAAATAAATGTGTTCTTTTTCTACTTTTTGTGTGAATGTGCGATTATATAACGTTACCTTAATGTTTACGCAAACGGCCTTTATCGAATATATTGAATACAAATGGATGTTATAACATTTGTATGCGTATCTATTAAATGTTCGAGAGGCATATGTTCCAACCATTACTATTAAATAGTATATGTATATGTACATATATACTTCCTAATAATAGTAATAGTTTCTCCATTTCACCGAACTATATAACTTTCAGACTTGTCATAAAATGTGTTCGGTATACGGCTAACTTGTTAGCCGAATACTGACTTCTCTTCATATAAATATTCTCTTCATATAACTGGTAATGCTGTTTTCAAAAACATCGCTACCAGTTTGAGAAAAAATTGAGAAAAAAATACCGGTGTTGGAGAAGTTGAGTGTAAACAGTAGAAAATGATTGGCTTGCACAACAGTCTATGATCACAAAAATCTTTCAAAGTAATGTCAGAGTTGGTAAGGGATTTAATGTGATCGACCACAATTGAATATTGGTTAACGTAATATTTAAAAAACATAACAGACTTTTATTACAGAGGTTTGCACAAGACTATCGACAATTGTACGATATTGTACAACATCTGATAATATATAATTATGTATTACTCCACGGTATTACTGCCTAAATCCTTTATGAGCCCGTTGCAGATTTGCCTCCAACCTCGAAGGGAAGATAATGAAGTCAAGACGCGACTCATGCTTCGTCATCCTCATAAAGAAGCGATTATACTCTTAATTATTTTTGGGTCGGGATTTGTAATATTTGTCAATGAACCACAGTATTAGCCTAAAGTTTCATAAACAAGAAATCGAGCTCAAGCGTTAGCTTATTCAGACTTTTGGGATTGGTAAATTTTACTAGAGCTAAAGTGGGAATGATCCCTTTGAGAAGTGTAGGTATTTTTCTTAACATGACATCGAGAACAACATTATAATAGTTCAAGCTTATCAAACACAGCTGCTAAGAAATATTTATAATTTTCCCTCTATCATAATGAAAGTTATATCTTAATATGGTTTATTATTATTTTCTTTACAAAATACTGGAATCGGAACAAAATAATACTTGAGAATTGGTAACCCGTACGCAATATGTACGGTATAGTGTTGAGTTGGGTTTCAACCGCAGCGACCCACTTCTCAAGGGGATGAGGAAGCTGAGGCGATACGTATCGTCTACATCGAGAGCACGTCGTGACGGACACATCACGAGTCATAATGCCAACATAGACCACATTTGGGTAGTCTGAGACAACTTTAAAATAGTGTTCTACGTTGTTAATAAGACTTTTATCAAAGTGAAGAATTTATTTTCAAAATACAAAATGTAGTAGTTAGTAAGATACGTAAAGGGCTCGTGGTTAGTATGTGATGATTCATGGACTAAAAAAAGTTAAATATAAAATATAAAAATCTTTGCATGCAAAAACTCTTATTAATTTCGTTACAAATACGTAACATCCTTGCTACAGCCAGCGTTAGTATGTCAATGCATCATATTTACTGGATGAACAATAGTGGAGAAAATTTTGCCATGACTTAAGTGTTAGCAATTTCAACTACACTAAAGACATAAATACCAAAAGCGATACAAACACTCACGAGAGCTGTAATTAAACCGCACTGCGAGTTCTACATATAATCTACACTACGAAGGGTAATGTCATGAGGCACCGTTAGTGCAATAGCCAAGTTGCATAGCGAGCGCTACAGCTAGGCTGCACCGCAAGTACTACAGGTACGCTGCTTCGCAAGTACTATAGTAAACCGCGAGTGTTTCAGCATGATGCACCGTGGGTGCTACAGGCAATCTATATTATGAGGGCTAATGCCATGTTGCATCACAAGTGATAGCTTACTGGTACAGCTAGACTAGTAGTACTTTACTAGTAGGTACCAGTAGCGCAGCAGTGCTACAGCTAAGTTACGGCGCGAGTGGTACAATCAAATCGCAACGTGACAATCGAGCTGCACCCATAGGGCTACGCAACTACAAGCTGCAATGCGATTGCTACAAGCGAGTTGCAATGGAGTGCTACGGGCAATCCGAAATTTTTATTCAAAATTCGAGTGCAACAATCTTTAGCGTAGGAGCAACAAATAAGCTGCAATGCGAGCTCTATGGTTAATTTTGACTATACACCATCTCCACTACATGCTTGTTAAAGATTAGGAACTCAATGACAAGCGCTTACGTTGGAAAGTTAGGCGTCCTCAATGGAAGTGCGTTAGTGCGTGACGAATTTCTCTACAATGTGAACTCTCATACCTTGTAATGATTATAAGAATAGAACTTTAAAGTAAATAATGATATTTTAATTTTAACTCACAAAGTATATATCTATGTGTAGGCGAGCTTTAGATTGTGATAGCAAGTTTTTCTTACAATAATATACTTTGCGATTACGATTGTCAAACGGATTGCTTGTAGGAATAAATTATTTTGTATAATATGGAGGAGAATCGGAAATCGAAGCCATTTAGTGACTATCGCCCATTAATATTCGCATATGGAGATGCATTACTTCTATCCTCGCCTCCTTCACGCCATCCCTCCAATGTGCCACCGGCGACTCTTACAGCGCTTGAGTCGCGTAAGCATAGCCATCCGTACTGTACAGCGATGCTATGTGAGCGAGAGACAACACCAGGCTGCATTCCATTCAAGTTCCAATCTTTATAACTCTAATGTTCCATGAGGCACTCGTTAATCAACCTAATCGTCTGAGAATGGCAGAGATGAAGGCGAATGAAGGTTTAGCACCGTGTGATGACAACACTGTCAGATAATGATGGCTGCGCACTAGTGTCAACGGATTAGACTCGCTTAATGCAATAGCCCAGCTCCCGCCAGCGGGAGGGTCTCGTCAGTGAAATATTTTACGTATTAGTGGGTGATACGAGAAGTCGGAACCTTTTGAAGACCAAAGACGCTCAGGAACATGCGCGCAATTACTCTGCTATAGCGTGGTCCTCTTTTCCTCTTAAATGTCAACGAGCCACCGGCTACGCTCAGACAGCACGGTACGCGACGCCGAAGTTGTCACTTTACATCGGTATACCGTGTGAGCGAGAGCTACCTCCCTGTGTGTGGTGTGTGGGCCCAATTATTACTGAAAATATTGAAGTCATTGACTTTGATAGCCAACTGTCTGATAAGCGTGGGGGGTTATGAGCAAGTTCATTTAGCAATAAGAATAAATAATATCAATATCCAATAGTATAGCAATTATGTAATACTAACAGTGCGTCTAGACTTTGCACGAATACTTCACGAAATACATATGGCAAAAGTTCATTGATTTACAAAAACATATTATATATTGTCATTTCGGCACCGTATACGTTTAGGTAAACGAAGTGTTGGTCGACCGTTCTCCAGATGGGAAGACGATCTCCGTGCAGTAGCCGGTTCGGGATAGAGGGATGGAGCGTTCATTAAGAGAGGCCTATGTCCAGCAGTGGACCGATAAGGGCTGATAATGATGATGATGATAATAAGTTACACGTTACTATGAAAGCAAATTAAATTTATATCAGAACAACGTCTGCGAGGATGGTTAGTTGCCAATAATTTCTGTAGGGTTAGGGTGAATATTAATATTTTTCCACATTTAGGCTACATATTCGATGTTCATAATCTTTAAAATATTTTAGAAAAGCCTGAGCGGAGCCTGTTCAATGTAAACAAACAAAAAACATTCAAATGTTTCCTATTTATATTTTTAGTATATATCGTATCGTATTAAGTACAATGAAATTTTATCGTACATAAGATTTATGACGTGCAGTCGAACGGAGTTGAGAATGGACAGAGTTTTTAAACTTCTACCGTTGTACCGCTTACACTGGAATCGTTAGCTTTTCCACCTGGTTCTACTTCGTCTACTTGATTTCAGCCAAATTCGATCACCAAATGATCCTAGTTAATATATATTTTATTCTGAAAGTTTATTTTGTTCCTATTTTTAAACAATTTTAAGTGTTTAGAAGATCAAATATTATTGCTGAAATGGTACAAAAGTTCTAGTTAAAACTTATGCGTTTACCAGTTGTTATAAAAAAATCTAAGCTATAAAGATACATAAATCCTACAGAATAACAAAGCTTGAAAAATTTACGACATGAATGAAAATGTTAAAATAATATTCGTAATAAATTTAAGCGGACGTATAGTAGCTGTGCGCTGTGCACAAGCGAGATGCAATCCAGAGATTAGATCGCGGCTCGAAGGCTAGTAATATAAAACCGGACTTGTACTTTAAAGAACATTTTTTATTTCTTTTTGAAACCCCAACATGGGTCGGAACGCTCCAATATGCATCGTCCATCAATAGGTATCTATAGATACCAACCAGCCTTTGGATAAGATCGAACATTAGACACAGCTTTGACAGATGTTGAAATCGTGGACTAAGTTAATCATGATTAGTGAAGGAATCAACTATGTGTTGGGTATTTTTAGTTTCAATTCGTATCTGGTACACACGATTTTTTGTATTTGCAATTTTGAAGTGTTAATGTTTCCTATTGGCAAAATATCGTGCAAAAGTAAAGAAAGGATTTTTTTTCAAATGCTAAAAATATTATGTCACATGCATAATAAATCTAATTTAAAAAACTGGTTTATTATCACATAAACTAACAGTTTCACTTTCGTACGAACGCGGGTACAAAAGTGAAAACAGTATCAGAGGAAACGTAGCCGTTCACACCAATATTGTTAATGTTTACTAAATGCGCGTTGTATTATAACATCGATTAAATAATAATTTATGATAGAGCTCTACTTCTACCCTGTTTAATAGTGCCGTGTTGATGTACTCGTATCGATGTCTAATGTGTCCTGTTTACCTTCCTCCACATCGTCTACAACACTATTATTATTTTATTAATGTATTATTGCTCTCTAGAGAAAGGAGGCCGGAAACGTTTTGTGTGTCTATAATCATAAATCAAAACGTCTAGTAAGTAAGTGTAATTACTGAGTAAGAACATAGCCCTCGCGCAGCGTAGCTACTATGATTATATAGTAGGTATTTAGTCTGCATATTGCTCAATACAAGCACCCTTTGGACAAGTTTCTATGAGTCATAATAATAATGCCTAGGGCAAGCTTTTTAGAGTCCAAAGCCCATATCTGTAAAATAATTATTATCCCTATTAGTATAGTATAACTGACACATTACTATGTCAGTTACACTACACTAATAGTAAACCTCATACATCATTCATCAGGTCTTTTGTAAGAAAAATATGGTGTACATCGCGCTTGGCCCCCATTGCACGACAAGACAATTTCAATCCGACCTAGTAAATGTAGAGCATAATATTATTCTTTAATGAATGTTGCAATAGCATAGCAAAGTTTAATTACAAAACCTAAAAAAATTTAATCGCGTACTCATGCGTTCCCACAGTTTCAATACCACAAACTTGCTTTACTTGACCCGCAGATCAACCAAAAGGTCTTTATCCTGTCGTTTGCTTTCCTAATAATTGATTTTATAATAACTTTTAATTACATTGTTTTATATTTTTTCTTAATTTAATATTATAAAAAAGGTTTTTAGTATTGTACGTAATATTTTTTACATGTTGTTTTTTTGTAGATATGTAATTTTCCCGTTTAAAATTTATATAATTACGCTTACAATGTAAATAAAAATTCTTGATGTCTAGAATATATCTAGAGATATCAATTAATTATATCAAATATTTGTAATTAATAAATTCATTATTTATTGTAATAAATTTAGAGTTTCAGTGCCCAACATTTCGACAGCATAATAAATGGAACAACTAATAAATTAAATTTACGCAAACTTAAGATAGAAGTGCAGTTTAGAACCACCTGCGGAATAACACGTCAATTTGTTTGACACTAAAAACACAACACAGAAAAGATCCGAAAAAATCCTCGGTGCGTTCTGAAACCACAATCCTACACATAATTTGACACTTACGTAAATTTTGGCGGACATTTTGTAGGTCAAGTGTCACTTGTCACTCGCGAGACGTACACATGCGCGGGAAACGCGCGGCGAATGGCGGCCGAAGTAATGTGCTGGTTATATACTCGCCCCCCCAAACTGTTATTAAATTAATTACATTTGAGTTTTCACTGCCTGTACCGACTTTTCGATCTGGATCCAAAGCTTCCTATAAAGGTAGTCCCGAATAAACTATCTAGTAAGAACAGAGGAAGTGAAATGGTGTACAAGTATTTATGAATCTTGAACATATATCATTTCAATCCGATGCTAATTTACGAAGATTTAATACCTTGCCAGTATACTAGTGCCAAATAAATTTTTTTTTCTTGAAGAGCGATAATTAATGCAAGTTATCAATCCGACTGCGGACTGTAGCTTCTAGAAAACATTTGAATATCCTGTTTTGTAGTAAAACTTATATCCTAATATCTAGTGATATTTATACGCCAATCTTAAAAGGAAATCCTTAAGACACACTATGAAAACAAGATTAAGATAAAAAAATAGGATCTTAGTATTTTTTTATTTTTAAAGAGTCGTTCGACTAAAATGTCGCTGTGGATTAACTTCTAGACCTACTAGCCAAACAAATCCATCAATTAGGATTCGTATAGTAACGATAACATATCTAACAAATATTCTTATTTGACTAATAATAGAAAAAACTGGGCATCTTCTTCAAAGACACAGTGAAATAGGCATTTCACTCGCTTCTAAAGTATGAAGTACTTAATGGATGTGACAAACCGATACAGTAAAAAGAACAACACAACATCGATAATTTTACGTAATCATTAGTATTTGAATAGCGGTATTAACGGTCGTTTAAGCTCAGTTAACTTTCGTGCTCTAATTTTTGTACATTTGCATACTAATAACTAGTTTGTTAGGAAAAATTAAAATTTCCATCCGATTGATTATAACGTAACATTCAATTACGTTACGAGCGGTTACATCTAGTTCCAAACATTACAGAGTCCTGAACAATGAATGGTTAACTCGACTAACCAGATTTGGTTACTTGCGAAATGTAACAACGATGCATTATTCATTGTAGTACAGATAACCCTACGCGCATGTACGCCTTCGTCACACCATATTAATGATTATCGAAAAGATTGCGTTCGATATATAAATGAAAAAAATAAATTATATTGCATCAACTCTAATGTACTATTTTAGGAGTAACTACCATTTTGCTAATAGTTAATACCTATTGACCCAAAATAACGCGCCTTAGCAACTTTAAATATGTACAGTGATGCCAATCACGAAAAAGTAGACCTACCGAGTTTTATTGTCCAGTCCAGTCGTGAAAGTCGAGACGCACTGTTAGTATTACATAATTGCTATACTATTGGATATTGATATTATTTATTCTTATTGCTAAATGAACTTGCTCATAACCCCCACGCTTATCAGGCACTGGGCTAGGGTTGTTACCGGTCCCCACCTTGGTTCAAGCCTTGTCGTGGCGGTGGGGCTCAGTAGCCTGGGGTTATCCGAGACACCTGGGCGAAGCCAATTGAATCGAGGAGGTGGCGGCTCTTAGTACCCCTCCTATAAGAAGAGGGGACTAAAGAGCAGGAGGAGGTTCCGCTGTTTGTACCCCTTTTATAAGAAGAGGGGACAAAAGAGCAAAAAGTGGCGGCGCATTTGCGCACGGGGCAAGGGGTGAGGATGGGAACCTCACCCCATGTCACTGTCCCAAAGTCGGTGGGGTTGTTCTGTGGTGCGGGACTACCCCATCTGTGGAGGTGGCGTCGGTCTCTTCGGAGGCTGACTTGCCGTCGAAGTGCCCTGATGATTTGTTTTCCGGGGCACCTCATCAAAGGCGGCACTGGTGGCACTCGCGGTGGTTTTTGTGGGTGAAGAGGCTCGCTGAAGTGGCAAGTACTGGTCACACACTCGGAAGAACAGACGGCAGATGGGCCAGAAAGGTTCTGGAGTGGAAGCCGCGTTTAGGAAAACGAAGTGTTGATCGACCGTAGCTGGTCCGGGATGGATGCGAGTGGCAGGAGATCGGTCGTCTTGGCGTTATTTGAGACAGGCCTACGTACAGCAAAAGTCTCTTAAGGGCTGATAAAAAAATGATGATGAATGATATATTCTTTGTTGCTTTTACCAAGCTAAGGATTTCTCGAACATGGTTGACGTGGTGATGGAGCCCAGTAGCCCGGTGAACTTGGACATCTTGAGCTAAGGGAATTAAACCATGGAGGCTGCTCTTTGTACCCCTCTCGTATCCCTATGAGAAGAGGGAACTAAAGAACATAACAAGATTTTTAACACAGGACTAACGGCGAGGAAACTTCTGCAAATTGTTACAGTTGTTCTGTGATGCGGGACGATCCTTTTGTGGAGATGACTTTATGTCCCTTTAGCGGACTGACTTACCGTCGAAGTGGCCTGATGATTTAAAACTCCGCGACATTTCACTAAAGGCAAGACTGATGGCATTCGCGGTGATTTACTAGAATACTTATATAAAGTAAATACCTATAAATTATCGACTGAGCTACGACCGGCTGGCTCCGTTGGTAACGAGGCTGTTAATCCGTGTGTAACGCCAGAGGTCACGGGTTTCAATCCCGGATTAAAGTCATGGATTTTTAAACGTGTAATATATGTATTTCCAGAATAAAAATCTTAAATATAAAAAGTTTTGTAAATTTAACAAATATGTTTCCGTTGTCTAGTACCTGTAACACAAATCCTTACGGTACTTAGCACAAGACTAGACTAGGCTTATTATTATTGAGGTGGGATCACCCTACGCCGCAATAATAACACACCACAAAAATGTTGATAAATTTCCGGAAAGCTCAAGAAGGATACATAATTGCCTTCTCTTTCCTGTTGTAACGTTAACGGTAATTACTTCCAACATACAACAGTTTATTTTTATGGCACAGAAACAATGTGGCCAACATGGTTGATGGGCCAGTCCATCCAGGTTGAAGCCGCGGGGTGATGCTAGTATACTGTATATACTGAGGTGATCGTGTATTTCCACTCCTACATGGAAACTCATGACATTGCTTGAATTTTAAAAAAATATTTTTATAAAAGTTCGGTTTCTACCTGTAACACCTGCTGATGAAAAATCGAAACCGGTCTTAAATACTAAAATTATAACACTTGAATAAATAAGTAAATTAATATACTTTTGCCACAAATATTTCTTTTCGCTTTACACTTACTACCGGTTTCGACTTATCATCATCAGGTAAATCATTAAGTTTACAAGATGATGGTAAGTCGAAACCGGTATTAAATGTAGAGTGTAAAATAAATTGTTTGTGGATAAAGTATATAGATTTATTTATTTATTTATTCAAGTGTGTCTATGTAATATTTCCACAATTATCTAATTTCAGTTTACACTTACGACCAATATACAAATAATATGTAGAAGTGTTAACATGTATTTCCATCAAGAAGTGACAATACATTAAATGAACTTTAATTTAATTTTTAGGAAGAGGTAGTGCCATGCTGCATAGGAGGAGACAGTGCCACGCATGGTGTATGACACTACATCCTCCCATGCAAAGGAATTGGGCCGGCACGAATGGGGAGGTACCCCTTGCTAACTTGATATCGCCGTAAAGTGACACCTATGGTGTCGCGTTTCGTGCGGTTTGTGAGTAACCGGTGGCCCTTTGAGGGGGGGGGTGAAAAGTTAAACAACGCATCGGCATAATAATGCTGATGTTAATGGCCGTCGGCGTTCGTTGCAAGGCTTCCATTACCCGTTTGTCCCCCTATACTATAAAAAAGTAAAAAGTATATTGAATAAACAGCGGAGTGTATAAACTATAATTCTATCGTTGACACGGATAGCTCACAAAAACAACACAATCAAAGGTAACTTACACCAAGATCTTGACACATTAAGTCACGGCCAGGAAAAAGTTCACTTCGCAACGTTAACTCTCCGGTTACCAATTCTATTATTAACTTATATATCATTAAAAATCGTAACCGTATGACGCGTGCATCGACGCATAAACGCAGTAACAGGGAGGCACCAAGCTCCACACTGGTCGGCTAAGTGTTTCTAAAGTGAAACTAAAAAAAAAAGGAATAACGTAATATGCCCCACATTTCTTCTTTTTTATTTAGTATATGAGACCAAACGAGCAGTCGATAACCAACGCCCGTAGGCAATAAATTGTCGTATAGGCGTTGCCCTCCTTCCCTCTTCCTCTGCAATGGACCACCTCTTTTCTGTCACGAAAAAGCGTCAAGGTCGCGTGGAAGGGGTAGACAACACGCTGGCAAGTTTCACTTCTATTATCCATCCCAGCACACATTATTTCTTTCATAGTAATAAGCCCAGCATATATTATAAGGATACATTTATCTACTGTGTATAAGGACGCAAACGAGCAATCGGAGGCTACTGTGGACCACCGCCGCCCATACCACCCGTGCCACCGCCGATGCGAGGTGTCTTCGTCAACTCGGGTAGTAGCCCGAAGAGGATGAATTACATGAGTTGCTTGGCCTCTACGTGCTATTGTAGCGGTACATAAATCTGAAAGCCTTATATTTTGAAGTAAAACTTCTTCAGGCGCGCTTGACTTGAGGGGCAAGCTGGTGAATACGACACGACAGCGTTAAGAGAAGGCTAACGGAAGTGGAGAGGGAGATATACGTTAGTAATGATAAAAAGAGACATAGTTAGACGGAATTTGCGAGGAAGACATAAGTTACCGAAGATAATAAGAGAGAGGGAGAGAGAGGAACAAGCCCAAATAAAGCTAAGTTAATATTATTTAAGATTTACTTCAGTCGTGTGTTCTAGAAGACAATCGAAGTTTTGCTAAGGTAATCTTTAAAAATAAAATTATGTTATTTTCATACCGCGGTGTATCTGTGTGCCAAATACATCGGGCGGCGTGATTATGTTTCGGTTAGAAAGAGGGACCGATCCACCTCTCACCCATAGATAGGAGAGATGCATCCCGAAACGAGAGTGTTTGTAATAGCTAAATAGCTAATTAAACTATTATTGTTATAGTGCAGTAGCTAAAATGGCCTCGTCGCTGACGTGAACGAACTGAGCCAACTCATGGAGAGGATTATGACCGGGACAAAACTTCGCTCGACGTAACATTTGTTACTTATTCATGCAGAAATGGTTTTTAGACAGGCTTTCATATTTTATACAATAAATTTTATGAGTAGGTATTATCTAATCTGCAAGATGAAGAAAATTTAAGATATTAAATAACAAAATAAATAAGCCGGAATAAAATTTCAAGTCATCAAAGTTAAAATAAGTTTCATTGTAAACCGATAAAAAATATGAGTAGGGCTTTGTCTACTCTTAACCTTCGACATCCGTTGATAAATTTCAAAGAGCCAAATTGAAAAAAAACAAGGCCCAAATGACCTAGATAGATGCTTAGGACAGCTGTAGATATACTAGATAGCTAAGTACTAAGTACTGACTTGTAAACTCTTCGACGTACGTGACCGGTTTACAATTGAAATTACATCAAATGTGCCAAGTGCGGCTAGTGGCTACGCGTGTCCGACATGTAGGGGGGACCTTGGGTAACTTTAAAGGTCCGGGTTTCGCTCGCGAACCAAAAGTATTGAGCACGCCGCACGCCGGACCCGCGCCGTACCGCCGAAATTGTAATTAGCGCTGTCAGTAAGAGGAATGCCATGCGGCATTGAAGCCGAACGGTGTCGCCACGACCGGGGAAGCACCTCTACTACTGTACTGTATGCAAATGGATACAGCTTTAGCCTTTTTAAATCTATAAATATTATAAAATGATTTCCCCAAAAGCTGTCTGTGTATAATCGATTTTAACAAAATGTACTGTACGGATTTTGGTAGGAGTTTTACTAAACGGTTGTACATTTCTCGGGGAAGGTTCAATGCATTACGCGTTCGAAGCTACGGGCACAGATAGTTATAACTACGGACGTAGTAAAGGTCACTGCGCCACGGGCTCTGCATGATTTATGTCAATCATGATTCATTCACAAATATTAATAACAGTTTCTTATTTTCTTAGAAAATGTACCCACTTATTATATTACCTACACGCCATTGCTTCAGAATATAATATCAAGGTGAAGCGAATTTGATAGTAACCGGATACATTAGGTGCTCTCGAACTGTCGTGATCGCGTATTGATCTATTGTCGCTTTCGCAGCGTACTGAACCACGACAAGGTCGGACCTACTTACATACAAAATAATAATAACAATAATAATATATGTGCGGAGAAATATGTGAGGTGTTATCACACCGCGTTAGCCTAGTCTTGTGATAAATAGCGTGAGGACTTGCGGTGCAGGTACTAGACAACGGAAATATATTTATTTTATTATATATTTAAGACTTTTTATCATAGAAATACATACATTACATATATTTTAAGAAGAGGTAATACCGTGCTGCATAGGAGGTAGTGGCATGCGTGGTGCATGACACTACATCCTCCTGTGCAATGGAATTGGGCCGGCCCGAAAGGGGAAATACCTCTCGCTCACTTGATACCGGCATAAAGTGACAGCGTGTCGCGTTTTGTGCGATTTGCGAGTAGCCGGTGGCCCATTGAGGGGATGATAGGAGGGCAACGTCTTTGCGTAACAATCATGCATTTCCAAGGACGTCGGTAGTCATCAAAAGGCTCCGATCGCTCGTTTGCCTCCTTACGATATAAATATATAGATATAAACATACATGACCTAGGCGGGATTCGAAGCCGCGGTCTATGACGTAACACGTGGACTAACCACCACGTGACGCCGGTCGTCATACACAAAAAGGTAGAGGCAGACATACGGAGTTTGTTTTGATTCTCCGTGGAATTTTCAAACTATTTTTCTACATAGATATAGAAAAGCTCAACAATTCCAACATGATGTACTGTTATATATAAATCGTGGAACTAAGACGATTGCGAGCTTCTAAATTGCATATTTTGTAACAAGTCTATATAGACAATTATTCCTTTATAAAGCTTGACAAAGCTTTGAGTGTGATGAAAGATATCGTCAATTCTGAACTTTAGTCATAAATAAGTACCTTGTGTACAGACACAACTATCAAATTTATGCTATTTGTAGGTTACTTATTTAAAATGAGATCTGCGATTTAAATTCACTTGTTATATTATGAGTTTTCTATCTGAAAATTCAGCAGAGAGCGAAACGAAACTGTAGAAATAAGTATAGAACATTATTTATGTATAGCGGAAATAAGTAATGTCTTCTGTTATTCTTGGGTCACCCCCAAAATTTTACTTCACAATACGTATAGTAAACATTATATAAAGATATATAATAGTAATTCACTTAAGTCAGTATACATATTATATAATTTAAGTAAGTTATATAATAAGTATAACAATGTAAGCAGTTAGGTAAGTTTGCTGTACATTCATAATTTTACATACAACATCTTTTGATCATAATGAGGGTATAGCAACTTATTACATGGCAACCTATGAACACAAAGTCAAATAATTTCAGCCCCTATTACTCGACTGACTTTAGTAGTAAAAATATGTCCAGTGTACTTACTATATCCGAGCTTGTAAAAAACCCGGTTTTTCTGATTTTTTTATACACAATTATTATATCGTTATAACTGAGCGGCGTTGTTTTTATAAAAATTTAATGGTGTATTGATCACACGCCCAATAAACCATTAAATTTTCAATTTTGCTCATATCTCAGTGAATTTAAATATTGAGTGAAAAGTCATAATGTCTATAGGCACTTTAAGGTTCAAAGTTGATAATTTTACGAAGTTAGCGGGATCTTTATTGCTGGTGTCGACTTGAGATCAGAGTGTTGTCTACACTGCGGTTTTATCAAAGATGGCGATAATAATAAACAGTCAGAAGTGAGTCTCAATTTTTTTATGTCATTTTATTGATTTATTTATGAACGTGGGTTAATTTTTAATTTTTATTTATGGGAAAATAATAATCTTGCCACTTCTTTTTACCAGTTCTTTCATACATAAACAACTGGGAACAGTTTCAGACAAGTGAAGGATCGCGAAGCATTAGATTATTTTTGGGTCGTGTAGATCTGCTAATGTAAAACTTAAACGAGCCACAACCCTTCGTAATAAGTCGTCCAAATTTGAGATGATTGAAGTATGGTCTAACCAAAAACTGTGAAATTTTCCAATTTTGGCTCAATATTGCGGTGGACAAATACCCGCAACCCGTTTTACTCATAAAAATTTTCATACATACAAACATTTGCAACTATAATGTTAGTAGGATTTGCTTGATCTTAATTCTTAGGTCAACTGTTTGAGTTATGATCAATTATGACGACATTTAAAATATTGAATGAGGTGACAAACCGAATGCAGCACCATTAAATGGGCCCATTAAGATAATCGAATCCTGGCATAAGATCGCTCTTGACTTTTAGTAGAAAATTGATAATGTATCAACATTCGTGCCATCTTCCTGAATAAATTTCGGTGAAATAATAGAAAACCTCACATACATTTATCGAAGGTTCGGTACTAAAAAATAAATACTCAAAACTCAATTAGTACAACAACAAAATAGCGAATTGAGTGCAAATTGGCGGCAAATTAATGCATAGGTACAATGACATATGTAAGGCAGAACTGAGGCAATAGCATTGATCATTCAGCCAGCGAGATCGTTACGATAGTAGACACCGAAACGAATAACTTGACACGGGTAAGCATTGCCAGTGAAATGGGAACACGTCACCTATTGTAAAATACATTATATGCCTTCAACACAAGGTTCACTTTGAAGACTGTATATAAATAGATTAATAAACAGGCATGTGTTGCTACAGCTTGACCGTTCTTGATATGTCAAGGACTGAGTACGCAAGAGCCTTCTTTAAATATTCATTTGGATGGAAGGAGGATAAGAGGGGAACACATCTGAATGATTATGCGGATATGTATGGGCTCGATCGCTCGCTTGCCCCTCTAATACTATAAAAAATATGCAACATAATTAACTTGTACCTTCCTTTAGTTAATAAATATTTATAACGCAGTAATTAATAGGTACTGCAACTTTACGGACATAATAATGCTCACCAGGTCAACACATTACATAAACTAATACAAGGTATCTTTATTTGGAAACCAGGTAACGAGCTCGGCATTCTATGTACTAGTTCCGCAGGTATTTGATATGCAAGCATCACGTTACAGGGAATCTGGTAACCATAGACAAACTAACTTTATCACAACAGTTTTCTTGGAGATTATTCCTTATTAAAGGCGATTATAGAGTGTGTGGTGCGAAAAAGAAGCAAAATCGTAAAAAACAAACAACAACGCTTGAGCAATCGATCAAAGGGTAACACCAGCGTACTGCCTAGCTTTCACTTTAGAGTCATGTTGGTTTTTAAGGAGTACACTACAGTCGCGTGTCCGAGCTAAACAGCCCCGGTGACACCATGGCCCCAGTATCGTTCAATGCTTGTTGTGACGGTGGTATACCTAGTCGAAGCCAATGGAACCGATGGAGCTGGTCTCTTATAAGAAGAGGGGATAGAAGTGCAACAGGGGCAGGCGCTTTTGAGCACACGGCAAGGGGCGAGGATGGGAACCTCACACTATTGTGCAGTCCCAAATTTGGTGGGGTTACCCTGTGGCGAAGGGCAACCCTTCTATGGAGCAGGCGTCGGTTTTTAGGGGACTGACAAGCCCACGAGGTGTCTTATTTATATTATAAGGGGACAAACGAGAAATAGGAGCCTTTCAACGTCTACCGATGACATGAACACCAGCATAATTATGCTGATGCGTTGTCCTTCTTTTCACCACCACCCCCCTCCAATGGGTCACCGGCTACTTACAGACCGCACGAAACGCGACACCGTAGGTGTTACCTTACGGCGTATCAAGTGCATTGATTAGTTGCGATTCCCGGGCACCTCTCCTAATGCGGCACTCATGGCATTCACGGTGGTGGTATTCAGCACTATAATGTGTCGCGTGCCCCACAAAAAAAAAACGTTCCCCGCGTAAACAAAGAAAAAACGTGACACCATGGCCATCATGTCAAAGTATTCCAAGCGGTCCGCAGCATAAAAGATCTGCTGATTCCTTTCTAATATGTGCCTAGATTATATATATAATGTATACTTGGGAAAAAAATTATTAGTATCAGACTAAGTCCGAGGTTAACAGGGTTTTTTTTCTTTGTTTTGATATTCAAGTTGTTAATATCATATTCTCTTTTTAAATACTAAAAAAATCTAAAGAAAATATATTGATAGTTCTAAATCACCTAAATATATTGATAGTTCTAAATCGAAGATATAAAGACATTATTGATATTGAATCGGAACTAGGAGGAGGAGAGATCCTATGCATTTTAATAATAAAAAAGAATAGGAACCAAATGTTGCGACAAACCGAATGGGATCGTTTGACCTGGTCTGGCCTATAAACGAAACGTATCAACAAATAATAGTAGAACAACAACGATCTATTTGATATGACCTACAAAAGTAACAGAAATATTTCTTTTTATTTATATTCAAAATCATTTGTTTAATGTAAAATATTGTTTATTTCATCTATCTATACAACCTTGTCATGTAATACCACGAATTAATTTAATTATAAGTTTTTGACATTTAAAGAAGATACACCTCGTTTACCTACAATTTGCATTGCATTGGACATGTCCTTGCCATTTCGATAGTTAAAACAGGGAGTTTTACATTAAAAAAATTAAGCCTAAGTTTTTTTAATGTGGACACCATGCCTGGGAAGACAAGGCGTTGGTCTTGTTTAATTGTGATGGGAAGCAAACCATCATTACGATCATCCGGTCTTAAAAGACGACGAACGACATGCAAATGGGTAATTTTTTCTTCCAACCTTTTTTTACCACTGGGCCATCTGGACAGTCTCAAAACAATTTTAAGTGTTAGAGAGAAGAGGGGTCTGGAAGACAGACAACCAACATTAAGAAGTGATGCGATCCTTATTAGGGTGGTTGGCACAAACCTGCAAGAAGCATTTTCAGCATGTTTAATATCTAGTTAGAGAAGCCTCCTTGATTTGTGCAAAATATTGGGGATGGACCCTGTTCACATGAGAGCTTTTCAGTGCGTCTTAAAAAAGCCATAATCACAAGATCATATGACGGCGCTTTTTTACGTTGTCATGTGAACAGATGTATGGGCACCCATATGGAACATATTCAATGAAAATAATCACTATAGGGTACGCCCACCATCAACCCGGTTCATCTCTTCCCAACTGCGGGAAAAGAGGGGGTCTGTCCCCCTATCGTCTCCCTAAACCTGAAGACAAAAAAGTCTTCGTAGACAGTCGAACTGTTGAGGCTGGACTAGCGCCGCCAACCAGTATTAGGTCCCTCCGAAAAAAAAGAAAAAAAAAACATATTCAATGCTTTTTTTTCACGAACTAAAGAATTAAGCAAGTATTAGGAACAATACGCAAAATTAACTTATGTTGATCAGAGGGGGCACCCGAAAAAGAAGGAGCCAAATATTTGCTAGATTAGTATTCTAGATACGTGAACAACTTATCAATGATTTCCAACCTTAGGTAAATTATTTAGTTTAACACGTGGATAAATGGTATTTTGTTTGCCGCAGTGAATAAAAAAGCTTAATTCATAGACGTCATCTCGTCTCCATTAACACGCTGTTGCTAAAGTTTGGGTGAATATCCAAAATCAAAAACATGAGAGATTCGTCTCGAATTATTGAAAAAGTTTGGTTATCACTGTTTTAAAACAAATATATATATGACATAATTATATTAACACTTGAATAAATAAATAAACTTTATATACTTTTTCCACAATTTAATTACTTTTCAATGTATACTTACGACCGTTTTCGTCTTATCATCATCAGGCAAACAATTTTTTTTTGTTGTGTATTAAATGAAATTTATTGATAGATTCGAATAATCCATATGTTATCTTTATTACCCATTGTATTATTTTTTTTTTCATTTATAAATTGTGGCGTATCATAAATAATACTGGAATTTTTATTTCTTATTGTTTCTACAAAACCTGGCGCTGAAACTCACTTTTATTGTCTATGGACACAAAGGTAGCCGAGCCTGACATTCAATTATTGAATTATTAAATTATCTCTGGGAAACAATGGCTTCATATGAGTATCTATAGACACGATGTAATAACTAAACGGACTCATTTGAAATCCTTGAACTTTAATATCAAATGAACCTGCAATTTTTATTAAGTGCTTAAATTTCTAAACCTTATGTATGTCTTTTCAACAAATTTGGTGTAATGGGGCTATTTTTTAATATAACGTTATACGTAAAGAAACAATAGAAGTATGTCAGGAGTATTTATGATCTGTGCTCTCTGACGACATCTGCTGACTGTACGATATCCCGGTTTAGAGTCCCGGGTGAAACTAAAAATTATACTAAAATCAACCTGATATATAGAAGCGAATTTAACACAACCGGTCACAATGAGTGTGGGGGCCTTGGGACTTGGCCTCTTTTCTCTTTAGCTGCATTATATACGTCTTGTTACATTTCACTACTAGTTCACTGGGGAGACCGTATATTTATGTTGATACCTAGAAGTTCTTGCAAGGTACATAAAAACTAAAAAGAAATCAGGTTTTTTTTTGGCTTAGTTTTTGTACCTAACCATAGATAAAAACGCATGAATCAGTAAATTCTGAGAGACAGCTATTGATAACCTTTTATAATATGTATACTTACTTAGATATTTGACGTGTATAGGATCTTGCCAACTCCTGGGGACCTTTGTAGAATAATTAATGACATTGTGTATTAGTACTAATAAATTAATACACTATGCTGATTATCAATAAATCATTTCACAAGCGCGGCCTAACTACTCGGTGGGCGTGTCTGCGTCAGGTCAAGGTGCTGAAATTTTTTTACATCATTGTTTGGCTAGTCTATGTTCTAGAATATACTCTATGATCATTTAATAGAAAAAATCTTATCAAACCAAACTTTATGTGATACTCGAACTTCCAACTACTGAAGTCTAAACGATAGCCAACTTCAAGGCACTTAATTGTGTAAATGTCGCTGACCCTTTCATTGTCATAAATTGAATAAAATATTTTACCAGACATTTTATAGTTTAGAGGGGCAAACGAGAAATCATTTAATCTTAAACAATAAAGACAATTTTTACGACTACCGACGCCCATGAACATTCGCATAATTACTATGTCAATGCGTTACCCAACTTTGCCGGTGCCAGCCGGTGACCCATTGGAGAGGAGGAGTCCCCTCCAATGTGCCACCGGCTACTCACAAACCGCACGAAACGCGACACCGAATATGTCGCTTTACGCCGGTATCATCATTTTAAAGAAGTAAACGCAAACTGCATTCAATTTGTACGCAATCGATTTGGGCCGGCTCGCCCGGGAAATACCTCTTTCTCACATGATTCAGATGTGAAATGGGGCTCCTCCCATCTCATGGCAGTACAATTTTAAACTGGATTACCCTAGGAGGCTACCTGCAACGTAGAAAAAGCTGGTCCGACTCTTATTTTTGCAACATCAGGGGGGTTGCATTCCAATCTCAACGTCCACCATCACCTAGAGAGAGCAAAGCCCGCTTTATTCTTTCTGATAGAAACGCAAATAACTTCTCCGTTTGACTCATCTCACCTCACCTACCCATAGTATAAATTGGAACAATTATTTATAGAAGATATTTTAGAGAAGATGTGTCTGCTATCGTCGCCTCTTCAACCTTGAAGACGAGTATGTATCCATTCTTGGCTGCGTGTAGATAGCGATGACCGGGTGATGACCCACATAAACGCGGGGGTCCGCGTTTATGTGGGTCATCACCCGGTCATCGCTATCAATTGGATGGATTAATTTTATTGGATCTCTATGGCTCCACCCATAGAGATCCAATAAAATACTGAAATAGACCGACCCCTTGAGCACATGGAAATGGCTACAGATTCGATGCTGAAATAGATTCCTACCGCAGAGATCGTTATACTTGTTGATTTTAACGCCCATCACGCCAATTGGATTTGTCCACATACTACCGGAATCATGCGGAAAGATCTTTTCATGGCTTTGCATTGGCATATAGTTTAAGGTTTAGTAACGCCACCCACGCGAATCCCGGCTCTGGAAGGAAGTCCGTACTCTTTCCCTGTTGGACATTCTGTTGACCTGCCATCCGGACAGTTACCTGGTTTCCGTCAATTCTCCTTTGGGCTCGTCAGACCACTGCCTGATACGGAGTACTGTGCAATTAGGCCGGATTTTGTAGGCCGTCGTCGCGTCTGTCACTATGGGCCAGCAGATTGGGAGGGGATGCGATCTTTCTTGGCATTCTACCCATGGGGTGGATTTGCTTCTCGCTGGATAACTCTGAAGCCATTGCGGAGTCTGTCGCGGATGTGGTGATTCAGGGAATGTAACATTTCATTCCGTTTCTGCGGCACCGATTGGTGGTAAGTCGCAACTTTGGTTGGGACATTCCTGAAGTTGGCATTTCATCATAAGCTGGAGTGTTACCATGCGTATTCAGCAGCGGCGAGGACACAGGACGAAAACACCAGAATACTGGGAAGACTTTTGCCTTCCAAAAAAATAATTGCCGAATAAAAGTCAATGCACATAAGTAAAATTTAGTGAAAGACTAGTTCGCCATCCTTCAGGAACTCGTGCATTCTAGTCCTCCTCCCTTATTTGCACAGGAGTGTTGAAAGCCGCAGGCACATGCGGCAAAAGAAAAAAAAAGAAAAGAAGCCGAACTTGTGGGCTCCCGAAATCCGTTTTTGGATGATCAGGAAACTCCACCGCCTACTATCCCGCGGCGTGATTACCCGATGCCGGATATTATGTTCCGACAGAGCGTTTTGCGTAATGCACTTCTTTCCCCAGACATTCACAAGTCAAGTGGGTCCGATGGCATCGCTGAAATTGTGCTGGGAAAATGTGCTCCGGAGTTAGCTCTGGTATTGACGCGTCTTTTCAGATTCTCCTACTTTGTTGGCGCAGTCTCCAGCCCTTGGAAGACAGCTTTAGCTTCACCCGATCTAGAAAAAGGTGACCGCTCCGACACATCTAACTACCGACCTATTCCGGTAGCCATTTTATTTTCCAAAATTATGGAATCCATTATACTCAACGTCCAGCTCTTGCGATTCTTAGGAGATCATGAAATAATTAGCGACCGCCAGTACGGTTTCCGCCGCGGACGTACAGCAGAATCAGCTCAGCTCATCTTTTAATCTAATTACCGATGGGCGGAGGCAATTGAAACCAAGAGGGAGGCATTGGTGGTTACTCTGGATGTAGCACAGGCCTTTGACCAGGTTTGGCATAAAGCGCTCCTTCATACGGACTTCCCAGGAAATTATGCGATTTGATCACTAGCTTCTTGACAAATCGCAGCATCAATGTCGTGGCTGACGGAACATATTCCGCGCTTAAATTTGTCAACGCTTGTGTTCCCCAAGGCTGTGTTCCTACGCTATGTCTTCTGCATATCAATGACATGCCGCAAACTAGTGGCCTTCATTGTTACGTAGATGATAGAACTGGGGATGCTTTATACACTCGCCGTGCCAATATTTCCCGGGAACAAGTCAACGAGTATCGGAACAAACTTGTGTAAGAAGTTGAGGATTTGTTATTCAAGGTCTCGGAATGGGACCGACAAAATTTTGTCCAATTTAACCCCCATAAAACACAAGTTTGTGCGTTTACCAGTAAAAAGTCGCCATTCGTCGTATCTCCTCGTTTTCAAAACACCTATCTAACGACCTCAGCTACTATCGGAACACTTGGTGTCAATATATCGAGTAACGTTCAGTTCCGCGGTCATTTGACAACGAAAGCTAAATTAGCCTCAAAGAATCAGGGTGTGAAATAGGGCGAAATATTACTTCAATCCAGCCTATAGGCTGCAACTTTACAAGGCCTGTGACCTGTAAAGTTGCCGATGGGCGGTCGGACGCACGTCCGTCATATGGAGTACTGTTCCCACCTGTGGGCAGGGGCCCCGCAATATCAGCTCGTTGCATTTGACCGTATATAACGTAGAGCGACTCGAATCGTTGACGACCAAGTTATTTCCGGGCAGCTTCATTCTTTGGTCCTATGAAGAGATGTTCTATAGGGAGTGTGCAGAGGAATTATTCGGTTTAATACCAGCGGCAGAATTCCATTTTCGTACGTCGCGACAGAACTCTGAGTGCAGTTTAAACATGTACTGTGGAACCAGCTGTCTCCATCGGTATTCCGATACGGCTTAGAAGTCTTCAAGAAAAGAGCATACCCATTCCTTAAAGGCCGGCAACGCGTCTTTAAGACGCCTAGTCTTGAAAATATCTATGGGCGGCGGTAGTCACTACCCACCTGCTCGTTTGCACCTATCTCGTTAAAAAAATCATGAGAGGTCTCCCCGGCAGTTCCAGCCCAATTCCTAATTGATTGCAATTTAAGATGTAAGTGTCATATGACACTTACATCTTAAATTGCGTTTTTCCACGCAAAATAATGAAAAAAGAGGGACAGATAGTGAACCACAATTGGTTTCTCTTTCGACTAAAATGGACGCGATATACGCGAAAACTCGCAAAATAACGTAACGAATTAAATTGTCTGGAGCAGAAGGTAATTAAAAGAAACAAGCTCAAATCGATATACAAAGCGGTGCCGTCATAATACGAGTATTATGTACGATTCAATAACCTGTCAAGTGCGAACCGAATCGCTCTCTGTTGTGGTTCTGTAGAAAACAAAATTAAAACTTTTGATTAACCGATGCATGACCTCAGCTTATGGAATCTCAAATCTCGTAATGCGAACACATTAAACTGTGGTCTACGTTCACGACTATTTCTATTTTTGACGTTTTTTTAACATAGATAAGAGCTTTACGTGACGTTTCCAAACACTTTCAGCGCCTGATTTTTCACTACATAGTTTTAACTCACCCAGAGTGTAGGTATCGTTATATAACACAGGTAAATTTCAATTCATCGTTCAATGTATATTCAAAGGCTTATTCAATCTTAAAAACCTTTTTAGTGTTCGCGGGGAAATGCGCTTGCGCACCGCCACCGGTCCTCCGGCCTCAGAAGGGACCGGACATCAAACAGGGGACTGGTACGACATCCTAAATCAGCCCAAACCAACCGGGACCATGCCATGGGTTCAGGTTCCCATCGTGACCTACCTCTGGCGCCAGTTATAAGGCAACATAACTTATACACAGCTCATAGCGCACATAGCGCCTTTGTCGTACATCCATTCGCCGAGTACGGGCCAGGCCATTGACCAGTTCCTGGCTCGCACAGCGGCCTCCATCTGGGACACGATCGCCTCGCAGAAGGAGGCTATCGCCTCCCAAGACCTGTCACTCTCTAGCATTGCGCAGATTACACTCGGGAGCGAAAGATCTCTCTCTCTCCCAGCAACGAAATAACCTAATCACAAATAGTTTTGTTTGAATTGTTTAAAGATTATCAGCATGCTACTAAAACATATTTTGTTACAATAAAACTATTTTTAAGGATATTTTATCGCGGTTTACATAATTATTTCACTAACCACTGCACTGTGTACACCCGCGACCATGATTGCTAAAAAGCCGTTGAAACGTCAGAATAGTTAAATAATTAAATAAAACTCGATAAAATGTGTAAAAGTAGTTTTATTGTAATGAGTAACATTCACGTAAACCTAAGACGTCAAAAATATTTTTATTATCACAAAATGCCATTTAACCATAAACATTACATTAGCACCAACGCTATCTTTACTTCTGCGGACCTCTTGCTAGTACACTGTGGTCAGCCCTTCAACGCATTTGTAATTGTTTCGTGTCAAAGGTCGTAGGTTCAAGGAAATTCGCAGCTGCAATGCTTTGTGTCCCCAGGTAATTCGACATTTTAAGGTCACTTCCCGAACGCTAAATCTAGATAAAGTATACAATTATAATTTAAGTATTTTGTAAACACTTTAGCAGTTCAAAGATAAATTAAGATAAGACTAATAGCACCTTGAGTAACGTTATCGATGGAGGTGTTTTAAATCGTCACTAACAATATGTAGTTCATTTGAGTATCTTTTTTATTAATTATCATAGCCAAAGGACCTATATAGAATATGCTTCTATCTACTGTGCCATAGCCGCGCATGTCATAGGACGCATAGGGGGCTATCAATGAAATGAAAGAGCCTATTGCTTTGTCAATAATTGTCTACTTCTGAGTGGGTCTCTTTCTGAGTCTCCTGTCGCCCATGACCTGTGCCTAATCCTGGCGCCTACGTTTCTACACTTTCTGAATAATTACCAATAGGTAAGTATTGTAACAAATTTAATTGTGTAACTCGAGGATACGTTCAAAAGTTCTTTAACGGTTTGTAACGCAAAGCTGACAATAGATGGGAATACATCCTTGTGCTATGAGGATAACTTTAGCATTTTTAGACTTATCGGCAGCCCATTGGACTGGCCATTCCGCAGAGATTGTGTTTGTCCTCCGGCGTCTGGCAACTTTATAGATGTTAAAATATACCTGAATTGAAATCGTTAACGCAAAAAAAAATAAAAAAAAATTATGTTTTTTTTGTAGTATAGGAGACAAACTAGAGAGCGTAGCTTTTCAACGACTACCGACTCATGAACATCAGCATAATCATGCTGATGCGACTTCACGTCACTTACCGGCAGTATCAAGTGAACGAGAGTTACCTCCCCGGTCGTGCCGACACAATTCCGTTGTATAGGGGGGTGTAGTGTCATGCACCATGCAGGGCGCTACCTCCTCCCATGCAGCATGCCACTACCTCTTACGAAACCTATGTAGGATACTCTACCATCACTAAAATTTGCTCCAGCACGCTTACGTCTTTCGATTCCCCTCTTTTTAAAGGAAAACGAACACTTCACGTTAATCAGCATACCACCTAATAATTCTTAACTTGTGTTCGTACTCCCGTGACCTTCTTGTGCAATTGAATTATGTCACCAGCAAATGTATAATGTTTTGTGTAAGAAAGAAAGTGCCGGCGTATTTGGATGTGCAGACGTGATCTGCTTTGATCGTTCGAATGTATGTCCTTGGTCCTAATTCGTTATGTGAGTTAACACGTTGCGACTGAGGAGCAATGCCCTAATGTCGCTAATATTTGGATTGGAGGGTTATTTTTTAATATTGTCAGTATATTTGAGGGATCCATAAAATTTTTCTTTTCCAGTTTGCAATTTATATCTGCCAAATTTCATCCAAATCCGTTCATAAAAAAAAGTTTTTGCGTGAAAGCAGATACAAACTTACACATAAATTTTCACATTTATAATATCACTAGTATGAGATAGATCAACTAGTACTAGCAGTTTAGGATAACTAGAATCTATCAGGGGACTGAGGCCGTAGTTCTCCAAGGCCATGGATCCATAAGTCTTTCTAGAGGTGATTTTTTTTTATTTCCCTTTGCGATCGTTATACATTTAACACGATTAGTATCTATTTCATTGTTGAATTTCAGATCACTTCGTTTCATTTGACATACTTATCCTATAAAAGATAATTAAAATTCTAACACTTTAACATCGAAGTTATTATCCTTAAAAATGATAAAGATGATACTTAGAGCATAACATAAATTTTGGTTAAATGCTCACAATATATAACCAAAGTAATACATACAAATCCACACACCACATATACCAATTTGCACGGCCTAACGCAAAATTTTTGCAATAAATATACATGAGACAAAAAACATTAAGTTGTCCATATCTCGGTTAAAGTGACCACTTCTATTTACTGCACTGCACTGTTTATTCCCTCATTCTCCTATTCCAATGGTATTCCTACACGAAAAAAAAAAATCAGACGCAGTACTGACGGCTTAGCTCTTTGGTGCACACTTTCCGACTCCAGACGGTCGTTAAAAATAATAAAATCCGAATAACACTTATTGTTTGGTCCGACCCCGGATTCAACCCCGCGACCTCGCGTCTAGGGCTGAACATGATTACCACTAAACCGAGATACAGTTCAATTGTTTTAAATAATGTTTTCCCAAACATGTCCATTGAGAAAAAGTAACTACGCCATTATGCCTACATATTGGTATACTGATCGCATATAATTATACCTATCATCATAATTTAATAGCAAAAATAAACTGTACATTGACCAAAAAATGTGCAGACGCATAATTTATTGCTAGATAGGTAATCAATATTTTTGTTTTCGGAGAAAATACAAAAGACTGTGTAGGTACCTATCAAATATAAAACCGTTTGCCTTAACACGGAATATGATTATGAATTAACTATAGAAATGTAAGAGACAGAGAAATTTTTTTTACGTAGCATGTAACAGTGTTGTGTGAAATCAAGCGGTACTTCATCGTAACGCTTTACAGCGCATACGGTATCTTGCAGACCGTTCACTTCAGGAGCACATTCGTTCATCATCATCAGCTGAAGGACGTCTACTGCTGGTCATAGCGTATAATAAAATGAAACCCATAGGTTACGGTCACGAGCCATTCGGCTTTGTAGTCCGACTATCTGTGCACTTTATTGTTTTTTTATATATGTGCATATCAAGTCAAAAAAAAAACCTAGTGGGAGACCTAGACTCACAAAAATTTGGCAAGAATTAATAAGAACAGGCAATACAGAAAAAGCGATTGACCATGCTGGAGAAAAATTAAATTTGTAAACAATGTTTTATGAAGGAAAAACCAATACAAACATTTTTCTTATGGACTTGTATCAACACACTTTCCTTCCGCTGCTACTCCTGTGTTTCCAGGTTCGCCAGCGACCACCACTTGTGACCCTCTGATATGTTTCGAAGGGTGCCCGAGGCTATGCTAAAAACTACCTAGAACAACGAATATATAGCCAGAAGAAAAATAGGAGGAATCCCTCAATCAAAGCGATGACGGTACAGAATCACAATTATTTAAATAGTAAAAAAATAAATTGCTGCCAGGTGAAGCCTGGCTGTTACGCGCCAAGGAATTGCTTATGTGGCTTATTAAGTTACATTAACTGCTGCCAGTAATATCTCATGACAAATTACAGTTTTAGGATATTTACAGAATCAATAGCTGGCACTTGTCGTTTTCATTAATTAACTCTTATATATTCCAATTTGCTAACACAAAGTGTAATTATTGAAATTAAAGAATTTGAATGACGAAGCTAGCGTGTATTAGAACATAAAAAGCATTTCATATCAATTGCTACTTGCTTACAATTTTATTTATTTTGTTACGGTTAAAAATGTAATGTCAAAATATCTTTCCTGTGCTTTCCAGTTTACATAAAAAGCAGCTCTGTGTAAGGCAATGTTCGACAAAGCGCCCAAGCTCACAAAGAATATCTCTGTTTATATTACAGTTACTTGTTTTATCGAACACTGCGTACACGGACTAGATGCTTTTTGTGTAAATTTTAATGATCTATTCATTTACTTGATCTATTGATTTACAAATATACCTCTTCTGTCAAATACAAATTTTAAAAATGAAATTGTAATGTTGCCATTTATAATAAGTCAAAATGTCAAGTATTAACGTTACTTGTCACATGTCAATTATCAAATATATTTTGACTGAAATATTACATGTGAGAAATTTACAAACAAAATAATATTTAATAACAAAGATAAATGAACTAATAAAATTAAGCACTATGTTATGTTATAAATAAATATTTTTTTGTTAATTGAAGTGTCAATATAGTGTAAGTAAATATTTTTACTGCCACACAGTATACTCGACAATTGGTTTAAGTATATTGATAAATTGTACGAACACAAGTTTTTAAAAATGTCGATGCCGCACAGTAGTTCAAGTACAACGAGCTCAAGCACGAAGCGCAAAGAAATATACAAGTAAGTATATATTTTATGCACACATTCGTACCTCTAACTACACTTCGCCGCTTTTTAATGTTATCAATATATATTAAAAAGTATGTCATTTAATTGTGATTTGATCGCAATTTCGTTATTTTTACACTTGTATTTATCAAAAGGTATCAAGCTCCATGGCCATTGTATTCTATGAACTGGTCAGTGAGACCAGACAAGAGATTCCGTCTGGCATTGGGCAGTTTTGTGGAAGAGTACAACAATAAAGTAAGTTCACGTGCTATTGTCGTAACTGAAAATAATTGAATCACAATATCATAGTAATTGTTAAAAATTACTTATAGAAATTGTAATTTTGTTTGTGTCAATCTTAAAAAGAAACAACTAATATCAATCGTAATACTATACAATTTATTCTCGATATAAACAAACACAGTTCATAGTCACTCCTAAAGAGACAAAGTCTATAGCCACAGGCTTCATGGACTACAGCTAACTACTGTTTCAGGTACAAATTATATCTCTTGATGAAGAAACTAGTGAGTTCAGTGCTAAAAGCACATTTGACCACCCTTATCCCACCACCAAGATCATGTGGATACCTGACAGCAAGGGTGTCTACCCTGACCTTCTAGCAACTAGTGGTAAGTTATTGATGGAATATTCAAACAATTTTTTGTGAATAATGTCAAATCAACACCAAATCACCAAGTGAGCATTTTTTTTATAAAATATTTTAACTTCAGCAATTTGGCACATTGGTTGGGATGGGTGATGAAAGGAAACAGTATATTAATAGGCATTGATGGTTCTGATTGCTCATTTCTTGTATTATATAACAATTTAAATAGTCCTCAGATAATATAAAGTGTATACTAAGTAAGTTTCATATATGTAAGAACAATCATAATGTTTTCTTATATTTGAATGCGCATAAATATTTAGATTTTTAATATATATCATATTTTTGTAATCTTTTTTATTTCATTATCATTGTTTTTCCTTTTTTGTTTATTTTTATTTGCCCTCATTGGTATGGGTGAGGTTGTAAACCAGTGTTAGGTACCATGCATTGCATGCCTATCTAGCTTATGTCGAACCTAACTACTTGTTTGGTGCAGCCTAAAGGCACTATGCTTTCTAACTTCTACATATTATTCTGTCTTAAACTATTGTTTATGTCTTTAGTGTAGTGTGTTAAATAAATGTTTTTCTTTGTTTCTATATTCATTACTTACTTATATTAATTGAAATTGTTTTTCAGGTGACTATCTTAGGATCTGGCGTGCTGGTGAACCTTATACTCTATTTGAGTGTGTTCTTAATAACAACAAAAACTCCGATTTCTGTGCTCCTCTTACATCTTTTGACTGGAACGAGGTTGACCCTAACCTTATTGGGACAAGCAGCATTGACACCACATGCACAATATGGGGTCTGGAGACAGGCCAAGTGCTGGGCAGAGTTAATGAAGTCTCAGGTCATGTTAAGACACAGCTCATTGCCCATGATAAGGTATGATATCTTACTATATATAATTAGTATTCATCATCATCGTTCATCATTATCAGCCCTTACAGGTCCACTGCTAGACATAGGCCTCTCTCAATTAATGCCAAGACGACTGATCTCCTGCTACTTGCATCCATCCTGGACCGGCTACTGCATGGAGATTGTGTTAATTAATTTGAATTATTTAACAATATATTGTAATTTTTTTTATATAATTTGATCATCAAATGCTGATGAATTTCTTAAGGTTTCTGCCGGCACTAGCTCTTGTGCATTGAAGAAAAAAATTAGTTTTGTCAAATCTGTGATTTGGCAGATACCATGTGACTGCCATGACATCATTATCAGCATTTCATTCCATCCATTGCATTCTCTCACCAACATATGTGAGTTATCATATAATATGCTGTATATTCCAACATAGATATTAGTAGCTGACTTTGTTAAACATTTATTTTTTATTTTCATTGATAACAATTTATATTTTTAGGAGCCCAGTTTATTGCTCTTCCTGTTTACTATTTATAGCAGACATACTATAAATAGTAACAGTAACTACCGTGGGGTCTAATTGTATGTTCAACCACAGACTTGAGATCCCAGATTCGAATCTCGGGTCAGAATAATAAAAGGGTTTGGGATTTTCCAATATCTAATAAATAAAATTAGTCCTATATTACATAAGATTGCTGTTCAATTGGCATAAGGGAATAGAGAGTGCACTTGTGTCGGAGCAAACACTTGAGCACTATAATATCTTCTGGGCTTTACATTCTCTAAAGATAGCTGCCGAAATTCGGCTATAACGTCACTAGAGCAGGGAGGCCAAATGGTTGGTTCTTGCTTATAGTCAAGATGTTTGCAGAAACCAAAAAACATATAAGTTGTGTACTCCTACTTGAATAATAGTTTTATTTGAAATTATATGTAGTAAATAATTCATCCCACAGGTTTTGTCGACAAAAAGGTTAGAGCAGCTGAAATTGGAAGCATAAGAGTACAGGTTCTAATTCTTCGATTTCTTCTTACGATTTCTTTTTCAGGAAGTGTACGATATCGCATTCAGCCGCGCCGGTGGCGGGCGCGACATGTTCGCGTCTGTGGGCGCAGACGGCTCCGTGCGCATGTTCGATCTGCGCCATCTCGAACATTCGACTATCATTTACGAGGTAAAACAACGGACTGTGGCTAGCCTTGCATTATTGTATTCACCAGCACTTAACTGGTCTCATGCAGAATATGTTTTCCAATTACGCAAAAAATGTTTCTGTGTAATGCAGTATTTCGTGCACTCTCTTTGGCCTCTCCAGTAATATGCGAAACGTAATTCTCTCTTCCTATCTCCCTCTCAACTTCCGTTGGCCTCGTTTCTGTAACTCTCTCGTCACGCTTCCACCAGCTTCAAAAAGTAGAGTTATTCAAAAAAATTGGGGATTTTAATTCAAGGTCATTATTTTGCGACATTAGAGCCTTAGCTCTCCTGTTTGCTCTTGTCATACAGACTGTTATGCAGTGAGCTCAAAAATTTATGCCACGTGTTTGAGCTCTGAACGTAAGAATGTTGAATTTGCTGTCTGCGTTCCGTGCGGTTTGTGAGTTTCCTGTAGCCCATAGCCAAGGAGAGTATTAGCGTGCATCAGATTATCAATTATGCGGGTGTCGGTAGTTTTCAAAGATCATCCTTGTATATACTATAAAAAATCTTACAACGAATTTCACACTGTTTCCAGGATCCCCAGCATACGCCTCTCCTGCGGCTGGCGTGGAACAAGCAGGACCCAAACTACCTGGCGACCATCGCTATGGACGCCTGCGAGGTGATCATCCTGGACGTCCGCGTACCCTGCACACCGGTCGCTAGGCTGAACAACCATCGCGCCTGTGTCAATGGCATAGCTTGGGCGCCGCACAGGTACCTTACACAAGCATTCTTATTTCTCTTTAAATTTCAGCAATAAGGTATCAAGTCCAGTGACTTAAAAATATAGTGGCTACATAAGGGCCAATTATCGGAAAGGGCCACGAGTATCTCCAATTCATTAGTTCTTTATAGAGTAGTGTGTATACTATAATATACTACGTAGAGTCGAACTAAATATCTACTTAACCCTATCTGATGTCTCCACTATTAAAATGTTTGCTTAGTAAAACTTTAGACCGTTTAACAAGTCATTGGCAGGAAAAATAATCAAGTCTCCCAAGTAATGAGTCTAAAATTTATCTTTTAGCTCATGTCACATCTGCACCGCCGGAGACGACCACCAGGCGCTTATCTGGGACATCCAACAGATGCCCCGCGCTATAGAGGATCCTATCCTGGCATATACGGCCGCAGAGGGCGAGGTCAACCAGATACAGTGGGGCGCCACTCAGCCGGACTGGATAGCCATCTGCTACAACAGACACACCGAGATCCTGCGTGTCTAATCCTGTACTACAAGAAACCGGCGGATCTGTGGCTAGGGAACTAAAGCACATGTCACACCATGACAACTCCTCAAGCCCCTCAAAGGGTTGTAAATTTTTTAAGGTCCAGATGCCACAAAACCTAAATTCTATATTCGCCACTGGTGAAATTAGCATTAGATAAATATGGATTGGTGTATTGTGAGAAAACTTCAACACAACTGAATATCCTCTATAAGGGCCAAATAAGATTGTGTATATTATTTTACCTTTTTTTCTGTTAATATCTAATACGAAGGAGGAGTGGCAAATAAAAAATGATTGACGATAGACAAGATGCGTCAGACTGGCCCCAACAATGGACATAGCGCTAACTTGGTCCTGTGCTATCTTTTGTTTTTGTCGTCAAATGCTAGTGTTATTTACTTGATTACAGTACAGTAGTTTAGTAGTAGTAGATTTTCATACCAGATTATCAGATATAGTTACAGTACAGTTATCGGACTAGTGATTTTACTCAGTTTTAGTGCAAATCGAGTCATCTGAGGAAGATTTTTTTTTGTGTATAAAACAAAAAAATTGCATAGAGTCAAGTTTGCTGGTCAGTCATTGCTGGTGTCGACTTGCCAATCACCAACATTTTTGTACAATTTCGTTTCCTATATTTTATAATGCGAAAACGAATTCTAGACAAAACTTCTTGAATGCGATTCTGTAGAATTTCGTGTGTTGTGAATTCATTCAAGATGAGGTTTTTATATTTTATGGTTGACCAATAAAATATAAGTAGGTACAGTAGATTTTTTCATACTGACCACTTACATCAGCCAAGGCAGCTTTGGTATAGATGCCAAATGCGTAAAAAAATATAAATAGGACACTTGGAAAATTCTAAACGTTCCTAAGATTCATAGTTTATTTCCGACAAAGTGAGACTGAGTGAGTGACTCTAAACCAAATACTTGTGACATTCAAATGAAAGGTGATTATTGTTTTAACATTCTTCTAATAATTAATATTAAGAGATTTGACTCGATCTCATCCATTTGGTAATAGACACATTGAAAAATTATTTTTATTGGACGTAAGACTGAAATTGATACATTTTGTACAAGTTGGGTTTGAAATATTTCTGCTGAGTATATTATTTATATGTAAAGATCTACAGGTCGTACGCGAGTTAAATGCAGACGTCGGTAGCGTACCACTCTCAAGCAATAATAGCGAGCGGGGCGCGGGGTGGTGCACCCGCTCTTCACTTCAGGTACCGATTGCTTTTAACTCCCGCGCGATTTGTAAATTTGAATGAAAAACGTTGACTATTTTTAGGGCTATTTGACGAAATGATCTAGCGCGTTCTAAGTTTGATGACCACCCCTCCCGCCTCAGTTGACCGCGACCCGCTCTGGTCCACCTAATACGATGCCTACGAAATGTATTTTGACTGAATTAATTTATTTCCACGTGCCAGTATGTACCAGCAAAGGTGCCTTCATGTTAATGTCACATTTGTAAAGTTAGCTTCTTACTAAATCAGAAAATCCATTTTGGCAACATACGCCCCACTTTTGAATTTTCTTTTTCACACAAAAAAAACAGCTATAGACATATATTAGGATACGTTTATCACACGGTCCACAGAAGCGAGAAGGAAACCGGTGAATTAGTAGGCGCGGCTACTAAACATTAAGTGACAATCCTACAAATCTATGTATTGAGTTAAAAAAACGAGTGCATTTACTATTTTTAATGTTTAGTGCCTTAACAATAGTAAATACATACTTGTTATGTATCTGTTCCCGTTAGTATTTTGACCATCCGTTGCTAAAGTATTATACATAATAAAGCTACTATTAGTTTAATAATTTTCCTAATACCTGCATTTTAGTGCAATACCTATTTAAGTGCAAATCAAAGTTTTATAAAACTTTGATTTGCACTTGATAGACTGCGTCACTATTGCTAATGGATACATTTGCATTTGGGTAGAGATGGCTTTCTTTTCTTTCCAAGAATATGTTATTTTCACTTCATGCTTTTTCTAGCGGTATTGTGGTGGAATTCGGAACTATTCATGACTGCTTGCAACTGGACACTTTAAACCGGTCATCCGTCGAGTGATAGTCTCAGAAGCCTGTTCTCTACACTCAAAATTATCCTATGATGCAATGTTTTAATACTTTTGTTATTTATGACGATGATATGCATTATCATATATTGCATCCGTTTATTTTATTTGGAACCCTTTATTATAATTAAATAAACGAATTCAACAAACTTGCCATTACAAAGAATTTGTAGTAAAAAAAAATCTAAATTGTGCAACTGCAAAGATGCAGAATAAGAAAATCTAACATGTTATCGACGATTGTCCTACTGTTAGACAAAATCTTAACAGAGCAGATTCATCAGTTTCGTAGTTAGAGGTTGTGAAAATTATTAAAGAATGTTTTTAACAAGGCAAATAGCAAGTTATTTGGTTTTAATGGTAGGTTATTGTGAAACTATATAAACCATAGACAAAATTATTATAGATGTAGTTACATAGAGATATTATCGATAGAGTAGGGAAGCCAGCCAGCACGTCTGACGGAAGTGCTTATATTTGTAAGCCAAATTTGGTTACAGTCGCTCTTTCTAACAGAGACATTTAAAAACAAATTGATTCCAAATAAATGATCTGTTAAAAAACAATGTGTAAATTATATCAATTTAAAAAACGCCATGAATATTTCTCTGCGCAATGCGCTTGCTAAATTAGATAGAGGCAAAGATAACAGTGTACAGATGTACACGTGCGTATGAGATGAGATCATATTCCTTCTCTGTTAAGCGACACGCACACTTGGGAGTCATAGCTACTATAAGTATATTGTCTGGCTCCCCTACTATAAGTATATTATCTCCATGTGTAAGTTACCTGTGTATAGAAACGTAAACAATCACCAAAATTAATTTATTTAACATCATAACATCAACTGTTTATATTAATACGTTGCATTAAGTAGTCATTATTAACACGTCACACTGCAATAAAAACTGCGCCTTGGCTGTTGCTTGGCCGTCGCGATCGTAAGCACGCAATACTATTTAGTAGCACATTATACTTATATCGTGTAAAGCTTGACATATAACAGTCATTCATTGACTTCAGTAAACCAGCATGCAATCATTATTGATTTGACATAATTACGGCATAGTAATACACTGTGTAGCGTAAATACTGTTATCATGTGGCTTGTCGTGAATCATGTTAAGATTGAGTAAATTGGCAAAGAAATAATCAATATTCATTCCCATCATCTTGCTCACAACATGTTGTGTGTTTTGTCTGAAAGTACATTTTTACGAACAAGTATAATAGTGTACTGAAGCTGATAAAAACTGCAGACTCTGTTTATGTGGGTGACAGCAGGTAACAAGTATTTCACCAAGGAAGTTAACATTTTGAACCTTGAGTGGCCCGTTCCATCACAAATGCATTTGGGCAGTTTTTTTTTTCATTGTACTTGTCACATTTTACTTGCTTTACTAGACGGAACTATTATAATATAACCTTACAAGGTTATATATATATATATATATATAACCCTGTAACTGTAGTATGTGTGGTGACTGGTAATATAAATAGTTAGTAGGAAGTAGATTATGGAAAGTAAGATAATTAATTTATATTTATAAAATAAGTATATAGGTACAAGTTTTTCGTAGCGACTAAGTTTTCTACGTAATAAAAGGTAAAAATATTTTTGTTGTTATTCATTACAAATCTTGTTATATCTTAAATATTATACTTTTTATAATTATTTACACTAATTTATTATTGAATATATTAAGTAAAATAATGTCTTAGATTAACACTAACAAAATCACCTTATATATGTTCAGTTTTATTATCTATGAATTTTAAAAATACAAATAAATTAATTTACAATGAAATGTCCCGGATGAATAATCCATTAATTTGTTTGTTAAAATATGGTGATGGTGGATGACCAGTAGTAAATTCAAGTGCCTTCGTAATTTAACTTGAAGGCATTCTATGTAAAATGAGAAAGAAAAAAATATTGAAAATAAGGTATATGCATTGTATAACTTACAGACATAACTATGGGCGTCGGTAGTCAACAGGGAGGGACTATTCCCCCCTTATGAGCTATATAAATTATAATTATTTTAACTTGAGAGTAGAAAATTAAAATATTGTCTAAGCATTATTTCATGATTGGAAAATAAGATCTGAGAACGAAACGTTATTTAACATAATAACATATTTTTGTGAAAATTATAGTAAGTTTTAAAACATATTTGTATATTGTAATAACAATATTAAAGTTGAAATAATCCTCTTATAATAAATAATAACGAGTTAATCTAGTGCAAACTCTTCATAAACTTTTAAAAGTGAACTCGGAGTTCTAGGCCTAAAATCTTTGAGAACATGCTCAAAGTATTCCATAGTCACTTGTAGACATTCTAGATCCTTCTCCAATGCTTGCAGTGCCGCCTCATGACATACAGCTTGTATTTCGGCACCAGAAAACCCTTCAGTTTTCGTCGCAATTATATGGGAGTTCACATCATCACTAATGCTCATTTTGGACAATTTCAATTCTATTATTTGTAATCTTGTTTCAAAATCTGGCAATGGAACGTATATTAGTCGATCCAGACGTCCAGGTCTGAGTAAGGCCCGGTCCATCTTGTCTGGGCGATTAGTTGCGGCGACTATTGTGACCGAGTTTAATGGTACCACGCCATCAAGCTCTGTTAAGAGTTGCGCTAATACCCGTTCGTGTACACCGGCTTCTCCTACTCCTCGTTCACCGCCAATAGCATCCATTTCATCGAAGAAAATTATTGATGGCGCTACTTGACGAGCTTTTGTAAAAAGATCTCGTATGGCACGTTCGGATTCACCAACCCATTTCGAAAATAATTCTGGCCCCTTAATGGATAAAAAGTTTAATCCACTTTCCGTGGCTAGAGCTTTTGCAATCATTGTCTTCGAACAACCTGGAGGACCATAAAGTAATACACCTGCAGGCGGTCGTATGCCTAACCTATGAAAGCACTCTGGATGTTTAAGAGGCCACTCAACGGCTTGACGTAGTTTGAGCTTTAAATTATCCTGCCCGCCAATATCTGACCATCTAACATTTGGCACTTCAATCAATAACTCCCTCATGGCACTAGGCCTAACTACAGTAAGAGCCCAGACAAGATCTTGCTTCTGCAATGTTGCTCCAGTCCTTTTGATACATTTCATTGAAGCCTGGGTACATAAATTAACCATATCCGCAGGAACATAACCATGAGCTAAGTCTGATATAGAATCCATATCATGTATAGAAATTTCATTAGGCAAATTTTTTAATAGACAATACAATATTTCTTTTCTACGTATCCTGTCAGGCACAGGCACTTCAATTTCTTTATCCAATCTTCCAAATCTTCTTAATGAAGGATCAATAGCCTCAGCTTTTCTTGTAGTGGCTAGAATAAAGACCTTGGACGATTGTTCGTGTAAATTATCTAAAAGAGACACAAAAGCGGATGTGACACGTCGTTCTTGCTCTGTACTTCCCGAGGAACGCCGAGGGCAAATTGTTTCAATTTCATCAACTAAAATTATACTCGGCTCATTCATTATAGCTTTAGAAAATAAACTTTTTAAAGTTGCCTCAGTTTCACCAAAATATTTACTGAATATGGCGGGGCCACTAATTTCAATATAACTACAATTCAAATTATCTATCACGTATTTGCATATCGCCGTTTTACCTATTCCAGAATGTCCATATAATAAAAGACTCTGCGTAGTTTGAAAGTTTGCAGCAAATCCGTCACTTTGAAATGACAAGTTTATTAATGTTGTTATTTCTTCAATTATGTCATTTACACCACCCAGTGAGGGTGGTTTTTTTTTAACTTTGGGTGTGTCATCTTTGACTATGTTCCATATTGTGTGCTCGTTTAAAAGACACCAACCAGACAAAATTCTGTCTATTGGTTCATGTTTCACATCAATTATTTCTACTTCTAGTTTCTTGCCAAAATAATAATATACTAAAATAGACTTGATCCCAATGTATTGCTCTTTGAAATTCTCTTTTAAGATGTCACTTATGTCTGTGTCTACTTTATGGCCAAGTATTTTAACAGATACATAAGTTGCTTTTGGTGTTGCTCCTTTTAAAACTCCAACTGCAACTTCTTTACTGTCATTGCTCCAAGCACCAGATAGCCCTAAAAGAACATACAAAACACACTAAAGCAAATGTTTTATTATTATACTGTATACAAAATAAATACTAACTATAATTCCATTAAGTGAGTGTAAGGGAATAAGGTACACAGTGAACTGAAAGAAGACACCAAATGTACCGAACGAGCGTGTTCAGTTCAGTTCCGATCACGAATATGTAAAATAGCATAAGCACTTAAAATGTGACCGAAAAATCTTTTAAACTTTCATTAGGTATTTATTCACCGTGTCTCGCAGTTTTGATTGGTTCCGAATTTCGATCGTCGATTTGTTACATTGATTATATTGTTGTTTTCAAATATTATTGTGTATGATTAAAAAAGTGTTTCATTGGGAGCCATTTAAATGCACATGTTACACAACAGGACTCTTACCGGTACAAGTTTAACTAGTGTTCATGACTAAAGTGTTATGTGAATATTTGTTAATAAACAAATTGAAACAATTCTCCAAGTAACTAAATAAGTTATCATACTCATAATGAGTATGATAATATACAGACAATGGAAGTTGGTAAGACTTTAAACATCATATCATTTATACCTTGCGGACCATTACATCGCCCTTATACAGTAACCATACTTCAGAAAATAATGACACTAAATACCGTTTTAACTTCAACGTTTTGACAACCGACTTGCACAGTTGGTAGAGTGGCGGTTAGTCCGTATTAAATATATTTCCATTGCCCAGTACCTGTAAAACAAGTCCTTACGGTACTTAGTACTGGGATGGGCTAACGTGGTGTGATAAGTCCACAGACATTATTATTATTATTATATAATGTAGATAAGCCATTCTTGTTAGTAATTTAAGACCATGTCCTAAAAAACATAAAATCTCTTACAAATGACACTATGCACAATTATTTTACTATACAGTGCAGATGTATGTAATCAATAAATTTATGTATATTGCAAACTTCACAAAATTTTGTGTTATTACTTTTGAAAAAATGGCCACCGCCCTACACTGATACTTAAGTGCGAGGCGAAAGCACAAAGACCCAGGCTGTGACATCTGTGACTAACGGCCGCCTAGTCTGAGTTATAGAATATCAAGGATTTCAAAGACAGTAAAATCATAGGTCCCTATTTTTAATACATATAAGGAATCAGAATTGAGTACTGAATATGCCGTGTGATTTTGTAAAATTTCTTGACAAAAATTCAAAATTTATGTTTAACACAATTGTTATTAAAATATGACTCAATGCAAAATTTTGAATTGACGGTGTTCAATCATATGAGGTGATGTCATTATCTTCCAGCTTTACAAAAGTCTGTAATGCACAATATTACTTAAATAAATTTTAAAGAATTTTATCACAACTCCTATTGTCATGTTCTCTTGTTTCAATCAACCATTAATGGTGCTCTTTGTGTTATTAAATGTGCCGCACTATTTTTGCATTCCTTTGTTAATTACTTATTAAAAAACAGATTATCATGGAAATCTTTGTAACATAATTTCATGTGGAGACCGAATATGAAAAAAAAATTACAACTTTATTTAAAACTTATACATATTAGCTATTTCACCTTGAAGATATAATCATCAAGCATGGCAAATAGTGTAACATAGCTACCAATATAAGGTTTCTTCCTCACTTTTTATTTAAGAACTGTTAGCTGCTGTTGTTAATGAGCTCCACCATGATCTGTCAATTTTGCAGTTACATTATGGCATGGATAATGAACTTCTCTAGTGTGGAAATGTCAGCCCGGTCAATGACCTGTGGTTAAGGATCATGTATAATTGCAGGAGTAAGAAACATTTTAATTTACAAATTTTAATAGGTTTGTAGTGATTTTTATATAAATATATATGGATATTGTGTATTTACATAAATCCTACATCATATATATGAATTTTTATTTATTTAGTATTTTTTATGTTGAACAATAGTATTAAATATTTACAATTGAATAATGATTTTACCATCTACAAATTAAATTCCTGTTTTAAAGTGAACTAGAAAAACAGCAGCAGAAGTAAAAAAATCACCTAGCAAACCCTACTGCATTAGCTCTTTCTAGTCTGGACTGTAGATTTCTATTTTTCTTACTACGCTCTGCATGTCTTCATGGATTTTAGCTTAAGGGCTGTCGCTACATTTCTATTTACGATGTGAATGACAGAGTTTGATAAGGATTTACTAAAATTCTAAAAGTACAAATTTATTTGGTACCTGCAGCGGGTAAAATAACAGCAGCTGGGGAGGACGCTTTTGAAGGCCACATACGCTTAACAAGAGTTGGAGCTCCATCTCTTCGCAACTCTAAAGTACCTCCGATTACAGCATTAATGAGACTTCCTGCTGAAGGATGTAACAGTACGGAATCTTTCGGAACGGACTCCGGGATGTTGCTGGTTCGTTCCAGCCATGTATATAATATATCATTTTCAATAAATGGACATCGCACTTGTTCTTTTTTACAGTTTAATTCAACATGTATATTTTTATCATTGGTTGATATGACGCAATTACACTTTTCACACTCAGACCAAAGGGTTTTTTTAGAATTTACTTTTGGTGGCATTTTATAAGCACAGTAATATTATTAGAATAAATATTTTACATCATTTAGGTTATGTTTGAGATTTGATTTTGTTTGGAAGATTTGTCCCTAGCGACAGGCTAAGATCATATGACCATTCCTCCTGGACTTAAGTAGTTTATTTTTCATTAGTTGTTTTGTAAAGTATACGTCTTTAGTTCGCCACTTTCTTCTTGACACCTTGGGATCTGGATTTGAACTTCACAAACTAACATAATGAGTAACGACTGACGTTTATACGTCTTTACATCATTATTATGAGTTATGGCAGGCAAAGTCATCCACAAGTGAAACGCTTTCATAGGCAACACAGACGCGTATCTGGTGTGATAAACACACTTATTTTTCAACCGTTAAATTCAATCTAAAAATGATCAAACCTGAGCTATCAAAATTTATGAATAATTAATAAAAAAAAAAGAATGACATCAAAAATATCAAAAAGTTGAAATAAATTTCTTAGATTGGCCTATATATACGAAATCTTAGATAAAAAGTTGGTGTTAAAAAAAATGTACAATGCCTATTTTCTATTACAAACACTCTCATATCGGACCTCTGCCATCTGCGGAAGAGAGGTTGGTCCCACTTTCAACCCCAAATCTAGTCTCGTCGCCCGACGAACACTCATAGCAATGTGATAAAGTTAGATTGGGTTTTTTCTTCGCATCAAAATTTATGAATAATTAATAAAAAAAAAGAATGACATCAAAAATATCAAAAAGTTGAAATAAATTTCTTAGATGGGCCTATATATACGAAATCTTAGATAAAAAGTTGGTGTTAAAAAAAATGTACAATGCCTATTTTCTATTACAAACACTCTCAAATCGGACCTCTCCCATCTGCGGAAGAGAGGTTGGTCCCACTTTCAACCCCAAATCTAGTCTCGTCGCCCGACGAACACTCATAGCAATGTGATAAAGTTAGATTGGGTTTTTTCGTCGCATTCATAGCATAAGTTCATGTCCGAAAAAAAAAAAGAAAATGATCTATCGTCTGTCAATATCTGCCGTCAAATTTCATAGATATTTGTTCCGAATTCAGATTTCTATTTGAAAATTGACATTCATTAGTTTGTAATGAATATTTGTATTTAGATTTTGTAACTAAAATCAACAAAGCAATGAGTTTTTTGTAAAGAAAAATCAAACCATTTGTCACATATCTAAAAGAGTTCCATAATTTTATCTCGTTACTACACGGTAGATAACTATTTGTTTAAAAATGACTCTGTCAGAATTTTTCAATTGTTCCCTTTTAGCATTCGGTCCTCCTCTGGCTATGTTTGCATTAACCATCGCAAACGATGCCGTGAGAATTATCATTATGATAGCAGCTGCATTCGGCTGGCTTTTGTCATTTTTAATGTCTTCTTTGGTGTGGTATGCAGTTGTTCCCCTTCGTCAGTATTTGGCATTTGGTATGGTTTTTGCGATAATAATTCAAGTAAGTATACAATAAAATACCATTTTCTATATTATTTCACTAAAATTGTGTATTTTAAACATACAAATTAACACCTACTTCTATATTTCAGGAAGCATTTCGATATGGCATGTATCACTTACTAAGAAAAACCGAAGCCGGATTAAAACAGATATCAGATAACCATGACATTGGCAGTAATAAATCAGAGTTAGCATATGTGTCTGGTCTTGGATTTGGTGTTATGAGTGGTTCATTTGCTTTAGTAAATGTTTTAGCAGATTCAGTGAGTCACATTTTGTCTCCTGTAATAATAAAAAAATATTATTACCCAATTTTAAAGTATTGTTGTAAACTTGTTGCTGTGAATGAAAAAAATAATTCTCAATATTATATTACTATAAAACAGCCATTCGTCTTTGTTAGAAAAATTAAAGTTTTTTTTAAATCTAATAAATATAAAATGTGGTAGTTACTAATTAACATTTGCAGTAAGATGTTTCAAATGAAAGTTGTGTCTGAAAAAAATCAAGTGACTACTCGAGTCAGAATTAATGTGACTTTAATAACTTGCAGGTTGGTCCTGGAACCTTGGGTCTCAATGGTGGAACTGAATATTTCTTTGTCACAAGTGCGGCTATGACTCTATGCATGATCCTTCTCAACACTTTCTGGAGTGTAATATTTTTCAGCGGCCTGGATAGTAAAGATTATGTTAAAGTATTTTGGGTTATTGGCACCCACTTCTTTGTCTCAGGGTTGAGTCTTCTAAATAGAAAAGAGCTGTATGCTGCTACTATTTTACCATCCTACATAGTTCTTGCATTAACAGGATTTTATGCTTTCAAATGTGCTGGTGGAAATTGCAAAGCTTTAATTCAAAATCTAAATTGTCGATCATAAATAGGTTGGAAATTAAATAATGAAATCAAATACTTACTAGTTAATTTATGTTAAATAATTGTTTTTTATATAATTTAAAATAAGATAAAATGAGAAATGTTAGTAATTAGGATGTTTCTAATGTATATAATCTAATAAATTTATATTAACACAAATTTGTCATTCTTTCGACTACTCAACTTTATTTTACTAAACAAGCATGCTTTTGTAGGAAATAGTTTTATATGGAAAATTGACAATCTATTAGATAAACTTCAAACTTCAGACTGTAGTTGATATCTAATGGGTGATTTTTGGAAGTTATTGCTTGTTTTATAAGATATTCAAACAGACATTACATATTTGCAAATAATCTGCAGTTGTCACAACGGGCTGGTGGCCCCTTGGAGATGAGGAAAGGAGGATGGCGCATCTGCGTGACAATAATGAGGATGTTTATGGGGATCGGTAGTTGTCAAAAGCCTTATATTATTTGCCCCCTTATACTATAAAAAAATAAACAGCCACAATATATTTTTTATGATAACTTGTGATAAACATAATTTATCACCAGTAAGTAGTAGCCCAAATCAATTATCTTTAGGTTATTGTAGTAAAACATATAATTTAATATATTGTTAGGTCTAAAAATTAGAAATTATTCAGTAGTATTACCCAGTAATTTATTTCAACAGGTACATCATAATCACCTTATTGTGCTTAAAATAATAATAATAATGAAGCTGTTAAGTAACTTTTTAAAAGTTTAATTGAAGAAGTATATCAATGTTAATTATTTTCTGATAATTGAGTTAAAAGTGAATCAATTGTCCATACAGTGTCTGCTTCATCCTCTTCTGCTGGAGGCATGTACAATGTCAAGACTTCCAAAGCTGCCTCCATTCCCTCAACAGAACCTCTTATCCCACTTACTTCTGCTAAGGCACTTGCAGTTTCTGAATCTTGAAATTTTGCCCTACAAATTTATTTTAAGTGTAATTTATTTTTATTGAATCTTAAAGTTAGGTATTGAACAAGTTAAAATTATTGGAACCAGATTCAGTATTAAAATTATAAATCTAATTTAATAGTTCATAATTTTCAACACTATTTCATAAAATTTAATAAAAACAAAGTCTAAAAATGGAATATGAAATGATGAATGATGGAAGAAGATTCTTTCCATGGGTCCAACATCAGATTTTTATGGAAAATATCTGAATTAGAGGACCAACAATAGCCCTACTAATCCATACAGACACCCACTTTATTTCAATACATATAATCAATTACAGTTAAAATAAGTACTTCCATTTAATACAATTGTGGAGATAGTAAAAAAGAAACAAAACGAGATAGTTGACCTAGAATTCACACATTTTATCTTACTAAAATAATAATAAAAAAAAAATCTTACACTGGTACTTTCGTGACTTCCTTTTCTAAACTATCCTGTAAATCATCTAAATCGGGTATAGTTGGTATGTCGTCTATGGACTCAGGAGATTTTTTTGGTATTACGTATTCCCTAGAAAAACTAAAATATTTAAAATTTCCTTTCAGGTATAAGACTTATTGATTATTGTTGACACAATCTTACTTTGCTTCAATACGGGCTCCTTCTGTCCATACCCCTATTTTCTTAGGTTCTGGCATATTTGAATTAAAAGCATTGTCCATTATTTACACGGTAACCTTACCTGCTATTAACGTTGCGTATAAAATGATTACAATCTATATATTAGTATCTACTGTTTCCTGCAATGTTTACAAAACAAATTTTGACAAGTGACACTAATCACTGTCAGTAACTTGTTAGTCATACGTTTATATACTTTGTGGTTACTTGTCGCCGTGTCTAGTGACAGTTGACGGACGCGCTAACATATTCATCTACCCGGACAAAGTTATGAACAATACTCCCTAGTCCGTTGCGACATATATGACAATAAATATGGGATATACTTATATCATTTAATACATGTTACTATTATATTGATACTACAAAACATTCCATCAATGTTTTAGCAATAACATTTTAAGAGGAAACAAAGATAATGAAATAGAAAAATAGTCAAAAATGAAATGTATTTGACCTATTTTTGTAAGAAGAAACAGCACAAATTACATTTTATAGCACATTCGTCTTGTCGTTCTAATACCAATGCATGTAATGTTGTGATCGATTTTTATTTTTTAAAAACGTCTCAGAAAATTTGATCTTATAACTCGCAGAGGGGAACGCGCTAGCAAGGCTTATCCTGTGTTAAATAATCTAAGAGTGCTGCTTAAGGTTACACAATTGTCACAATAATTAGAGAATTCTGAATCGTTTTGTTATTGGCGATGAAAAGAGCACGATGTACGACAATCAGAAACGCTCATCGTATCAATTAAAGTCAGGTGAACGAGTCAAACTCGAATATTCCAAACAAAACCCTATAGCTTTTTGCGGTGAAAGTGGCCAGTTTTTTATAACACTAATTTCACTGTATAATAACATATGTAAGGACCCTACACAATAAAAATAACACTTATGTAGACAAACAGGTATTCGTGCTTTTTTGGATGCCTTCCATAAGAATGGAGAGTTTGACGTTGGGTCTGTATATTATTCAAGGCACTTGCATGGGTCCTCCTTTGTTCATCACCAAAAAGTTCGCTAAAGATTACATTGTAACACAGAGAAGCCAGGTGATTTGGATAATCTGTGTAGCGAGTAGTAAAAGGCACCATTGGAAAACAGTCATGCCATTTCTGAATGCAGAACACCAGTCTCATAAGACCATAATATCGCATCGTGCTTTTAGACATCTGTATAACCTCTGGTTGCTGCGAATGTTTATGGACGCCATAGTCCCCAAGTGTATGAACCATGAATCGTTGACGTTGTTATTCTATATTTATCGAGCATATTCCTCAGAGGTTATCCTTTCTTTATAGATAATAGGGGTTATAATAATTCCTAATGCTTCATAGTTACAAATTCTAATTCATTTGAAAGGCGTAAAAAAACAATATATGTATTTAACTTTCTTTAATACATTAACAAATAATTGCACGTGAGCACCAGTATTTCATATAATTTTTGACGTCATAATAAAAAACTTAAAAATTAATAATATACATAAATCAAAAACAATGTAAATGAGAATTATACTTTTTGGTAACAAAACATGCAAAAATGTCTAATAATTTCAGCAGTTAAGATTATATTTTAATCATATGCATTTAGGACGAATCGATAAAAAAATCTCTCAACATCAATTAGTTTCTTCTTATTAGAAGATGAATTTAAAATTCGTAACAAAAACCTATATAAAAACAATGGCTGTCTTTTTAGAGAAAGCTTTTATGTAGTTTATGAAACTATAGGAAGTCCAAATTATAAAGTAATTAGTCTCTTTTTAGTAAATTCAACCAAAATTACTACATTCATTTTCGTATAAATATCAAAAATTATTATTGTATTGTTACTTTACATAAACACGAAAGTGGAGCTGGAATACACTTTCCTCGGCTATGCGGCGCTTTAAGTGTGTGCTTCTAAGATCCTCTATCGCCCCATAGTATCCTGATTTCTTTTTGTTTTGTCTTGATATGATATAATAATTTTGATTTTGTAATTAGATAAAACGATATAAATTATAAATTTAAATTATTTTTAAAGTCAATAATGTATGTAGCTTTATAAAATATGTGATCCTTTTTAAATTATTGTGTGATGTGCCGTTTATAGGAATAAAAAAAATATACACTTAATGTATTAGCTAATAAAAAGTTTAAAGTGTCAAAATTGGACAATATTATTAAAATAATTTTCGGAATTGTTCTTGAAGTGAAGAAATAACGATGTGTAGTAACGACATAAATACACATCATTTGTATGACATGAAACAATCTCACAATGTACATCACAAGAACGGATACCTCAAAGAACTTTCTAGACCAGTAGAAATACAGTAGGCTCTCTTCTCTTTTTTAATGACGATTAAGCACATTTTTTTACTGTAAACAGACATGAATAAGATTTAACAAAACTGAGAATAATTAAATTTCCTATACTTATTTACATACCTTTTCGTTTTTCTTCGCAACTCTTAGGTGTAACAAGTATTTGTTAGTAATTCACAAATCTTTTCATATTTACATACAACGCTCAAACAAATAATGGAAGAATATAAGGACCCCACCAAGGTAAACAGTTTAATCTAAATAGAGATCTTATTTATCTTATGCATAAAATGATTTAAGAAGTCCTATAATTAGGTCACTAAGTATTTCACCAGTAAATATCATGAAAATTGTAAAATAGTCGAATGTCTTACTGTAGGATCTTAAAGCTTATCATAGATATAACTACAGCTGGAATCGTATGGAGTTTGATAGGAATT
>JAFELO010000179.1:572573-636601 GCA_017140195.1 Eumaeus atala | reverse complement strand
CTATGACGGACATAGACAAACAAAATTTAAACTTATAATAATTATATGTACAATTAATAGTAGCTTAATCCCTGCCTGTTTCTCTGGTAATATGAATAAATGTATATTACTACTTTAGTGAATAAATGTCATAAGTGAACATGACGTTTGATGTCAAAACTTCGGCAACTAAGGAATTATAAATTTATTTGACATCCAAATGAAGTAGTTTGTTTAATAAGTGTTCAAAAAGAAACTTTGTTAACTCTGACCCCTGAAGGCAAGTTTAGTTAATAGTATTACAATTTTTACGCGATAACGTCTTATAAAATCGATATACATCGGCTGCACGCACTTAAGAGTTTGTCCCGTGCCGTCTGAGCCGAACGTGCAAGAGGGAACGCGAAACAAGCTCTCTTCCACTCCATCGGCCAATGCGTCCGGTGAACAAGTGGTATGGTTTTGTCAACTAATTATCCAACTGCGTCAGAAGGTGGGTAATGTTTTTGCAATTATCATTTAACTCCATTATATTATTATTAACAATAATTCAATTCTATTTATAAAAGTATGAATTGAATTGCTTATAATATGTTTTCTTACGACGTTATCACGTAAAATTATCGCCCACAAACCGATTTTACGGACAATCAGTTTATTTTGCGTGATCTTTAAAAATAAACCCAAAACTTCTAAAAATATACACTTGTGATGCACCAGAAGTCTATGTCAATAATGTTTAAATCCTTTACAGCATGATCAGCTTATCACCAATACTTTACAGCATTATCAGTAGTTAACATCTTATTATTTGCCCCCACCACAAGATTTTACGCATTGAACACATTTAAACTCTGTAAATTTATAAAATAATAAAAGTATTGTACTTAATAATAACTTCTTGCCAGTTGAATGATTTCGGGCTTTTCAAATCTAAGTGTCTTCTTCGCGAATGTGTCCGCTGATCCATTGAAAATTAATGAGTCCAAAACGCACCGGCTGAATGCTGAAGCAGACCTCCTTAGCTTGTTAGCTATTGTTCTAACTGCAGTCCCGTACATCACTTTATTCGCCACAGCACAGCGACAGCCGCATGATGCAAGCCGTGGCTTAGTGTAGAAGGACAATCAGTGCAGGTAGCACAGTGAGGAGGTTGTATAGCGCAGGTTAGCTCCGGTTAGTTCAGTCTGTACTGTGGTTTCTAAGATAAGATGGTCAAGGCTGGCGCCTGAGCGACAGCGTCGTGCATCTCTATGGCCGCTAACAGATGTTTGAGTGGCTGTTACTCACATCAAACAGACGGTCGCTCAGCGCACGGAGGTCGCTGCGGTCATCTCAGTGCAAGTCGCTCAGGGCAGTAGGTCGGAGGTGGACAGGCGGTTGAGGCTGTCGCTGAGTTCGGGCACGCGGTTGAGAAGCGCGTCCAGCCCCGACAGCTCGCCGGAGTTGAGCTGCGGCATCTCGTGCCCGCGCTGCAGCAGCCGGCTCAGGGACGGCGGGTCCCCGGTGCTCAGCTCCATCAGATCCTGCAATAGGTACATTTTGAGCACAGATCTCGCCTCGCTATTGACGTAAAACTGGTACTTTAAATATCTTTTAAATGTTTAATAAATATTCACCGCTCTCACAGTTGTTGAGCTAAGGTAATTACAACGCAACATGCAATGGCAATGCTAATATTTAAGTCGCAGAGGACCATTACCTACATCGTTCTGAAAATGTCAAATATTTTATAACTCATGCTACACAGCTTGGTAGTTCTCTGTAAGCTTTGGAAGTGTGATCAGGCAAGGCCTTCTCGACATGTGACGCTAAACCTACTTACGTTTTGCTGTATCAAATGGGGTGATACGTGTTCGAGGCCCGGCGATTGTACTTGTTCTAGGCCCGGCGAGACATGTCCCATTGGCGACAGCTGGTGGCCCATGCCGGGCGAGGCATGCTGCAGCGCGGGGGATACGTGTCCCATTGGGGACATACCGCCGTGAGCCATAGGTGAGATTCTATCCATCCCAGACATCTGCATGTTCGGGGATAACCCTTGCATATTTGGCGACATCGGTTGTAGGCTTTGTTGTATGGGTGACATGGCTTGCAGATTGGGCGAAACGGACTGCAAATTATGCATATAGTTGGGGCTCCACTGGACATCTTGTGTGTAATTCAAGTTACTGGGACCCGCCATCGCAGAATTTTGCATAGCCCACTGTAAAAAATTTGCAAAAAAATTTGAAGATATCGATATAATAACATCTTCATATAATCGCCTTGGCTTTAGTAACACGATAATGCATACTTCTTACCAAATAGGTTTGTAGACAATTATTTGAAATTGATTTTAACAGATTGCGGTGTACTTGTACACACAAACTACAAACACTTTCAAACTTTGCTACAAAACCTCGTTCATCTCACTTTTGGAAAACAAATATTTAATTGTTTAAAATACATTATCTACATATATTAATTATAACGTTTATATTTAATTGTTTTTTTAACTCTACATGGAAATTATTCAATAATAAGTTCAAAAGTTTTATCATTGAAATATTAGTTATATTTTGTGCATATTTTACTATACTGGGCAGTTGCGCCAAAAATCGGAATATAACTACAAAACGATTAAAATATACCTGATGGATGAAATACATTCTATAATGTATAAAATACACAATGAATCCATTCGTCTAAACACGTTACTTTGAGTATAGTGGCCTTTCACGAGAGATGTGGTAACGCAGCGTAAAGAATCTGTACAACCTCTGATTATGGGGGATTGTATGGGCGACGGATGCAACTGGCTCGTGACTCTAAGGCGAATGCATATGTCCAGCAATGGACGTTACCCTGCTGATATGGTGATATACGGGCGTCGGTAGTCGCGAACAGCTACTAATGCTCGTTCCGCTCCAAATGCTATAAAATTAAAAATACTTAAACTTTTGGTTTATTCACCTTATAAATGCTTATTTTTTATAATTCTTTTACCTGATAGGACTGTGCTTGCTCCTGTTCGTAGAGCGGCGAGAACACCGGCTGGAGCGGGCTGCCCAAGTGAAGCGGTGGAGTGTGGCCTGTAAAAAAATATTTAATTCATTCACATTATTCTATGATTACCCATTTTCCGCAGCACTAGCGGGTGTGTTTAATGGTTTACGAGATGAAAGTGAAAATAAAATCGGCCAAGTGCGAGTCAGCTCGGTTCCGTGATATTATCTATTAAAAAGACCAAAACATTTTTGTTCTATGGGAGTTCTAGAGAATAATTAATATATCATATTTTTAATATGTGTTGCTATACAGGCAAGAGAAACAATTTATGTAAATGTTAATCAGTGAGATTTTTAACTGTCTTGGTATCACGGTTCACAAGGTACAGCCTGGTGATAGACAGAGAGGGGTGTCTTAGTAATAGGGTCCCACTTTGGGTACGGAACCCTAAAAAGGAACCTTTCACCATCACTCCTCGGAACCCCTAAATTTTTTTGGGATACGTTTGCTACAGATTTTTAATCTATTCACATTATTTTGACTAATTTTATAAATCTGCTTAGGACATACAGGAAATGAAGCTAACAATAATTATTGCAATATGCTAGAACAAGTTATTATCGTAATATATTAATATGTACTAATAGGGTTAAAGATAAAAGGGACACTTAAAAAAGCTGATCACCAACAAACACAATTAGCTAAAGATCTGGGCCATTACATTGTGTGTAGTGGAATTAGAAAAATGAAATTATAAAAAAAAAACACTCACTAGGTTCAGATTTTATCTGCTGCTCTTGGAAATTTCCTGCAAGAAAGAATGTTTGGTTATAACATTGTTATATTTCGACACGTGAGTGAAACTATTATTATTTAGAATTACTACAACGTCGCTAGATCCGGTGGAGTGGAATGCGATTAGACGTAAAGCTTATGTTTACTCCATTTAAATGACTAACATTTCAAACTGAACATAACAAAATACGTATGGGTACCAGGTGTTGGACTCCGGTATCGCACATAACAGACACATCTCTATAGGTCTAAGATTATAAAAATTTATTGCATTCCGACACGTCGTCCGTTCGAGTTACGCCAATACATTGTTTTAAATTACAAGCGTGCATACTCTCAATAAATTTAAACAACACGCACACTTTTTACACATATACGAATTAAAAACAGAAAAACCGAATGTGAAATGAATTTTATGATTATGATTTATGAACTAAATATTTCGCAAGTTTCTATAAAAAGCTACAAAATTCTCTATAGAAAATACAATTAAATTTGTAATATAGATTTCGGAAATGATATTAATAATAATAGCAAATATAATTGTAATTACAAAATAAAACATGCCAATTATCCTAAAAAAACATGCAGTTTTATGGTACATGGCTATGTGTGTTTTATTCAAAGCAAAAAAAAAAGATAAAACAATAACAATAATAAGTTTAATTTGCACAACTACTTACTAGTGTGAGCACGTTTTTTATTACGTAAATAAGTGACAAAACGTACTCCTATGATTGTTATAACTAAAATATACATCAAATGAAAAAAAAGAATAACAGCAAGTCAAATAAAAAGAAAACAACAAGTCAAATAAAAAGAAAACAACAAGTCAAATAAATAAGGAAACAACAAGTTAAATAAAAAATAAAACTGTAGGTCAAATAAAAAAGAAAACTGCAAGTGAAATAAAAAAGGTAAAACATCTTCAAATTATTAATTACCTTTAGGCCGATGCGCGTGATGTCAATTGTATATTTGAAAGAATTTTGAAATAAATACAACTGCATCTTATTTATTAGCATCATATAATTTGTAGCAAAGGCATAGCTTTTCAAAATATTTGTATAAAGTGTACATAATATTTGTTTAACATTAAAAAAATATTTTATAAAAAATCTGTATAAAATCCATTTTAGTCACGAAAAAGTTATCAAAACCACACATTATTGGCTTAGACCAGTTATTCATAACTACAAATACGAGATAATTTATGTAGATTATGGGTTTCACAATATCCAAATCAAATTTGTAGGCACAGGTGTGTGACAAGTACAAATTATATACATTTGTGATTTAGAACCTTCAAAATTTGTTACCATAGGAAAGATACGAATTATATGTGATTAAGATATTGCGAAATGTAGCCAAAAATAAAATATGCGTAATCCATATAATATCTTAACAGTTATTTTAACAGCATGTAAGTGTTCGTGTCTGCTATACAATTACAAGCTAGGTACTTATTGATATTTTCGCTTTTAAAAACACTGACAAAATATTATCATTTTACTTAGGTAAAATACAAAAATATTGGCGATTTTTAATCGTATTTTCCTTATTTATTCTATTTTGTTACAAATTACGGACCAATAAATATTAATTTAGAACTATTTATTATATGGACATGTAAACGTAGATGACCAAATCCGTTTATAGTATAATAATAATTTAAATAATTATTATATTAAAGGATTGTATATTGTTATAATCGTTAGTGAGAACATTAGTAGTTGAATTGAAAATAAAATTCTACATGTTACACATGCTAACTGTTGAGTCATTAATGTAGTCAATTAATCGACTCTCATTTAAATTATGTAATAAAATTACGAAATGTATATAATGATAAAATTTGTACATTCTTTTTACCAAAATGTCCTACAGATTACTCTATGCCTTCACATAATGTTAACATTGACGCCCGGGCCATTGATGAAAAGACACGCGTCATCGACTGTGCCTGCATCGCTCCCCGCGCCGTGCCGGTAAACACGACAGGGAGATTATGGTGTCCTTAATTTGCAATTTTAGTCTCTTTACGTTTCCTTTGAACTTTTTTCTTGTCATAACTTTATTGGTAAAAATATCTCGCCAGTCAGCCTGTATATTTACCATGTTATCTCCTTGTGTTATTTTATGTCAAATTTTCTAAAACTATGAAATAAACTTTCCAAAAATTTGTTTATAAAGTATAGTCACATAATAATTTATAAATATTATAGACAGGAAATTGGCATAATAAATAATAATAAGCAAGTAATGTTTTATCTGCTGGGTCTAACCTTTTCAAAAAAATGTGCTGGTTTTGTCGGCTGACAGAAAAGTGAAAAAGTTGTCTGAATTATCATAAGCACACTACAACTAATCAAAAACCTACAACTAGGTAATTTTTGAAGGCTTATATGATAATTCCAAGTATGTTTCATTACTTATGTAAAATAATACTTGCGTAAAGTAAATTGTATATTCATAGGTCTGTAGGAACAAATTAGAACCTTCAATATTAATTAATTTAAAGAAGGACTAGAATATTGACTAAGTATTTGTTTAAAAACAAAGAACAGAACAAACAAATAACGTTAAAATTCACTTCTATTATAATTATAACAAATATGCCAATTGCAATGAAACAGTAACACACATAAGCATCTTAACATAAAACTTGCTCTACATTCTAGAAGAATATAATATTAGTACACTCATACTCTTTAAGTGTATATTTTGTTTTGTTTTTCTCTTTTATGTTCTTTCTCATCTAAATGTAACAAATGTATTTAAGTACATATAGGAGACATTTGGTACTCATATATATATAATACGCTTATAATAAGATAATTAAAACTTTAAGCACCATCTAATGTCACCAAATAACTTTATAAGTTGCGAATTAACTGTAAAATGTAAATATTTTTGTTCTATTTAAATGAATAAATAAAATTAACACTACAAAAGGCCTCCGTGACAGTGTATTTTTGATTTAAGCATCGACTTTAAAAATTTTGCTGATAGTACAGAAACCAAGAATGTCACACGTTAAACTAAATCGTTATAACAGCTCTTTACAATCTAAATAGCAAATGTTACTTGAAAATTAAAATAATATTTATTTACGACTGACCCAAGCTAGTTTTCCATATTCATTTGTTAAATTAAACTTTCAAACAATCCATTGTACAGAAATAACAATAATTAATTATCATCAATATATATAAGATGAACTAAGATTTAATGTTAGTGATATATATTATACCTATTCTAGTTAATACGACTTAGATTAAGATCTAATTTTCAGGAATACTCTTCAAAAAATAACAATGACTAGATTAATAACGCATAGAAGCCGTGTCTCGGACAAAATGCAGGGAACTTCCACTTTAAGCATCCGCATTCTGCTCACGCTCACGACGGTCATCGAAGCAAATACATTTCTCAAACACAGCCGAATAACATTGTTATATCTTTTTTTTTTCTTCGGTGGTACCATTACCTGGCCGTTACCCATAAAATATGAGAAAACGGCATCCTATAATTAATACAGCAATTGGTGTATGCAGTCCAAAAATAATCACGATCACACTTGGTTATCTGTTCCGGTGCTGCAAATTTCTAATAATTAACTTACATTTAAAAACACTGTAGGTAGCAGTGTCATTGACAATCATAGTTTGGATGCAGTCAAACTATACTATATTTATATATAGTTCACATATTCGCCATCTGTATCGTATTACTAGAAAATTTTTAATGACGAAATGACAGCACCTAATGTCATATTATGGACAATTTGTAGTTTGTAGTTGTAGAAACATCAAATCTTTTTCAGCTTAACAAAAATAAATTATAGGTTATGTGGGTATTTATTATCTTTCAAGATATCAACACTGTACTGCGTAAATTTAGATTATTAAAGGTTATATTTTGATGATCGATTTAAGTGAAATAATGCATAAAACGGAAGACATGTAATTAGATATTTTTCTAATGTGCAATAACACCTTAAAGCTTGAAAGCCTTAAACTGTAATTTCGAACGTTGGGTGACCTTGAGGAATGACGGCTCGTTGACAAAAGTTAGCCATTATTGGCTAAGTTCCAAATGTTTAATTTTCTGCACATAAACCAGGCATCTATGCGTTATTTTTCTAAAGGACAGACTGATATTATAAACTGTTAGAGGGACCTCTTCTGAATCGACTACAAGAGACGTAGTAAGAACTGAATGGTGCAAGGTACAAGTCAAAAAGTTCTTCAACAATGTTTATTGATATGTGGTATACGGTGGGGAACAGCTGTAGTTTGTTCACAACCATACCATCTTAAAAATATGGCAGGATGTACACGCAAAAATAAACTTTACGAAATAAATGAAAATGTATAATAGCTTACAAATTAAAGAATCTTTTACTAACAAAACTTACAATATTTTATTCTGTATTCAAAGATTATCATTCTATTAGACTAGTAAAAAATATGACTATTTGGTAACCCACAAGAAAAAAATGTGATTTAAAGTTTGTAATAGCCACTTGCGTTCTGTATTTTACTAAACACAATTCGTTTTGCCACAGGTAGTATACAAAGTATAGGTAATTAACAATAACTTTAAGATGGCGTGGAATCAATTATTATGATTACCTGACAAATTGACTAGATCGACTGCTGAAAATGGTAAATACACATAACCCAAACCCAATAAATACATGACCCACATACAACCAGATCTGTTATAAGCGAATAGTTTATTTCGAAGGTAACCATATTACCTTTTATAGATGTACCCTCCTACTGACGCAGGATTGAAATACTTAAATTTAGTCAAAGGAACTAAGAGCGATAAAATGAAAAACAAACACAAAAGCCGGGTTTTGATGCTTCAAAATCACGTTTTGTGCACAATTGCTATTCTTTATAACATTCTGATTGTATTCACCAAGAAATATATACAGAATGTTCACTTCACCTTGGTTATTCAAACAAAATTAAACCTTATTAGTAAATGCATATGGAATGCACAGATGTGAGGGTGTACAGATAGTTGTGAAACACGATCGCGGCGCGTGAACATTCTGCGTATACGTCAGATAAAAACGAACTTACTGTTCGGATCGTACTGTTGCAGCACAGACGATATCGTTTTCTGCCTCTTACGTCCTAAGTGGACTGCATCTAAAACATAGTCGTAATGTTACTATATCATAAGGTTCACATTGTATTGCACCTGTAAATAGTGTAAAGACATAAATGTCTTATTAATACTATTGGTCGTGTTTAATTTGCCGGAGGAGTATTAGTGGTAAAGTTAGTGATAAAAAAAAGACCTGCTTGAACATTACACTAGATATCACCTATCGCAATACGAGCCACCGAGTGTGCTTTTTTATCTAAAATATGTATACAAGTAAGACCCACAAAATAAAAAGATATATTTGCTTTCTTTTGGATCATGTCTTGATCAAATTTTAATAAATTTGGCATATTATAGGATCAGTGTTTATATTTAGGGTTTTCGTCGATGACGTTGATTTTCAATATCTATATATGTTTTGACTCAGTTTTGGAATTTGCTTCCATCGACGGGCGAGTAGTAACAACTAGTTTCATCGAACTCTGACGCCGTGGCGTGCGGCGCGACCGCCATGTATAACGCGTAATGCTCGGCGTCCGTCAGTTCTAAATCGTCCTGCAACTTTCTGAATGCAGATGCGTCTAGTGCTAGAACACTCTCGGCAACTAAAATGGTGCCTTCGGGCGGGGGCAGTGGGCCGCGGCGGGACGCCTGCGATGCCGGCCTCTCGTCCCCATCCCCGTGCAGGGATATGTGCGTCACGCTATCCGCATAGCTCAACCCGGCACCCGAAGCGTTATCCTTCAACGAGGTGTGCGACACGGATGATTTAAACTTTGTAGGACGGATCCCAGATACGCTACTGACGGAGCGCCCCACCGGTTTGCTCTTCACTTCCCTCGCGCCCTCCGACTTCACACTTGGCGCCGGAGACTTATCCCTCTTACGGAATAGCCGGGAGAAGAATGAGCGTTTTTTGGGCGCGGGTGGCAACGCCGGCTCACTCTTGGCAACCGTCAGGTCCGACCGACTCCGGTTAGGGGAGTCCGGTTGGCGTGCGATAGGCAGCTGCCTGCCCGGTTTGAGAAAGCTATTGACGGAGGTCTGACTCGTTTTAAACGATTCAGACGTCTTTCGGACTCGCTTGGGTGGCAATGGCGGCGCCCGCTCGTCCTCGGTGTCGCGTTTGAGCGGCGTGAATTCTATGATGGGCCCGCGGTACGTCTGCACCTGCACGTCCTCATACGCGAGCGCCTCGGGTTCGGGCACGCCTATCTCTATCGGGTTCTTGAAAGCGAGCTGCAAACTCGTGTACGTTCCCGCGTCATTGAAATCCTCCAAGTCGGTTTCGTTATCGTCGAGACTGGTCACGTTTTCAAGACGCGTTCTATTCTCGGAATAGATCTCGTCGAGTTCGGCAACTTGATCGAGCAGGTCATCTAGGGTTTTCTCGTTGGAATCGATCACCATGTCCTGGATAGTGGGGTCGGGGGTAGGTTCGGATTCGAGGTCTAGGTCGGGGTCGGAGGGGTCGGGGTCGCCGGTGGAGGACACGGGCTCGTCGGGCTTGTTGTTGTTTGTGTCGGGGCGGTCGAGACGCAGTGACAGCAGGCCGAGGTCGAGCAGCGGCTTGCGCGCGGTACCTGTGTTGAGGTCGGGCGTGTACTCGAAGGGCAGCGCGTTGCTGCGCGCGTTGTCCGACGTGCGTTTCAGCTGCAGGAACACCTGCAAATAATTGCGTACATTTCAAAAAATTATACGACGAATAGTGATTAGCCTGTTGTACGACCGAAATAAATTATCCGCTCATTACAATAAAACTACTTTTACGGATTTTATCGCTGTTTAATCCGTAAAAATAGTTTTATTGTAAATCTAACATTTGCTTAAACATTATCTGCTCATTTTTTAGAGTTTTTTTTCGGACTTGAACTTATGCTGTGGAATCGAAGAGAAGCCTAATACAACTTCAACAGTTTGCTACGAGTGTTCCTCCTGCTACTAGCAAACACGACACTATAGCTGTCACTTTACTTTACTTTCGCTTGTAATTATTGCGTACACAACCTGCAAGTTTGGTAAAACTTACAATAACAACATTGTAATTAACTTGTTATTCCGCCTACATCTTCTGATCTGACCATCACTCTTTACTGTTATTTTGCTAATGACAAGCTAAAGAAAATTTCAAACATTTTTTTATGTTTAAAATTGTTATGTTGTTGTACTGTTTAAGTTGTAATGTATCTCTTAGACCGACCGGCAACCATCCACGTGGAAGACCGGCGCTGACAATTGTGTCAGCAAATGCCGAGCTATTGGCCATTTTTTGCAAGGTCTACATTAAGTTAAAATTAGAACTTCTGTATTGTAGTAAATTGTGTAGTTCTTGCAAAAATAAAGATTTTATTTATTTATGGCGATGTCTTGTGAGCGATGTAGTGCTGGTTAGGGCCGGGCCAAATCCGCTGCGATGCAGCATGGCACTATCTTTTACCATTTTGTTTATTGACTAGCTGGAACAGCTGGCTACACATGGTGTTGTTTTTTACAACACAATATTAATGGTACTAACTTCCCCTGACCTTTGGCGCTACGATATATTATAACCACTGCCAAAAAGTCTCGCTATTATTTATTGTTCATATATTAGCTTTGTCACCCTATCATGAATCGATGATAATAACAGTCTATGCGGCACAGCTGTTGGAGCTGGCAGCCTGCTCAGATTTAGCAATTGCTCGATCAAGAGACTATGATTCAACTCATATCGGAATTATTATCACCATCATCATCAACCGGACGACGTCCACTGTTGGACATGGAATTATGTAAGAGTGTTATTAACATGGACCTTGAAAACCACGTTCCTATTTGCAAAGTGTAAAGAGTAAAATCAATCAATTCCCAAGCTACATTTAAGCGTCGGAATTAATAAATTCGTATATGATTCATGGCTACACGTAAGTACATCAAAACATGATTAGCGGCCAGTAATGGCCGGACGCTCACCGCGCTAAATGGTGCCGCTGGCCGCGAGCCAATAGTCGAGTCTGAATGCGTACGGCGGTGGTTGATATAGGTCATATACATTCCGTCTTGGTGCCCTGCTGGAGGTTGTGGATCTCCTCGTCGGACTTCATCCGACCATTGCCCTATTTGTAACTACCCTGTACATAAAAATCTTGGTACTTTAAAGTATCGGCGTATTAGCGTTACCCTTATCTTTGTGTACCTTCTCGAATATAAAAATCAAATTTAAATAATTTAAAACATTAAAACGACTTTATTTTATGTTTAGAAGTAGACAGTGACCTAAACAACAACCTGACAAGAAATTTATTATTCCGCAATTCTGGGAGTTGATGATAATACGTCTTTTGAAGTCAAAATAAATGACACATTTCATAATTGCCGCTATAACTTCACCAATGAATGGAGTCAATTTTTTTGAATAATTACAACATATTTGTTTTTTCAATCTACGTACCTACTTTTTCAACTTGTATTAGTATAGGGAAAAGATAACGTAGAGGTCTTTTCGTTAAGATACGTATAATTTTACTAAGATCTACAGGTGTTATCTGGCCTCGTATTCGCTACGGACAGTGTCGTACTGCGTATTGTAGCATGAGGCGATGATCAAAAATGTCACGTAAATTTTAACATTATTCAAGCAATGGCCCGCCACATATGTGTCTTAGTGAACACGAGGCATTATAATATCATGACCAGCAGAGTCTTTGAACCTGGGTCGCCCACCAAATAGGTCCTTAGGTCACGGTCTAGAGCCACTTGCTTCCAGCGGCTCTCCGCCGACCTGCACCCACGAGCGACCAAACAAAAACACCGCCACATAACATAGGCAAAAGTAAATATCGTACAACTAAGAACGATATCATGCCAGCACACGTCGCGGACGCGTGGCGGACACGCACCTTTTTCGTCGTGTGTTAGCAGCTTGTTTACTATATTCCGTTATAATATGAATTACGATAAGGAAACACCGCTGTTACAATTATTACTTCGAAGGCGCAGGAGTTCGCATGTGAGACGTGTTGGTTGCGCGTCCGCAACGTATTTGCTGCGTGCCCGTAAACCACTCGTACGATAAGGATCTATGTCCGCTACAAGACAAGCAGTGGGACAGCAGCCTGACATTGGTACCTGCGCGTTGGTGTTGGCGGAGGGGTTGCGGTAGGGCGGCGTGTGGAACACGATCGCGTACTGGCGGTGCACGAGCACGATGTGCGCCGCCTCCTCCCACACGACGCGCTCGCCCTCCTTCTCGAAGAACACCACCGCAATGTCCTCCTTCGTTATCTGTATGCAATAAACATATATAACTAATAATAAAAATGTGTTGCAAAAGCCAACGCCTTATCCAATTCGCCTATTTATTTTAACAATTTCCTTACGATGAGGGGTGGGTTCCTAGTTCGTACCTACCTATAGAGGAACCGATCAAGTGCAAATAAAACTCGCGTACCGAGGCTTTCACACCAATGAAAGATTTGAGCATGACATATAAGTTGAGAAACCGAAGATAGCGGGTGTGCATATAGTTATTTATTTTAGACTGATGTACAACAAATTAATCCTACAAGGGTTCCAAAAAATAGGAGCTGGTAATGTTGGACTAAACCTCGACTACAAAAACTAACGTGTATCTGCCTGCCGAGCTATATAAATATAACTAAGCAATAAACCCGCACCTTTGTAGGCGTGTGGTATGCAGGAATGCAGTAGGCACCTACCTATATCGACACAATTACACAACTAATTTCACAGGGGATAAAATTACTATGAAGTAAGCGCACGTCCCAACCATCTGGACAATAACAAAGTTATATAGTATACCGATATGAACTGTCTAGTACTTAGGAGCAAAATTAACCGCTCCTCCTGCCATGGGTATATAATGAAGGCACCCGCGGATTATACCGCAGAGCTTGAAGACGAAAGTCTTCAACCAAAGCGTTCTCCGCGTGATGACCTACGGAGCCAAAACATGGTCCCGTAATTTAGGACTGGTCTACAAGTTTGCGGTAGCTCAACGAACTAAAGTGCTATGCTGGTCGTCTACGACTCCGGGAATAGCATCCCGGAGTCGTAGACGACCTCGGGTAATTATCGCAATTAGGTAGACACAACTTCGAGAAGGAAGCCGATAGAAGGATTCAGTTGGGCTGGGCAGCATTCCGGAAGCTTCGTCACATTCTCACGTCGTCTGTACCGCAGAGCTTGAAGAAAAGTCTTCAACCAATGTGTTCTCCCCGTGATGGCATACGGGACCAAAACATGGCCTCCTAATTTAGGACTGGTTCGCAAGTTTGCGGTATGTCAACGTGCTATGTTGGGTGTTTCTCTGTCCGACAAAATTCGTAACGAAGTCATAAGATAGATAACTAAAGTATCCGATATCACGCGACGAATAGGCTCGCTGAAGTGGCAATGGGCTGGTCACACACTCAGAAGAACAGATGGCAGATGGGCCAGTAAGGTCTGGAGTGGAGACCGTGTTTATGAAAACGAAGTGTTGGTCGACCGTTCACCAGGTGGTTAGACGATCTCCGTGCAGTAGCCGGCCCGGGATGGATGCGAGTAGCAGAAGATGGGTCGTCTTGGCGTTCATTGAGAAAGGCCTATGTCCAGGAGTGGACCGACAAGGACTGATAATAAATGAAGAAATGACTCGCGGATTAAGACCAAAAATAACGACAACATCAAACGAAAAGAGAAAAAAAAACTTCGTTGACTAGCTTGTCACACCCATAGAGGATAACGTAGATGGAGAAGTGAAACCAACCTAAAACGCGTGCGTCGTCTAAATTGAAACACACAGCAAATGTCTCTCCGTCTCTCTTTTTTCATACATTTCTCTCTGCGCAATGAACATGCGAGATTAGATAAACAAAGATAGTAATGCATTCTCATCTTCCTTCTCTATTCACCAAGATAACCATACGCCGTCACATCACTGCCTATGGCACCACTTCTCTATCTACATTATCTCTATGGTCTCTCTCACACGTCACGATTTGTCCGATTCCTTCTCCGTGTCATAGGTATTATGTGAGTCGTAATTTATGGAGTCTCTTAGTTCAAAAGTAAATGACTTACCCTCTCGCATAGTAGTATGACCTCAGTGCCTCCCTTGGGCGGTGCGGAGCAGTGGCTGACGCGCATGATGTAGAGGTCGCTCATAGCCTTCTTGTCGTATATAACGTCCGACACCACCGGCTGCAGCGAGCGCCGGATCTTCCCCGTCCTCTCGTCTTGGATGAACACCTGACATTGGAAAATATTCCACATCATACATATTCTACTTTTCGGACCTATGATGCTGTGGCAGCGAAGAGATGCCCTATAGCTTCATTGATTGCATGTGTGCTCGTCGGGCAAGGTTTGGCGTCAGAAGGTGGACCGATTCCCGTCTCACACGCATATGTAGGACCGTCTCACACGCATATATAAGAGATGCCTCCCGATGTGAGAGTTACAATAGCCAATAAAAATATTGACAGATTTTCAATAGAATTTTAAGTTATGTTTTGTCGGGGGCTAAAGGTAGAATTTTAAGTTATGTTTTGTCGGGGGCTAAAGGTAGAATTTTGCACGAGCACTGAGACTGCCAATAGATTTCCTTTGCGACTCCAAACCTGAAAACACAAGCGGACGGCGTTGAGATCGATGCTCTGCAGCTGATTTGTGTGGCCGTAACCCGCTGAAACAAAAAATATTTCTTATAAACGCAATCTACGCAAGAGGCAAATTTATTTGATCAATATTAGGACCCTACCTATGGAGGATAGTCACAAGACTATCCGAATGCTAGACGGGCTTGTATTTATTTTCCATATCAAGAAAAGTAAAAGTAATTAGGTATATTAGCATGTTTTAGTGTGACTAAGCCACTAAGATTTTACAATCCTACTAATATTGAAAATGCGAAAGTTTGTACGTTTGTTATTAAATCACATAAAAAGTACTGCACGGAATTGGTTGGAGTTGACACGGATATAGATACAATATTGTTTATTTAATTTTATCATTTATTGAGCAATTATTATCTAGTTTGCCAATATACCATTGTAAGCATATTCATAATTCGATGAATAATAATTGATAATTGTTAATCTAATTGTAGATTATTGTGAGCTAATTTCAACTACCAGTTAGACGTATCTTAAACACCTAACTGGTAGTTGAAATTCGCTCACTGCACATACATTTTTATATTGAAGTAACAGCGTCCAACGGGGTTGCACACAAACCCACATACTCAGCTCCTTTTGGTTTGGTTGGTGTAATAAAAAAGGCTTTCTCAATAAATAGGCTAGACAGAGAAATAATTTTTCAAATCGGACCAATAATCTTTTATTATCATAACACTTTCTGCAATTTGATATAAATGGGTTTACACAGTAATACATTAAAATATTACAGAATTGTGTTGTATTTCAGAGTTTAAAATAAAATTGATTAGATGAGCTGCTAATCAAAGCTCTCGATAAGCATACTACTTATGGTAGCCACTAGTGCTGTGTGATGCTATTTTTCTGGTCGTCCCGGCCGGATTCGGTGGTAATGCAGCAGAGGCAATAAGTGTTAATTTATGTGCATCTTTTTTATAATTATTAATTTATGTGTAACAGTTTATTTATATAAGTATTAATTTATGTGCAACAGTTTATGAAATGTTACATCGTGTAACATTTCATAAACCGTTGCGAATTGAGTAAGCGCATAGCTAGCACATGGAAAACGCATGGCGGTGTATATTTTTGGCTCAACCGACAACTTCCATCACTTTATTCAACAATAAAAGCAGTGAGATAGAACAGACGATATGTGTAACGAGCGCCGCGCAATGATTTGCGGCTGTTAATTTCCGGCACACGTTGCCGTTTATAAATCGAGCAGCCGTCGATGTATATCAGTTAATAGACAAGGAGATCTACGTCATAGTCCAATCTGGACAAATGCTTCTTTCAACGAATGTCAAAGTAGTTTAAAGAAAACGAGCAACATATTTTTTAGTCTTCCCTGTTTGGCAAAATATTTGACGGTTTTATTCTTGTAAGATATTATAATATATATATGTATATACTAACTTTCTTGTTCTTTTGCCGTAAAGTCACATCTTCAGTGTCGCGTTCCGTGCGGTTTTTGAGTAGCCGGTGGCCAATTGGGGTTGAAGTAGGGGAACGCCTCGGAATAGTAATTATGTGGATGTTCATGAGCGTCGGTAGGCGTAAAAAGGCCGCGATTACTCGTTTGCCCCCCCCCCACTCTATAAAAAAACCCTATCCCTGTGTTGCCAAAGCAGTATTCCACCTTTATCCACACTTATTGAGATCTGGGTATCTTCTAGCCTCTGAGTACTTGCTAATACGGGTCAAATAAGCCGAAATACGATGGCATTGTGATATTTTACAATGTTTACATGACCACCTTCAGGCACTGGCAGCACTGGTGGCACTGATGGTGGTTTTCGTGGGTATTGGTCATTAGCTTGTGCCGCGAGCACCATACGCCAGCGGACCCCACCCGGGCCGACCACGGCGCATAAATCCACGCAGCAACCCTATCATTCATCAATTAGCATCAATTAACTATCATTGTGTCTGGGGTCCATATTAATGTCTAAAGGATAGGTTCATAAAACATTTTTGTTCCAGTAATTTAGTCTCCCTCATAGACAAAAGTTTCCGCAAGTCCGGGTCGAAATTCGAAGCAACATCACATTGCGGTTACGAAACGTCGTGGGCTCCAGAAATAGTCCACCCGAAATAGTCACTAGCGTCACGACTCACGAGCTTAGTCCCTAACAGTAGTTAGCTCTTCCAGATATTTTAACTGGCGGGTAACTTTTAGAAATGTAACGTTTAGAAACTAATAATCTCGTAACTAAAACTTCAGCTCCGACCTGACCGGACCTTCTCAAGACCCAAAGTGATTTCGAAGTGTGTGCAAGAGATGTAAGCGACGTACTCGGTGTAAAGCGTTGTTTTTCTCTTTCGGACCTGAACTTATGGTGTGGAAGCGAAGAGTACTAAAGAGCTTTATCGGATTTTTAATTTGCAATTTAGAGAGGGACCGACCCCCTATCCCGCAGATGATAGCGCTGCATCCCGACATGACAATGTTTGAAACAGCAAATTTAATTATGATCATAATGTTATCAAGGCGTTACATGCTGAGTATGTTTCACACGATCTGACTACTCATATATTATTATTATTATACAATAGAATAAATTGTAACATATTTCGTATTAATAGCAACGGAATTTAGCAAAATAAGGGTTTAATGAAAAACCTTTGAAGCCTCAATATTATAGGCGCAGGAAATAAACAGACTGATATTTATTAGAATTTGAAAAATGTTGTCACTTTTATGCCAATATAATATATTGCATATACATAGCATACATTGAAGGTGACAACCAAACTACATATTGCGTTAAACTAAGTTATGTAAAATGTATCTATGTGCAATGTAGATATATGGCCATGACGTCAATACGCCTGCCGTTGCTCACTTAAATAATTGTTTGTTACCCAGTGAGTGGCCAACACAACGATGACGACAACAATAAACTTTATAATAAAATAATATTTAATATCTATATCTGTCTATTATTATTATTAGTCATTACTAATCTATTTCCATGTACAGGAAATATAAAAACAAATCTACAAAGGTAACTAATATTAGTAGTCGAAGTCTATAATTATTCTTTTTAGGAATTTCTTTTTAGGGTTCCGTAGTCAACAAGGTGTCCGTATAGTTTCATCATATCCGCCTGTCTGTCCGTTCTTCCGCGGTTTAATACAATTTTATTGGTACTAGGAAGTTGTAATTTTGCATAAGTATAAACGTTAGTCACGCTGACAAAGTGGTAAAATAGATTTTGCTTTTTTTTTTATTAGGTTACTTCCATATATTTAAAGTAGGAACAAAATATTTTTTTCATGTTCACTATCGTGTGGGCTATCGTTGGATAGATCTTTCAAATTTTTGGGTATGTGGACAGATTTAGTAAGCCATTCCTGACATATGAAGCTGAAGAGTGTAATTTTTCGTTAGAGTCAACTGTCAAGTGTTGTTAAGCTGCGGTGCATTGTGCCACTACCTCCAACTAAACGCCTCACACTTGTTTATTTTCTTCTTCTATATCATCGTCAGCATCATTATCAGACCTTATCGGTCCACTGCTGGACATAGGCCTCTCTCAACGAACGCCAAGACGACCGATCTCGATTAATTGCATACTAATGTACAATGTTTTATAAGTACATAAGTTATGTCATGTTGTTTTAAATAAAAGTTATGTAAGCTGATTGTAATGTGTTTTGTGTTTGACAATAAATAAATATGAGACATATGTTCAAGAAATGTACCTTGTGATCGACAGTACGCACTGTTCTGTGACCAGGGCAGGACCGGGGCCCGTGGACATGGGTAACTATTATTAGCTGGTACATACCGAAGGAAATTAATAAGCGTGCGGTAGGAACATTACTGTGCATGCGTCATGTCGAGTATTGGCTTGTTTGAAAATGATGGACTGTCAAATTGTTAGCGTTCCTGTGCATTAGGCAATATTTTAGTTCTATCGGCTATAAAAGTAGTGCTGACGTCTGACGAAATGGCGTCAATGTAACTACAGTATCAGCAGTCCATAAGTTTTGAGATCATGGGTTGCGCCACTGATCTGAACCGTCATGTTACCTGAATAATTGTCAAACTTACTTCTGTAAGGGTCCACTCTTAACCGCTCCCTCGTCCGCAGCGCTTCGGCGATGTCTTTCCTCTTCACGCACTGTATGCCGAGGTTGCTGAAGGACACTTGCGTGCTGTCCTCGGTGATGTTTGCCTTGACGGTGCATACACCATTTTCGCACCGTTCGCGACCCACCAAGTTGTGAGGGTGAGGCCTACGAGCAACATATTAGTTGTACATCACCAGATGGATGGACAATATGCGCATGTATACCTGTGTGAGTATCTAAGTCTTTCGTGGCCATTATTCGCAAACATTGCTTGTAAAGTAAGAGTTAGTACCATGCCACGGTGCAGTCCAAGAAGGGACGACCGGGGATGGGTACCTCGCTCACACGATGGACGTTGATGTCGATGGTTGTGTTTACGGGCGTCGATAATCCACAAAAGGCGTCCACTGATCGATTGCCTCCTATTGCTGTAAAAATGAACCATTACACGACGGGTGACCAAACGATCGGTCACGATGACAGCTAGGTAAGTACACATAAGTAGACACCTACTAGGGATTGCATGTATGCACTGGTGCCGAGCCCGATTGCTCAAGGGTGTGTAAAAAATAAAACCTAATAAATAAAAATTGTAACTTACTTAAAAGGCTCATCTCGCGTGACACACGACACGACGATGATCGCCGGTCCCCTGTGTCCCCTTATCTCTATGGTGGGATAAGTTTTCTTCTCCGGCGTGCTGTTGCTGCCAGGTATTGAGCCCGCTGAACGACCCTCACACTCGTACCTAAATCTGTAAAAGAAAACAACGGTCAAAATTAGAATCAAACAACATACCTTTACGCCATCTCCTTAGCGTGGGAGTAACCCAGTGCACATCATTATCATTACATATTTCACTTGATTAATCAACAATCTTAATCTATAAAGAACAAGAGTGCTATAAGACCATAAGGCAGAAATAAAACTTAACACTAACTTACATTTATTTCATGCACTCGTTAGGGGCGGAAGTGAGTAAGAACATGTGTGCCTTTCTAGCAACTAAATTAACTGATATCTCCCTCTCAATTTCCGTTGCCCTGAAGGGGAAGGCGCTTTTACACACAGTGCAAGGGTCGAGGATGGGAACCTTACCCCACTTGTTGGTATTGGTGGCCTTGTCCTGTGGCGCGGAACGACCCCTCCGTCGAGGTGGTGTCAGTCCCTAAGATGATTGTCTAACCGTCGAGGTGCCCTGATGATTTATAGTTCCGGCGCACCTCACCAAAGTCGGGACTGATTACACTCGCGGTGATATTAGTAGGTATTCGGTACCGCCCTGTACCGCGAGCCCGACCGGACCCCACCCAGTCATGGCGCAAAAAGGTGATCTTTTATTGTTACAGCAACCGGTGACCCGGTCGGTGTTGGGAAAAAGCTTCTAATAAAAAGTATTTAAATCTGTCTGGCCAACAACTCGTTGCCACCGCTGATGTGTTGCCAGGATCTACAGAGGCCATCATGACCCTTTGATAAAATGCACGATGAAAAGCTAGAACTGTCTTGGCATCCGAAATGAAATTAATTAGAAGAAAGTAGCAAGTGATTAAAATATAAGTTCCTGGTGTTTTATTTGTCAATTGTCCACTTGCACCGCGGTGTAAAAGGATAAATAAACACACGTTTTGCCATTACAAGAGTCAGCGAAGATTAATTGTAAACACCTTCAAACCGGTCCAGTAACACGGTTCAATGGAAGTACCTTCCATTGAAAATAGCTTCCTCTGTATGCAATAGTGGAACTGGCCATGTGGACAGGTTATTCGAAGATAGTGACTTTCATTGTACCCAAATTTGGCACGAACGGGAGGTACCTCACGCTCAATAACAGCATGTCGGGCTCCGTGTAGTTTGTGTGTAGGAGGTGGCCCATTGAGGATTGTTGGCCCTAATCCCTAATGATCACCCACCTGGTGATAATTAGGGATTAGGGTAAAGTAGAGCAATACATCGGCATATCGATAGTGACCAAATTTACCCGTATTACTACATCAATTAATGCCATTAAGAAAATGGCTTCAAGATTATTCTAAGAACTTTTTCTTATGAGATAGGAGCAAACGAGCAGGTGAGTAGTGACTACCTCCGCCCATAGACATTTGCAAAACTAGGCATCTTGCCGAAGGGTTGCCGGCCTTAAAGGAGTAAGTAAGCTCTTTTCTTTAAGACCTCTAAGTCATGTCGGATCGTAAATACCTATGGCGGCAACTGATTCCACAGTACAGTTGCACGTGGTAAAAAGTGACGTTTAAACGGCATTGTTTTGGATTTACGGACATCGACGTGACGGGCGTGGAACTGAATTCTGTCGCGATATCCGAAGATGGAATTCTGCTGCTGGTGTTACGCCGAACAATTCCTCGGTACACTTCCCAAAGAAAATACCGTAAAAGACGCACAGTGAACAGATATGTCTTCGTGGGACCACAGAATCGAGCTGTCCGAAAATAACTTAGTCGTCAACGATTCAAATCTCTATACGTTATATACGGTCAAATGAAACAAGCTGATATTGAGGGGCACCTGCCCACAGGTGGGAGCAGTATTCCATTTGAAGTCGGACCTGCGCCTTGACAAAGTTACAGCCGATGGGCTGATTGAAGTACTGCTTCTTTCATTAATTTAGCTTTTGTTTCCAAATGACCGCGGAACTGAACGTTATTCGATATGTCGATACCAATTATTCTGATACTAGCTGAGGTCGATAGGTAGGTGGTTTTAAAACGAAGAGACACGACGCAAGGCTACTTTTTAGCCGTAAACGCGCAAACTTGTGTCTTCTGTGGGTTAAATTCTGTCGGCCTCATTCCGAGACTGAATAACAAATCCTCGACTTCAAACACAAGCTTATTCTGATACTCGTTGACGTATCCCCGGGAAATATTGGCACGGCAAGTGTATAAAGCGTCCCCAGAGCTATCATCTGCGTAACAATGAAGGTCACTAGTTCGCAGCATCTCATTGATGTGCAGAAGAAAAAGCGTAGGAGACAGAACACAGCTTTGGGGTATTGACAAGCGCGAAGCACGCGGGAAAGGAATGATTTACGCACGGGGCTCTGCTGGAACATAATTACCGGCATCAAATAACCATACCGCGGTTTTGTAGGCGGCGGAGGAATTCGACGTAAAAAAAGAGCATCACTCCGGTGCAAAGAAGGGACGAATGGCTTAGCAAAATTCCCTAAAACAGCCTTCTTTCCAAAACAAACAGGAAGGCGAACTAGTCTTTCGCCAATTTTGCTTGCGTGCTCAGACTTTGATTTAGCAATAAACTTTTTGAAGGACCTAGAGACAGAGTTATACTCCTTTAATGTTCCGGTATTTTTGTCCTGTATACTCGTCGCTGCTGCATACGCTTGGTAACATTCCAGTTTATGGCGAAGTGCCAACTTACAAGACCATCCAAACCAAGGTTGCGACTTGCCGCCAATCGGTAACACAAGAGAATGGAATGAAAATCCCTGAATAACCACATCAGCTACAGACTCCGCAACGGCGTCAGGGTTATCCAGAGAGAAGTAAAACGCCCCCAATACCAAGCAAGACCTCATCCCATCCTAATCTGCTGACCTATAGTGCCAGACGCGACGACGGCCTACAAAACCCGGCCGTGGTCTACGCCTAATCGGCACTGAACTCCGTATCAGGCAGCGGTCCAACGAGCCCAAAAGTGAATTGTCGGAAACCAGGTAGCTGTCCGGATAGGAGGTCAACAGAAGATCCAACAGGGAGGGAGCATGGTCTTGCGCGTCTGGGTTATTCTGTGTTTCCATCAGAACGAATAAAGACGCACAAATCTCCCCTCCCCCCGCTCCAATAGGTGGGGCGGCCTAGGCATCCTGTGCCGTCACGAGATGGGGAGAGAGGTTGGGCCTACCGGAACCCACACAAACCGATCGAAACGTGACATTGACGGAGTCAACGTCACCTCACGCCGGTATCATGTGAGAGAGGTATTTCCCCAGGCGCGCCTGACCAAAAAACAACCGCCGCACAGCTGCATACAAACTGAATGCAGTGTGCGGTACCTCTTCAAAAGTTAAACTTAAATCCCGTTTAAAACGTGCATATATCGGGTTGTCAACTTTTATGAAGTGTAAAATTGGAGGCGATGTATCGAGCAGTAGTAAAATTTTAAGGTTATGCAAATGAGTCGTCATCCCAACAAGTCTACGAGGTAATGGCCCTTGTGCCCCACTTCACCGTGGTGATACGCGATGACATTACACGATCTGTCATCCTGACATTATACGAAGTTGGGATATTTTAGTAAGAGCTAGTGCCATGCGATAATGTAGCGGAATCGGGCCGGCACGACCGCTTTTTTACCCAATAGGTTACAACTTTTAAAACTTAAATTTCTAAGTATTACTGCGTAAATAATAAATGTCTAGCCCGGAGCCCGGACAGCATTAACACATTTCCCTAGTTGACTAGCGCTATACTTGATAAAGTAGACTATAGTCTACGCATCAAGTATAGCATCATACTTGGCTATGGTATGGTGCTATAGTAAATACCTGAGAGCTTTTCCTGCGGGTTGTTCGACGATGCGCACGTAGGGCTGCACGCCCGGGTGCTCCATCTCAGGTTGTGGCATCATCTCTTCTTCCACATCGACCCCAACGGGAGTCTGTTCTACCTTCGATATTGCGTAAACTGTAAACCAATATCATTTTATTTTCTGTATATACGCCACTTCGAATGTTATCTGGCACAAAAGTAATGTTATTTATTACTTGGGGCTATTAGATAGTTGCATTGTTAAAATGTTTCTAAGGCAAAATCGAATAACTTGTACTTGAGGCGTAAATATATAATGTAAATATTATATATAAAATTCTAATGTCACAATGTTAGTTATTACTCCGAAATTTTTAACAAATTCTATATGCATATTCAGTAGGTCTGAGAATCAGTTACTATCTACTTTTCATACGCCTCAGTAATAAGGTTTGTCCGCCCTTAACATTTTTTGTACGACTACGGGTTAAAGTGACTACAAATTAATTGTTTGGCAGAACAACGTATGTCGGGACAGCTAGTATACACAAACTTTCGCTGTAACTACGACGCTTTGGTTTACATCAGCATATCTTATTCAGATATGTATATAATGGAATCATTTTATGTGCCATTATACAAAATATGCATAGTCAATTCTTAAAAAAATAAATTAGTCTTCAAAATATTCATGTGTTTTTAATTCAATTATCATAAATCAGCGCTAGTCCGTGTCGCGAATTCGGAGTCAGGTACTGATCCTGTCCTAATCAACCCAAATGTTTCTAAGACCATTACGTCTTAATTTAATTATAGTAGGAATTAAACATTTATATGAGAAAATTAAGTATCTACGCGTACATGATAGATGATAAATTTTGAAGCGCTGTTACTAAGTAAGACCATTCCACATCTCCATCCGTACATTAAACATCTTATTATACAATATTAATACAAAAAAATGTTATACAAAAATTATGATAAAAATTCTCGTCTTATCTGACCCAGGATGAATGTAGCGCTTTGTAGTTATAAATAAATCGCGAATATGCATATCGATTATCAACAGCGTACAGCGTCTATCACAAGCCAGTTGCGCCTATATCAACCAACAATAGACAACCAACTTACAGACAAGTGGCACTACACAGACTACAACAAGTGGTACAGATGGACACATCTCCGAAGGTTTCACTAAACAGATACGTATATCGCGAATCACAATTCTATATAGAGCTGTATTAGTTAATATTCATTTTCGATTAATATACAGTAATCTATCTATTTTTATGCCGTTTCGGCAAAATTACAAAATATTCTATAACTATGAAAATTAATTTAATGAACGATTCGCTCATAAAATTTTTTGAAGAGAAAAATTTGAAGAGAAGAAATACCCAACATTGCCTCGATCAGCGACCTCAAAAATTATGATTATTTCAATTATTTTGAGTAGATAAGAAAAGATAGATAGTTATTGAAGTTGGTTAATTTATAAATATTTTTTCTCATATCACTTAACAATGTTTTCGAGTTCATCGTATGGTTATGTAGGTACAAAAATATACAAATTATTTATCTCATTAACACTCGTGTAAAGTACATATATCTACACTCTTTCTCATTAATAAAAACAAGCGAGATGGACTGAGGTAAGCCAGGTGAAAGCAGACTTGTACCGCAGTAGCCCAGCCTGTTCGGAGCTCATTGCTAAACTCGTCAGTAATCGCTCATCAACATTACATAGAATAAAACAAAGTCGTTTACCGCGTAGGTATATCTAATTTTTAAACACATATTCATACGGATTTATTTAATTGATAGATTAATTTTGTATAATACATTTACATAACATAGTAGAGAAAAACGACGATTTGCCGTTTAAAGCGTTTTTTAACGCGGTTACATTGACTGGACTGGATATACTATGAAATTGTTGGTAGGGCAAAGTTAAAAGTAACAGTAAATAATTTTATCTTTTTCATGTAATAATATACCGGTTTGAAAAACTTATGAAAACTTCGATAATATAACACAAAAGTGAAAAAAAATATCAAAGGAAATCCTTATGTAGTTGCAGAAATTACAGTTGTCCCGATAGACGTCTGTCATAAATTGAATTCGTTGTCATGTTGACGTCGTAATGTTTATGAGACCGATATTAAAATTTACAATTATTGTAGTTATGTAATTTAATGGATTTTTGCCATATTTTGCAAAATATCCGTGCGAAGCCAGGACAGACTGTCCTGGCTTCGCATTACTTGTTGATAGTAATAGAAGTACATAGGTATTATTCGTATCAAAATAGTAAAGGCACCTATGCTAAGCAGGGATGGGTTGCTACTCGCTAGTAATTCTAAAATAAATATTGTTAAGACACATTTCGTGCAACATCGGAGACAGATAATATTCGATGTAACGTATTTTGTGTGATTTGGCTAACAGGGAGATATGTTAACAAAAATGAAACAAGCTTGTTTCTGGCCTATAACTATGGAATGGTTAAAAAAGACCGGTCGTATGTCAATCGGTTTACGGACGCTATAATTTTACTTGATAACGGTTAACGCATAGCCCGATGGGGTGCATGATACGACTTATAACACTCCCTCGCTCGCAGGCAATGCCCATTCGGAACATTACTATGACGTCATATTTTTTCGTGCATGCAGCTAGCGTTGCCGATTTACCTTTAAGACGCTATCACGCCAAAAGAAACACATATGTAGCGGTCGCCAACATCAAAACAGATACCCGATGAACTCCCCTCGAAAGGCTCGTAGGTCCCTCCGAAAACAATATCAAATCTGTTCATTTTCTGAACTGATTTCAACTACGGAAGTTAATCAACAAAAGTGTCTAAGTCAAAAACCGGTTCAACCAACGATATTTTGTTTATAACGAATCCATTTTTTTTTCGGATCAGATCAGACAGACATGTACCTGTATAACTAGTTTTTAGCCGCGAAAACTCCATATAGTGGACGAGTAACAAACATACATGCAAACTTTCGCATTGATAACGATTAGTGTAGAATACAGACAAAACCATGGGTAAAACTAGTATTCGTGTATCTTTAGTTTTATTCTGGTTAATATGCTACAACATATACAAGTTTCACAAAAATCACTTCAGCAGTTTTGGCGTGATTGGGTAAAAACATCCATCCAAACTTTCTCATTCCCATAATATCTCTTATACTTATAAAACAACATGGCCTGGCCTACCTGACTGATTCATCATCATCAAACGTAAATTAAGCGAAGGCATGGAATTTGAGTAGGCATCCACTAGGATAGGAATTTTGAAATTTCTATCCCTAGAGTAGTAAAGCGAAATAGAGGTAGAAATTTTATATGGAAGTCAGTCACTTTTTAAATTACAGAAATTAAACTTTATTTTAGGGCTACTGTTTAAAAGTGAGTAGATACGTATGTAAGCGTTTCTGCATATTCTACCCCTCAAGGTGGAATTGTGGTTGATATGGTTTAGCCATTATAGGATAGTGTAGAAATCAGTCGTTTTTGAAGTAAGAAGCATGACTTCGGGGGCTTTAATTACAAATTTACGAATACGTATGTCAGCATATATGGAAATTCTGCTGCTAAGGATATACTCGTGACGGGGATCTGAAACCGCGGGGCGGCACTAGTATTAATAAAAGACACGAAGTGTTGGTAGGATGTAGGCATGACCAGGGGATGTGCTGTGATTGATAATTGACTGTACAATGAATTAAAATGAATCATGATACTGAAATCTTTGTTGGCCGACTCCTACCCAAATATATTTTAAAACGAAAAAAATGCCGCATAAGTACCAAGAAATTACAAATGAGAGACAAATGGCGCCACCTGTGGGGGTCACTGTGCCGGGAAAGTATTTGTAGCACCTAGTTGCAAGCACCTTAATTGTGAATATAAACGCCTGGCGCGCTCGAAGACTCCACTTTTTTTTAATAACTATGCTTGTTAAGAATTTTTCAAGGTAACAAAGTAAAGTATACAGTCTAGGTAACTCAATAGTTATCAATGATATTGTTCCTGTTTATTGATAGTAAACTACTACTCATGTCTGTTTACCTCTCATATAACTTAGTTTTATCTGATTACGCCTATTGATAATTACTTTTAAGCACTCATTCCAGAGTTCCTTTTATATCATAAGGGCAAATGAGAGGGCGGAGCCTACAAGTGAACACTTTTAAAAATCCGCAAAGAGGTTATGAAGAACAGAAAGTAATTGAATTAATCGCACGAATCATCACCATCACAATGTTACATAGGGAACATTAATACATATTATTAAAGTTAAGTGCACGTGTATTGTGGATTATTCATCTTTATGTACACGTTTTCCTGCTTCGCCCCATCTATAAGAATATAGCACGATAGTGTTTTCTTTTTCTGACCTGAATTTATACTGAATGGAAGCGGAGAGAAAGAAAGGAATGAAGAAACCAGTTGCAACGGATGGCTACGAGTGCACGTTGGCTCGACCGAACACTCTCTCCCGCAGATGGAATGCATCTCGATATGAGAATGTCTATCATAGCCAATTTAACTATTTATATTATCATGACGAGAGAGACCGCAGGGTCCCTCATCCCTAGAGTCTAACGTCGGCGGCGCCATCATCGGATGTCGGGTAGCTGGATTGAAAACGGCCGAGTGAATGTTCGGCGTTATACGTTACTCAATAAAGCTAGCCCTATTACACGAAACATTTTACCTACTCCGTAGTTTTAATACTCGTGACGTTGCTTGACATGACAACAACAATGGCATCGATGGTTGAATACAGAGAAATAAAAGAAATATGCCCACATAGGTTGGAAGGTTAAGGCGGGAGCGTAGCTCCTGACAAAGCCCTTGTGGTTACTCAACACACTTGGCCTAATTTCATACTTGTATCGATCACTGTCACTGCCTAAAATCAAGAGACTCAATGGGACTACATGTCAGCCGCCACATTGAAGAACGTCTCGCAATGATAATCCGGCTAATCGTTAGCCCGCCATAAAACAAAACGGCCCGGTTTTTGAAAATGGCTAGCCGTAATGTTATACGGCGATTTGTACAATACGACTACGACATATATAGCTCGCACAGATTTCACCTTCAAAGCAATTCTCACCACCGTCCAACATAGTGAAGTATCGTGGGTGATTGTTTATTACAGAGAATACGGCTTTTCAATTACTATTTTATTAGTAAGCCTTTAAATTTTTTACTTAGATGTATAATTGTAGTTGAAATAGTTGCACAATTTACTTCCAAGAGGACACTTCTCGTCCGTCACTCTCAACCAGCTATCTCATAGTTTTTTTTGTTACACGTAACAGGGACGTGTAACAAAAAAAAAATAACTACGATCGGCGGTCTAAAGCACACTGATATTATTTTTTTATTTGGTACCGCGGACTTAAAATAGTTCCATAAGGACGGAATATTTATTATACTTAGGTACGATTTGTTAACTAATTTGTAGTAATTCGAGTAATCCTAATCTCATTATATTGTTATCATCTTATCCTGTCGGCGACAATTTTGCAAGCCAGCGCTACCTGTACCACATTTTAATACAGGAAAATGTTTTTCCTGTTATTGCAACTGTTGCTGTAGTTGTTCCGAAAGGCGCAACACATTAAGTACTTAACATTTTAATTGTCTCCTCCCACTTGAGAAAAAAGGGGGTCGTACCGCACTATCGTATGGCCCATTGAAGAGGAGGAAATGAGGGCAACGCGTATGCAAAACAATTATGCGGATGTATATGGGCGTCGCATCGGTATTCAAAAAGTTTCGTCTGCGCATTTATCCCACCATACTAAGAAGGAAGGCTGTTAGAAAATGAACAATTATATTAACGAATATTTTAAAGTGCTATCTGCTAAGACAAGATAAACTAGAAATGCTATAATAAATGTAAATTATATCAGTTTACGCGAATTTTACACAGTAGAATGAAACTACTTTTAACGTGTATTTAAGCAAGAAAATTCGGGATTGTAGTTTTATTATAATAAATTATCGTATCAAATAATTATTACAGAGTTATACGTACATACTAATATATAATCGTAATTTCAATCAGTTGAAGAATAAGGGAAATGTTGTCTTACGGAAAATTCAAGAACCTAGCCGAAAATGGAAATAAATGGTGTCTGTTGCACCCACAAGGGCCTCGCTTCTTAACGCAAAAAAAGAATAGACTTTTGAAAATCCTGGAAGCGTGAAAGGTGTGTAAAATCAGGAAGCGTTTTAGTAATCTTAGCTATTAACTAACCTATTTTCTAAGCTTAATGTAATTTCTAAAAAACTATAGAATCTGTATTTAGCATGAGTGGGTCATTAAGTATAACATGGGTGGCAGAACTGTCACAGAATAATAAATTGTGTAATTAATCAAATCAAAGGATTTCCCTGCCAAAAATAGAAAGGCTTTTTATAAATCAATTATCAAGATAATGTACGGTATAACACCATCAAGCTCTGTGAGGGAAATCCTTACATTATGGGGAACGCCAAAAATTACGCAACTGCGAAACTGGTCTCGGTTTACCCATTATTGTTCGAACAACAATAAATTAATAATGAACTATTGCAAAAAAAGAGATTTATTTATTTAACTTTATTTTATGATTTAATTAAAATATCAAATTAGTATTTAATAAGACATTTGTTACTAAATTACTATTAAATGGGATGAATGGTGATATATTTTAACTAGGAATAAAGTACACGATGTCGTTCATTCATAATCAACACACACTTTAATTTGTTTTATCGGTTACACCGAACGGAGGACCCAATAACGTTCACCTCCTCACCTACGCTGTAGGCTGGTAAAGTCGGAACGATTAAGATCAAATCGGATATTTTGGTCACTCCAACCTAATCCAGTGGTAAACCTTGCTTGTGTTTATGGAAACCACGTAAATCATATACGCAAGGAAACATTGGTTCTTAACGCGGAAATGATTAAAGGTCATGTAACATTTAGTCGAGCTGATTTGAAATTGAATCGTAAGAATATGTGGGTGTAGATTAATTTCGGTGCTCACATGTCATCTCGTAGAATAGAATTTAACATCAATTCGACTTAAATTGCCTATTATACAGAGACCTAAAACATCCCATCAGCAGTAAGCACAAAAACACGCTGGAGGGTTCCAGTTAACATTTTCGCAAGCCGCCTTCCGTTTGTGCTTAATATGCGAATGGGCCATACTAAAGAGAATTGATGGCCGAAGACTGAAGGTCTCTTCAGTTATTAATTTCATTTAGGTTGTAGACGAAGGATCTGAGGTCGAAGTGGCAAAGTATGGGACGCCTTGTCAGTTTATTAATATAGATAATAAATTCCGTTCCCAATCTAAATGAAGTCATGCAATAATTATAAAATACTACAATTATCTTCAATTAACGAAGATATATCGTGGCATATCTGAGCTGTATTAAGCGCCGGTCCGCGTTGTTTTAATTGTCATTATCTGCTTGTGGCGCCTGTACAGAACATTAATTTAAAGTGATTTTTTGAATTGTAAGAAAGTATATAGCTACATGCTAGCGAGTCAGGTCGGTGCGCTCGCTGTCTCTTGGATCCCGCTCTAAGAACATTTCGCGAATTGATAGCAGCAGATGACCCAATTGCTAGTTTTATCAGTTAAAGTTTTTGCTCTCGGGTTAAGATAATATATATGTTTACAAATCAATAAACAATAAATTTGATAAAAATATATGCTAATTCAATAATAATAAAGACAGCATGTGAAATGTTATGATCATAATAATATTAACCTTGCTAAGTGCAGTATACAGTACTATACCTATGTACTATACAGTATGTACCTGTACTTGAGAACGGAAATAAATACATATTTTTTTGATAAAAGAAACTATTTAAGATTTTAATTCCAGAAATACATACAATGTTAGACACAGTAAACATTCATTAATAGTTAAACAACTGTGACCTGGTACTCCTTGGAACTCGCGTAACAAGCACAGCTTAATCTGTCTTGGTGCGCTCCGCGTCGTTGCATTGAGGTTTGACTGATAGCATCAAACCAAAAAAAGTCGCATTCCTATCTATTCAATTACCAATTGATTTATAATTACTGATAATTAATCAAAGAATCTATGCAACTTTGTACATATAAAAATATTATATATGTACATTATATAAATATAATTACGATTCTAGAATATTGTTTGAAATATATTGTAATAGTCGTGATACTTACTGACATCACTAATATTCAAGATGGAGGATTGTAGGTTGTCATTGTGTCCTAGAGGCAATACGCCGTCTGCAAAACAAACAAGGCTTTCAAAATCTAGTGATATTTCAACGGATTCGCACGGAGTCGTACAGATAACTATATAGAGCGCTCTCGAAATATTTATAAGAAATTTCTTTTTCATATTTTTTAAATAGGTATAGACATGCATTCTCATAATCTATATATATATATCTACAGTCTCCTAAAACAAAATCCCAAAAACCTGTCTGTGTAGCCGCATGCGAACGATCTTCTCAAAGTCTACTGGACGAATTTTTATGCGATTTTCACCCTTGGGTACAGAATGTCCCAAGGAAGATCTCAGTGTATTATTTATTCACGTTCGAAGCTAGTAATATGTTAAAAAAGATGGCCTGTTAAAAACGGGCTTATCTCGATTTCCTTACAGTCCCTAGTAATCATAGTTTTGGAATTTAGAATCCACTGTTCTTTCGGAAGTTACCTACATATGAATGCTACCATCGATATCTGTAATAATTACTGTAAGGCTGGCTACATCATGGTTCCGGCCTTATATCGTGGTGAGTCTCGGTAGCTTAATATCTTTGAATCACCCCTGGATGAACTGCAATAAGATGGGACACGAAAGAGCTGAGTACGGTGAGATTTTTCGTACAGGATAGAGGTCAGGAAGGGAGCCTGACCTTACGTAATTAGGAGTATTGAAAGACACCTTACATAATTATGAGTATTGAACTTAATATAGGCCCCAATACAATGAATAATTATCCACAATTAGTGAGAAAATTGTTTTAAACGGGTGAATTTGTAAGTTTACGCGAATGTTACTCTTTATAATAAAGATACTTTAACGGATTTTACCGCGGTTTATTTAAGCAAATTACGACCCAATCTAACGTCGGGATAAAATTCGTTAAAGTACTTTTATTATAACGTTAAACTAGTGAAACGAAATTATGCCTCAACATAGCTCTATAGTTAAATCTGTATGACACTATGTGCAAAGTGAACAAACATTTGCAAAATGCCATTGTGCGCAAAGCTTTTCATAGCTACTTAATGTTACACGAGTGAGATAAACATATTACACTAAATCAGAATAGATCATGCCATAACTTAACTAGCTACAAATAAAACAAATGTTTCATTTAATTATAAACTGTCCCTTGTAAAATAATTTAGCTTTTCTTATTGATCTATTTATACATCATTTGAGAACAAGGCTATATGCAGCTTATTATTAATAATTCCCAACATGTATGTTAAATTCTAGAGTATCATATGCACAATTACGTTACTGTTTTAGTAGTGGCCAAATAGCATTCCTCATATTTTAATATGTTTTTATAGCTTTTTAATTATTATAATCGACATAAAGTCATTAAATATTACTATCTGACTGAGGATAAGAAAAGGGGCGCAGACACCGGTGCTAACTCCGGAGTACATATTTGAAGCACGATCAGTGCGATGACATCGGGCGCAATCGACATAATTATGGACGTCCAGGGAAAAAGTGATTTACGCAAAGCTCTCTAGCGAGGCATAACATCTGGCGTCGTGTATCCACCGAGGGAGTATACTCGATCCATATGATGATCGTAGGACGCAAAAAAGAATCCCAGAACAGAAGATTGACTTTCTCAGGGAAGGGAGGGGTTGGCTTAGCAAAATTTCCTGGACCAAAGCTATGGCAAGGGATCAGAATGCACGAGTACTTGAAGGTGAACTAGCCTCTCGCTAATTTTATCGACGTACTTTGACTGTTATTTAGCACCTACTCTTATGAAGGAACTAGAGACAGAATTATACTTCTTCTTAGAAGATATAAATTAGCATAATATGTATGAATGTTACATACAACCTCTATAATTTGTATTGTCAACACGTAATAACTCCGCTCCATCTTTTTATATGGAAATATATAGAACACCGTTTACGTTGCGGCCGTCGCGGTGCATTCGACGGAAACCGCAGCTAGGTAAAGAATGAAAACGTATCCCAAATGACAACAACATACTAGGTACCCACGCACCGTCAAAACTTCGCGCCTACGTCGTGAACCCCGCGACATGAGTCGCAGCGGGCTTTTGCTCTATTTAGCGGACGGCATAAGATGTGAGCGAATATCTTAAATAGGGGTTTTTTAATTTAATAGGGGACAAGGGGTCTTTCTTGGAAGGGAATTCAGAAAAATCTTGAATTTGAATTGAGAACCATTGACATAAGAGTATACTAATTATAGAATGATACAATGGGCGTGTCCACACAGAGCGAGCAGTCTCGCGAGGCATTTGCCGTGAAAAAACTGTGCCCGTACTAGCGCGGCAGCCACGGTATCATAGCGACGCCGCCTCGCGTGGCAAATCCGAACCATTTTGTACGTTCTTTAAAAATTGCGGCAACTGCCTCGCGAGACTGCGCTGTGTAGACGCGCCTAATCAACATTCAACAATTCATGTATAGATGATGTGGGTATACACACTGATATGGAAATTTATTAGATATAAATATGTACTGGGTCTTTCACATTATGCCACACATGTGATAAAAAATATTTAACATTTTCTCTTCTTTGCTGTTTAAAAACCCAATATTGTTTAACAAAATATATTTTGAGTGTCACTTTTATCTTGTGATGTTTGTATCATCTGCTATTCTGTAGGTAATCTATGTAGGTTGTATACATGTATTATAAAGATGTAAAGTTTCTAAGTAATTTGATTGATGATAATTTCTTCACTAACAGAAAACTACACCATACATAGTGACATCTATAGGCTATATTTTTACAATTTAAATATATTTTATTATTATTTTCCAACGAAAGGGACACCGGTAGGGACATTACAACCACTCACAAGTTATAAGATGAATATTACATTAAATTATATTTCCCATGATATTTACATGTATAAATCCTACAAACCACAGTTCTATATTTTAATATAGTAATTTATGTAGTATATTTAAACAAAGCTCTCGTTTTAATTTATATGAAATGGGCAAAAAAACTAAAATAAAGAGTTCTACAAACAAGTTATAATAATTATGCCATGCTTAAGTACCATAAGGACTTATATTGCAGGAAGGACAACAGATATATATTTAATTTAATTTATTTATAAATTTAAGAAAATTTTATATATATCTTAAGATTTTTTATTATATGAATATTTCGCCTCTGTGGTGTAACAGTGCGGGTGTCGCCTGTTATGACCGTTAGCCGCGTGGGGTCCTGGGTTCTATCCCCAGGTCGGACAACTGTTATTAAATGTTTCTCAGATTATTCTGAGCACTCTCAGATTATTCTGAGCACGCATTACATGGTCCGGGATTGGAATATGCCCAAATGGGCCATAGGCTTGCCACCTATGACATCATGAGCCTCATTACCTTGGCTAACTGTGGGTGTTCTAATATATCTACTGGACTTACGAGTTGTGGATGTAAAAGCACACCTCTGCCTACCTATTCGGGGATAACAGGCATGAAGGTACTTATTATTACTTATTACTTCTTTTTTTTACTTATTATATAAAAATAAACATCCATAACCTAGATGGGATTTGCACCTGCGACCTCTAGCGTAACACGGGGCCTAACCGCCATGTTACCAACTGAGCCAGCCAGTTATTAAATAGCTTCACAGGTCATACATATAAAATACAAATGTATCACAGACTCAGTTCATAACATGGGAATTTTTAGTGCTTAAAATTAATGTTTGAATATTATTTCATTGCTTATTTGTTTTGGCTAATTCCATTGCTTCAATAAAAAAATAAAACGTTTTGTTTATAAATTAGCTAGACATAGTTGTCTTAGACTCACTATGTGGATATTTGACAATAGTTTCATCACAGTTGGGAGGATAAAATCATCTCACTCATCTCTTCTCAATAATAATCATGTCTCTCATCTCTTCTCAACAATTTCCATTCAATTCAATTCATCATTGTGTGTGCAAAAATCGCAATTTGTTTCTTAGTGGTTTTCACTTTTTCATTCAGATTTTATCGTTTTTCCAATACACGCATACTGTAAAACTAGCTATGTGTTTCATGCATTACTTAAAGAGATAATATTTGCAGCCATGTGGCATTCATACATCAAAAGCTCCACATAATTTGCTAAGTGTAAAGTGTGTAAAAACATGTAGCTAATTTTACATAGGCAACGACTATTTGAAAATCACCACATTATTCTTTCAGGGTATATTCGATGCAAACAAATCAAATAAAAATTTTCCACTTTATAATATTATGAAAAATAATATATATTCTATTCTTATATATAAAACTATTGTGTCACAATGTTAGTGACCTTACCCCTCCAAACAGCTTTTTACCAAATTGTACCAAATTTCATAAGAATAATCTGTAGGTCTGGGAATCGGCTAATATCTGTTTACAGACCCCTAAGTATTGAGGGTTGTTCACCCTTATTAATGATATTTTTTTCTGTTAGTGACTGTCTCCAAATGTAAATGGTAATAATTTGACTTTATTGAGAAAATATTAAAAGGAAAGAGATTTATTACATTCGGAAATGTAATGGTAGATAAAATATTTCATTTAATTTCTTGCATTCCTTTGCAATGCTATTACAGAAATGGGTATGGTCCACTCTCAATGTAAAGAGACTCACATAATCATGTGTTCCCAAACCATGTTACAATCCTGTTGAGTCATAATCACACATATTCTCGTATCCATAAAATTATTATTGTCTAAAATTATGGAAACACAAGACCCAGACTATAGCAATGACGTGGTATCATAGAACTCTTGAGTGTTAAACTGTAGTGAGAAACCTTTTTATATATGTGAAAGCNNNTGCACACACACAATAGACAAAATAGACGACTTCTAAAATTAGCAATAGAGAATATATTATAAATAACGGGTGAGGAAGCAACCTTCTCAACATATTCAGCAGGAGTCAGAGAGTTATGTATAATCTCATCCCATGAAGTGAAATATTTCAAAAAAATATGCATTTCAGCATATTGGCAATAGTGTCAATAGGTAAATGTAGACAAAGTTTTTTTTAATACATTCCGCAAAAGCAGAAAAAACAAAAACATACAAAGTTTTCTAATGCTAACCTAGTTTTTATTACAAAATTCACATTAATTTTCTTTTTTTTTTTATTTATGTACTCTCGACACAATAGTGGTGTAAATTTTTTTTCAAAAGTCACTTGAAAGAGTTACATAATAATATTTATCAATAGTTGTAAGTGCTATGTTTTTAGGGATTCACTAAACTACATCTGCTATGTTAATCATTAAACTCTATAATAATTATATACTACGAGTAGCAGGAGATCGGTCATCTTGGCATTCGTTGAGAGAGGCCTATGTCCAGCAGTGGACTGATAAGAGCTGATAATGATGATGATGAGTAACAGTAGAATAATCCTGTTTTCCAATGTAGAATTGACTATTTAATGTTATTGTTTAAACCTAGTTCCTTTGGGAGTAAAGGTACAATCCCAATTCAACCACAAGGGTAATATTACCACATATACATGTATTGTAAAGAATTAGAAGAGATTCTTTATAAGGCATACATGCAAATTTTCTTGCACACAACAATCATGCTTATGATATTGAGCAAGGGAAAGAAATTAAACAGTAGTAGAGCTTATTTTTGTTTCTATTGCATACATTTATTTTATTAATATCAAAGGATAAAAATTATACAACATGCTGGTACATACGAAATATTTGCTGCCAGCTTAAGATATTTATAGCACACTCAGTGAGCTGAGTATAAACAGAGAAAAAGCAACCCAGTACCCACTATTTACGCTACAGGTATTTAATGCAACTAAAAGTATGTAAAGTATCTAAAAGTATATGTATGTACATATCCAAGTAATTTATTTTATTTCCTTCGTATATCTACGACGTGCAAAGTGCATGACCCGCAGGTGTAATTCTGTGATCCAATATTTACTAATTGGTTATTGGTATGAGATTCATGCAAATTCTTACACACGGTTTACCTCCGCCGATGTCCATTGCACGTTTAATGAAAACGTGTCTCGTCCAGACACTTCACAAAACTTCAAACACACACATATATTTTTTATTCGTCATAACACTTCATAAAATATTTTTTAACTGTGAACGCACTGATACCTCACCAATGCAAGACTAATAGCTATTTTAGTATTACACACACGGTCGATTTTGCAAATCAAAACTACACACATACCTCCTTCATAACATGATCCTATAACAACTGTCTTCGCACTTCGCAGTTCGTTCGTTCAAAGAACTAGTTATCAAGGTCTTGTCTCGAATACACGGCATGCACGATTCCAAGAAATTTGGAAACAGCATAAGACAATCACTTTATTTTGCACAGTATTATTATTAAGATTATTTGTAGTATTTCTTTTAGATTACATTCGTTTATCCTGATTTTAAATAAGAGACCGTCGGCACGCTTGAAATATTTTTGAAGTCTAACTTAACTAGGTCTTCCACAACTACAAGGTGAATAGTGTACTGAGCAGTGATTCATCAACGACGACGAATGAACGTAGTTTACAGTAACACATACAAGTCGCGAAGTAGGTGTGGATGTGTGAAAAGTTGAAAACAAGCTATCACACTAGATAAAAGTGTTTACCATTGGCCTGCTTGTGTCACATGGCTGTCATGTGCTATTTGAATGGCGAATGCTGATTGCTGACGGACTTTTGAACGTAAAGAATGAATCCGCTTAACACTTTGACGTTTGACATATTATTTATTTTGATGTAACTTTAGAGTTTTGGCGCATGCGTTAATCGACAATAAAAGACAAATTTCGTGTAATCTAGTAATCACCTAAAGTATTGAATTAAATAAAAAACCGTTGAACCGATTTGACTGAAATTTGGCATAGGTACGTGTGTAATTTGTTGCAACTTAAAATAATGTTATGGTTTTAAAAATATGGGCAATATTTTATTTTGGTTATAATGGTCACACCATGAAGTGGCGACGTCAGCTAGTTTGTTTATAAACTATTATTATTAGAGTAATGTTCTTCGATTTTGTATATATGTATATGAAAATATTATATTAGTATCTATGAAAAGGAAGTGTTGGTCGACCGTTTAACAGGTGGGAAGACGATCCTCGTGCTACCGGAGCTGGTCCGGGATGGATGCGAGTAGCAAGAGATCGGACGTCTTGGCGCTCATTGAAAGAGGCCTATGTCCGGCAGTGGACCGATAAGGGCTGATGATGATGATAATGATGATGATATCCATGTTCTCTCCTACAGCCTTTACGGTTCGACGGATTTTCACGTATGGGATGTCGTTACATTTGTCTTAATAACGCGGGTGCCCAGAGGTACATTAAAAAAAAAAACAATAAACAGATTTTGGCATAGAGATTATGCTATCTATAATATATAATAAGGGGTATCTATGGATAGCTGAGCAAATTTGTGATGTTCAATTTTTTTCTAACAATAGTAGTGGAAATTCCAAAAATAGTCATTCAAGATATTATAATAGTCATACATTACACCCTTACGAAGTAAAAAATATCATAGACCCAGTGGCTACCACAAAGTGATGAATCATATAGGGTAGATACTTTCAGGATCTAGATGATCCCGGGCAGCGGGGCAGGCGTGGGCGATACCTTTACAGAGGCGTAGGTAGATTCGGGCTTGTGAATCATCGTGAGTAAAAGTAAGCTGACATTTGAACTTTTCAAAATATATAAATACAATCGTTATAAAATAAATTAGCTTTATGGTTTAGGTACCTGATATTTAATCAAGTTGGAGAGACTTGTTTAAAATGAAGGCAAGTTAAATTTCTTACGAAAGTATATATTTGTAAACGTGAATATTTTTACGATTGTCAAAAAAACCATAAACTTATTCGCTTACAATCTTTACTATATATTTTTGTTATTTTTAGGCAAGTAGAGTGTATAGGAGAACTTAAATACGCACAAAATCAAACTATTGTTTCAATGAAATAATTTACGGTTTAAAACGATTTTAACAATAATAAACCATTATTGTGCAATTAATATTAATTACATGTAGAATAATAAAATTAAAATAAATAATTATATATTTACATAATTAATAATATTTATCGGAATAATTATAACATAAATAAGTATTTAAAGAAGTCCTCATAGTGATGATATAATATTATACTACTTATGCTTTCGGAATTACTTGCACAATTTGCAAGTTATTTTCGAGTGGACATTTCTGGCAACACTGATACGCGAGATATGCGATGCGATTTGTTCATGGAGATTAGTACCTACTACTTATATTAATTCTATGGATTTGTTTCGTAAACGGAATGTTTAATGCGTTTTAGCGGGAAATTTTAAAAGTGTAATTTAATTTAAAATACGAATGTAAATTTCGTAAATATTTTTTTAGTTTCGTAAACAAAGGGCAAAACTGCCCATTACATAACAGAACTTAGGAGGGTTACGTTTCTTGTAGTCTTGTCCGTCTGTCCGTCCGTTTGTAACAGATCTTTTTACTATGCGTTTATGGGTACTGGACGTCTGAAATTTGAAAGGTAGGTAATTTAAGAACCGCTACAAAATGATGTACATGATTTTAGAAAATAAAATGCCTTGGGTTAGTACTCCATACGTGTAACTAAATTATGACTCTTTTTACGAGAGCATAGCTGTTTGGGGTATCAGCTATCACTGAAAACGTTTTTGTTTATGCTAATAATTTGTGAGAGGTCTTGAGGAGAAATGATGCGTGTATCAAAGAAGGGGTCTTCCCAGATATCTGGAAGATAGGTTCATTCATAGTGCTGGCAAGTCATTAACAGATCCGAAGGCCTACCGGCTGATTAATTTACTGCCGATTCTAGGAAAAATTTTAGAACGCCTCATAATTACTTGCACTTCCTGTTTGCATCGCGGTATTTCTGAAAATCAACATGGATTCGTAAGAGGGCGTTCAGTGTTAGAGACAGTAGATAATTCTATATATTAATATTTAGTCAGTTTTCCTCATTGAATGTTAATTTGATTGGATAGAAAGTTGGCGACTGTAGTTGCAACAGAACATGAGTCAGTCTTTGGCGCGATGGCGGCGGACCGACGCGTCTGCTGTATCGCGTGCGGCGCCCTGCTGGCCGGCAGCCGCACCGGCGACACAACGTAGAGCCCTATGTAAAATTGCGTGGTATTACGCATTTTAAATACGATTTAAATACGGGTTCTTGACCTGCCGCAAAAATCAATTTTACACAAGGGGTTGACATTCCCCCGGTTTGTTTTGCGGAATTATTACCCACATTACCATGAAGTTACATTAAAGAACAGATGTTGAATATTTATTAAGCAACTAGCGATGCGCTCTGGTTGGGAATAATAGGGTCGGATAATTATACACAAAATTCGCCCCTGGGAAGAGATATATCCATGGGTGAAAACCGCATGATAATTAGTTGTGTAAGTTTTGGGAAAATTGATTACATACAGACAGACAGCTTTTACGGACTTTGTTTTATAACGTGTATTGATACAGGAGTAGATGGGTATTAGTGAAGAGTTATAATACAAAGACGTAGGAAAGGCCTAACCTACTTACCCTCTGACAAAAATCATGTGCTTTGCAAAGTTGTAGCAGCAGCCGACGGCCATTAGATAAATTACTAGGAGGCTCAGTGCAATCGAGTGTGAAATCGAATACAAACTCGATTTCATTATTTACGCACTTTTCCTACGATCAACCAAAGTATAATTGTTCGAAGCTTATTCTTCTAAACTACGTTTTTCCATTAATAAGTTTTTGTTGAAATGGCATCGGGCATTAGTATTTTCTATGAAAACTTCACGCCAATGCAAGGGCGACAGGTATTGTAGAAGCGCCTTTCAGGCATAGTGTAGCAATGTTATTTAGTGACGATGTGAGTCAGCTTGACGCGAGTACTGGCTCGTATATTACGCCAGTACTGCGGCGAGTAAGTACCCATTACAAACAGTTAGTACTCTGTCCAAACCGCAAAAGCGACTCGAGTACTGACTCGATTCTTTTTGAACGACACTGAAATACTCGAATAGCTAAAATGGTATACCTACTTGGCATACCACAAAATGTGACACCTAACCTAACTCACCACCGAAAACGCACGTGCGTGAAAAATAAAATCTTAAAAAAAAACTTTTTTTGTCAGACAATAAGATACGAGGGGTGATTGATAAGTATCCGAAACGACAGAGAAAAACTTTAATAATCTACTTAAAAAAAATTGTTTTTCAACGTTGTTTCCTTTTACCTCAGTGCATTTAGTCCAACGCTTCTCCAATGCCGTTACACCAGTTTGATATTATTTTTTTTAAATAAAAATAATATTTATTGAGCCAAAGGATATACATAAACAAATGGTTTCTCCTACCCCTCAAAATATTCGTCTACGGCGACAATGACTTCGTCATTTGTTGAAAATCTTCGGCCACCTAACCATTTCTTAAGATTAGGGAATAAGGTCAAATCAGGGTAATATGGGGGATGCGATAACAATTCAAACCGCAATTCATGGAGTTTGGCAACTGCATCTCTCTGTTGATTGTTTTCCCTCTTTGGAAATAATCCCTCGAGCATCCCAAAAAACAAAACCGTTTTTGCTTTCCTCGGCGCAGGTTTTCCGCCCTCACTCCACTGCTCAGATTGTTCTTCTGTTTCAGGAGTATAATGATATATGTTTTATCTACTGTCACATAACGCCGTTAAAACTCGTTAGTATCACGCTTGAACGGCGTCAAACACTTGACGAATCGTCCACTGGACGTTGCTTTTAGTTAACAGAGAGCAAACGCGGCGACCATCGCGCCCTGTTGATTGTTGTTCCGGGACACATCACCAAGGGTGGCACTGATAGCACTTGCGGTGGTTTTTGTGGGTATTCGGCACTATCATGTGCCGCGAGTCCCATACAGGACTGGACCCCACCCAGGGCCGGTGAAGGCGAGTAAATGCGTTTCCCCGCGCCAGCAAAAAAAAAGTTTGATTAAATTGCTGCGTGCTATTTTTGTTACACACATTTTTATTGTATTAAATATTTTATATAGTTGAATATTATATTATATCTGTTTTTACAATATTAGTATTTTCCCGTTTACTTTGTATTACTTATATAAATGTATGTGTGTAGGTTATAGTTAAAGTTACTATGTCTGGGTTAAGCTCTCGGTGGAATTTAGATAGACTTACGCATAATACCTGGGAGCCCGGTCAGACGTCCAGACCATGTTGGACTCGGCCATTGGGTAGCAATACCAGCTAAACCCCTACAGCCGCTGGTAGTTGAGGGTCACGGATCTGCAGGCAACAGGACTCCTCCAGCGACAGGCTGGCCTCAGCGAAAAGGCCGTACTTCACCTCCTCGGGGACAGTCCCCACGATGCCGTGTCTTGTTGAAGTGGACCGGGTTCCCATCCCGGCCCGACAGGGAATACAGGGGCACAACTGAAGGCGCTGCAGATAGCGCCTCCTTCGTACCTCCATTCGTTGTCGGCAGGTAGAGTCTGCGTCGGCAGCCTCTTCTCTCAGCCGCTCGTCGGCTTCCTTCTGGGAGATGACGGTCCCGCAGAGGAAAGCCATCGCCTGGTAGGACCAGTCGCTGCCGAGCATCGCGACGATGATGCTCGACTTTGACAAGTCCCCTCCGACAACTGTTGATCGTGACGCAGCGCCGCCCATCTCGGGGACACCTCGAGGGTGTGCTGGGTCGAGTCCACCACCGCGTGACAACGAGTCGTCGGCTCCCTGTGGGCCGTCCTACATAGATATTCACCGAAGCAACCATGCCCGGGCACTTACGTCAGACGGAAGGAGAGGGGTTTGCGCCTAAGGCGCATCCACCGCTCGAGGACCGGGCGCAAGGCAGCCGTTATCTCTCTACCGTAGGGCTGTAGCCCAGTTCCAGGTCCTCCCCTCACCTCTGCATTCTGCATTAACGCCACATGCCCTAACCAGCGGACCCGCAGGATCTCGTCATGCGTGGGGTTCAGCCCGATAGCCCGCCTATCCGAGACATAGGAGCAGCTCTCGGCAACAATTTCCGCCATGAGTTCCCACGGAGGATCACCTTCTAGGGCTGTCGCTCCAGCCTACGATAGCGTACGGCAGCCCCGGATCGACCTCACTGCGACGAGCACAGATGGGCCTCATTTCTCGCAGTGAGACGATCCGCCCAAAGCGGAGCATCGTATGTCGCCATACTCCGGCAGACACCGAAGTACACCTGAGTGCAGCAGGCGGTGCTGGGTCCTCAGAGGTACGGGACGAGTCTGCCCAGCGCACTCGCCGCCTTCACGACCGGTGGGTACCACCATAGCGAAGTGTGGGCCGAAGGTCCACCCTCCGTCAAGGATGAGCCCCAGATATTTGATGTGGGGGCTCAGCCTGACCCTCTCCTCCTCGATCTGCAGAGCGGCCCCCGGTGGTGGCCCTTGTGGCCAGTCCCGCAGAGGAGAAGTGCTTCGGTCTTGTCTAGTCTGACCCGAAGCCCTAATCTCACTATGAGGCTCGCAGGACCCAGTCGTACTCGACGTCACACACGATTGGTCCAAGTACAGAACCATGCGGGACGCCGCGACCGACTCGCCGCCACTCCACGGACCCGGACCGGTTCTTGTGGGCCACTCTGCGACCGGAAAGATTCGCCTCCAACAGCGTCACGAGATAGGGAGGCACCTTAAAGAAGACCAGTGCCTTCCTTATTAAGCTGTGCAGGAGACTGTTGAAAGCGTTCGTGGTGCGACACTGCCGCCAGATAGCGTTTCAGAAAGAAGTAAACCCCTACGAACGCAACTTCGCCCTGAACCGCCACCCCTTGCTTTGACTACGAGGGAGGGAGGGGGACCCACCGATCCAGGCCGCACCACGATCGCTACCGAGTCGTCGGTGTCCCCCACCCAGCTTGGGTTGGAGTGCACCGCGTACGGCTCGGCTACGTTCGCGACGTCGTTCGCCCACTCCACCATGGACTGCAGGAAAAGGTACTGAGCCCTGGCGGCGTGGTTGATGTTCGCCTGGAGAACGCTGAAATGTCTAGCCATTATGCCATCTCAACGTCCGACCCCAAACTGTTCCCCCTCAGAGAGGGAGAGGGAAATTTCCCGCGCTGGACAGGGGGCTTCCAGGATATGCCCCCCATCACGTGGCCCGCCGGCCTACCCGCATCCGCGCACACTGCACAGCGAGCGGTGGCGGAACACCCGCCGGCCTTGTGGCCAGGCTGACCGCAGCGGTAGCATAATGTGCTGCGGTCAGTGCCACCGGGGAACGTGAAGACGGTGAACGGGGAAAGAAGGCAGAAAGTGCACCACGACGCGACACCACCTCACCGCCGCTTTCTTCGCTGGGAGCCCGAGCCCGAGCCCGAACCGAATTACCCCGTGCGATAATTGCGCACGGAGACCTGGCCCGGATCGCAGCACCCCTCCTTTGCCACCGCAGCCGTCAGACGCTCTGCGGTGACCGCGTCACTCAGACCCGAGAGTCTTAAGTCAGCCTTTTACTCGGGCCTGGTTATATCGGCTTCCTACGCACCTCCTGCAGGCGAGCGGCGCAATTATTCGCCTTCACACCGCTCGTGGAGCCAGGCAGCTCAATAGGTCGCGCCCCGGTCGCAGACTGGCGAATCCAGAGCGGACCAATACCCATCTCCTTCAGGTCCACTGCCCCTTCAGCCTTCAGCAGTGCCGACGCGTATGTCGCACCCTTGGTCAATGCCTCCGGCCTTGACTATCACGGCCGAGGATCGGGGGATCGACAGCTTCGGCTTCGTTGCCTCCTTTTTCTTCGCTGGCGGCGCTATTGCCGCCGGCTTCTTCACCTACCACTTTGCCCATTCTTCTTGTGGGGCTAGCTCTTCCAATTCCTCTCTGTTGGAGGCGCTACTGCCTTAGAGGTGGAGGAAACAAACGCCGTCCACTCTGGCTTGTTTACCTTCCCCTTTCCTTTACCCTTCCCCTTCGTACTTTGAGGAACGGCCGGGAACTCCTGCAAATTGGGTCTCCCCTCCGCTTCTTTGACGGGGTTCTCCGTTGACACTGTCTGCTTTGCCGCAATGACGGCCCTTGTTTCTTTGGTCGGCGGCCTACTGCCCCGACAAGAGGCGGGCGGCAGGGTGGGGCAGGAGGGAGCTGCATCTCTAGACCCGATATGCGTGCGTCCACCATATTCCCCACCAGCTGGTCAATCTGCTTCATTAAGTCGGGCGAAGGGACTCCTTCCATCCCCTTGGCAGACTTATTCCACGCCTCCTTTAAGCCCCGCCTGTAGTAGCGGACCTCCTCGCGCAGGTTGCCCAGCTCTTTCTGCCACCGCGTGTTATCGGCCATCAGCCGCCTCACCTCCCCATCCTCCGTGTGGACCACCAGGGACTCTATTATCTCCCTGATGGATCCTGCGGTGCTCTTGATGTTGGAGGCGTAGTCCCCTTTGAGGTTGGCCGACTTTCCCGTGAGGTCGATTATGAGCTCTAAGTTGGCCTCCACCGTCACCTGACCTCCTCAGCCCCACATCTTCCGACGTCCTCCATAATTACAGGATTCGCTGTAATGGTCGCTCCAGAAGAAGAAGAAGAAGAAATGGTCCTCCTTTAGAAACGCCTTCTTCCGTAGGACCGCCTAAAATTCTTCCTCCTTGTCATTAATTATGCGCTCACGCAGTGCCGCCCGGGCTCCGGTCAGTGTATGCGCCTTGCCCCTTTTGGCGACGCACCGCGACCTGGTCTCCGGAACCCCCGTCTCCGTGCTGGAGTCCCTAGAACCCTCGGTGAAAAGACGCTTGCGACCCAACTCCTCCTCATAAAGTGAGGCCAATAATGAAAAATCTTCCAAGACCTCGTAGTCCAATACGATTGCCCCAGGACGCCCCCTTCCCGTGGTCGAACCCTCCCCGAAGGAAAGTAAAATCAAAACAACAGAAAATATAAAAGCAAAACAACACGCAATTAAAAAAGGCTTGCACCAGCTTCGAGAATTAAACACAACTCCCCGAAACACGTCCGACACGAAAGAAAACACGTACTTCGCAAACAAGACAAGAAAACAAGCAAGATAACACGAGCAAGTCGCCCACACACCCCTGTCCCGGGACTGAACAGTCAAGACCAGGATAAGTCTATACAAACGACTTACTTATTTTCCCAATAAAAAAAACGAACCACCAAAATAAAGATATTTCGGCAACCCGAAGTCGTACCAGAAAAAAAAAATCACAGAAATATCCGCATCTGAGAGCTCTTGCGATTGATACTATTGACAATATATTCCCAATACTCAGCATACGCCTTGTACCGGAAAAACAGAGTCAAATTAATCAAACCTGGGCTATTTAAACTAACATAAATGTGATTACGGAAATAACAGTATTATATCATAAAAGTTGTTTTTGAATTTCTCATAGATAGTATTTATAGTGTCGTTGAAAAGATTTCTTGAGGAGAGATCACGCAGTGGAGTGGGAAATTTGTTCCAACACTTAGTTGCAGAGTATTTGCGGTCAGTTGGCGTGCGCATTGTGTAGTGACTAGATCTTGCCTGGTGTGCGGTGCTAACATCTCTCTTTCTGTTCAATTTTCGAAAGAAATAAACTAGTACCCATGTTTAAAGTTGCTGAATAGCATAGTCGCGATGTGTAGCCATCTACGTTTCTCCATTTTCAACATCGATGCCTGGTTTAAACAAGGAGTAACATTTTAAACATTTTAAAACAGCAGCGTGCACAGGCATTTTGTACACGTTGAATGGGTTTTTTTGTTTGCTCTAGGAACCGTTGACCTGTTACAGTATCGACGTAATTGAACTGTGGAAGCACTAAAGCTCAGTGAGTTCCTAATACGGTAATTGACTTTTAACCGGCAAAAAAACAAACTGTTAGGTTACGGGCTTGTGTACACCATCGATTCCGTGCGTCAATAGCGATGAAAGTATTAGAGTTTTTAACTATTTTAACCAATTGGGGGTACCAAGGATTTGTTTGGATTTAAAACCAAAGCATTGAATCTAGCCCACTCGAAAAGTCGCTCCAGATACCTATTGATTTTCTCAAGAGTGACTGCAATTCATGATGTTGAAATGATAGGTAAATCTTGATGTCATCCGCACAAATATGGTATGTACAGTTTTTAATGCCATCAGTAACGTCTATTGAGTAGATGGTAAATAGGATTGGTCCTAACATCGAATCTTGAGGGACTCCCCTACTAACGAAACTACGCCGCGACTAGATGAAACTTCCCTCCTCTTTTTTAATCTCCACGATTTGGTGTCTATTTCGTAGATAGCTTTCAAATCACAGTACAGAGGCCTCCCCTAATCCGTATAATCCAATTTTTTCAAGTACTAAGTTTATATTGATAGCATTAAGCCCGAGAGAAGGCGAGAACCACCCTTATATGTTAAGATGCTTATTGGACGTAGGTACCTAAGCTCTACATGATTGGCTATTTTGGGGACAATTCGCCATATGGTCGGGAAGGTCGAGAACAATATACTGTTATTTATTAACTTAGTGAATGCGCCATGTGTATATGGAAGGGACAAAAGCAGCATCTCCAAAGGGATACCATCTGATATGATTGATGACCTATGTCATTAGATTCTAGTTCACGAATGAAACTAGTTACCTCTCCTTCTATCATGGTGCGTAAATTAAAATAAATACTGTTGTCATTAAACTTGTTTTTATGGAAGCAGCACAAAATAAGTTAATTGTAGTGTCTCCGAGAACATTCAGAAAATGTGAATTTATTTGTTCTGCGTCACACAAATAGGTAGGAAGTGGAGAGTCGTTTCTATTAAAATTTACATCATTTTATGTTTAGGTTAGGTAAGTGAAATTCAAAAATTGAATAATGGTGTAGGTATCAGTCTAGGATACCATTATACATTGTAAGGGTGACTTGGTGAATATGGATCAAACTCAGTCTATAAATCTATTTTAAAAAATTCCAGCAACCACGAAAATCAAATGCAAACTTCAAATTGCACAAACACATGGTAAGTCCATGTGTACATAGGATTGTACATTACTGATCATGTACAATACATAACATTGTACGCTGCTGATCATGTACAATTTTATGTGCACATAACTCCATGTGTATGTGCAATTTGAAATTTGCATTTGATTTTCCTGGTTGCTAGCATACCTCAAGGATTTCCTTTTTATAGATTTTTATAAATCTTTTTTTTGTAATAAGGTCCCATTTATACTTATGTAATATATCCTGGAGACGGCTGCATATGTGTTTACCTTATATAGTTTAAAATCATTTTGACAAACTATCCTTTCGTTATCCTAAAGTAAATCGGATTATCCGCTTGGGCACTACGGTACACCAGATAGGTACGTCTGTGTATCCACGAGTATGTAATACACGTGAAACTTATAAAGTGCCGAGTGTATGCCTCACGGCGTCAATGGAGGGTTACGTTTTTTCGATAGTTCGTATGGATGTCTGTAGATTTCTATGTTCCCTCCTATAGCTTGAACGTCTTGACGGATGGCGTTAGATTCGTCTTGGTAACTCAAGCGCCAAGAGGTACATTAAAAATGTGAATTTTGGACACACATTCGTGAAGGTCAAGTTTCTGTCAATTAAAACTACAACAAATATACATTTTTGGAATCGGTATTTAAATCTCTACAATTTTATATCCAACTTGATATGTTAGGTAAGAAAAAAAAAGAAATTCACGAATTTGTACCCAAATCTGTCATTTAGACTCATCAAGCTGGTTAGGCTGTAGGATGGGAACATAGAAATCTACATTGACATATACATACAGACATACATACACACACACATAATACGTACAAACTTTTGCAAAACATTACTCTCATTCTGACGCAGTCAGGTAACAGGAAGGAATAATTAAAGGAACAAAAATTCCGACGTCATTAGTGGAAGTTAAAAACAGAGTCAAATTAACAAACGCCTCCTTTTGTGATTTGCTTAAAAAGGAGAGCACCGGCGGCTGTTCTACTGATAAAATATGTTTAAAAAAAATTACGCAATTTACCCACCAGGCGAATGAATCTGCACATGTGCACCAACAAATGTGCCGCGTGTTCGATCTGTTTCAATTCTTCGTTCCACTTTTCGACAACTGACACGCGCCACAACGCCCATCATTTTCAAATACTTAGACCGAAATAACAACTAATATATAATAGAATAAAAAAACACGTAATTTACTGGTTGTTACACCTTTGGGAGCCAATATAAGTTTGAAATTGTACGGGAAAATCCCACGCTTTTAACATACATCACGACCAAGACAATCTGCGATTTTAAAACTGTACAGTCTTTTTTGTTTACTGTCAGTAAACCGTGATGTTAAATACAAGTATAGGCATCTAGACACGTGTCCAGCTAAGTGCCAAGAAAAGGGAAATGGTGACACAGCAAGTGTATATTTGATCCCGTCACTACACAAAACCTATTAAACTTTATCAAAACCCCGGAGATTATCTAAAAATAATCCGGTCCTAGACAGACTCACACGCCCAGGGTTGTGTATCAACGGAACGAGTAACAGAACTGGAAAGTGTTGCGTCTCTGTCAAGATATTTACATAGTTTGTATTGTGATGACAGCTATAACAGCTGATGCCCGTGTTAGACACATACAATATCCAGTACGGCCTCGAAGGCCATGACACGAAGACGCCTTATGTGTGTACCTCAGTACCTTATGTGTACTCCTCAGCTAGAGTCCATCTCTTAGGATGGTCACACAGCCCTCCACATGTCATCCTGGCGTAACGCATCAACATAGTATATAACCGTAAGAAGAACGAGCACTTAGCCACCCCCACCCATGGTCCTACCCACTTCGGTATGCGGAACTACACGCGAGATGCAAGGGGCTCTGCTCACCGGCTGTGTTTCCCAACGTGTAATTTCTTCCCTGCAAATTATTTGACTGCTGACTTCGTCTATCTACTCTCTCCTGACCGGGCCTGGCGTCCCTGCAGCAGTGGTCGTCCTTGTCATCTGTCTTTCGTCTTCACACGCCGGGCAAATGTTGTCAGTTGACCAAAATTGTACTCCGTTGCGATCGAGTCCCCGTTCGGTACAGGATGGATTTTGAGACAGACATACAACTTCCGGGGACTTTGTTGCGTAACACCTAATACTGATGTATAGATTATGTTAAGGATAGGAGGGTCATAGGCCAAAAGACAGACCGAGGGCCATGTGAGAGCTGATGTACATGGTCCCGGTAGTGACCAAGTTCCGTAAACACACACAATAAAAGCAGGTTCCGATTTCTTATTTGTCTCCGTATGATATAAAAAAGTGTGCTTACGTATCTGACTCCTTTCTTTTCAAATTATGTCCGACTCCAGTCGCGTGTTGCTGACGCACACAGTTTTTTTTTTCAGGTTATATTGTAACCCATCTACCGTGAATGGTAAAAAAAATTTCATAAAGCTGATAAGTTAACACGGGAGGTTATCGATATTTTGTCACATTATACACAATTGAAAATGAAATCACCAGTCACAAGTCATAACGCCCAAGTCACGATAACCTTTTAATGGCATTTTGTTTTTAATCAATTAAAAAAAAAGGAGATTATCAATTCGACACGTGTATGTAATATTGTCGGAGTTGCAGAGTATTTACATGTGATAATCTGTTATGGCTTCCAAACAAATGGGTATTCAAAATTTTATAGGTGTATGTTTGTATGTATGTCACTGAAACCATTGATCGGATTTTGATCATTCTTTTTTATTTACTTCCATACCTTCGACTTAGGGAACAGTGAATATTTCATCAGAACCGCTTCAGTAGTATTTAAACTAAAATAGTGAAATAAAAGTAATTTTATTACATTAAACCGACTTAAAATGAACTCGAAATGAACTTAAAATAATCAGAGAATTGGCCCACACTTCACATAAAGTTTTTAAAACTGACAGCATTACAGTACATACACTCGTGTTATTAATTCAAAGGGGGCCAAAAAGAACTGTTCGTTTTACAGTAACTTTTAAAGTAACAAAGCCAAGTATTTCTTACTAATCCATCAAGGTATTTCCCCGTTTAACAAGAATTGCTCAGCGATTTATAAAAATTAAAGAGATGTAAGTTAAAACAGCTGCTGACAAGTGCGAACGAGTGTAATTGTTGGGGGAGAGATGATATGAAGTATCAACTGGAGGATGCAAGAACTGGTCGGAAATACTGATAGAACGAGAGCTAGGATCCTTTCTCTTAACCTTATTGTGAAAAGTGCAAATTTTCGGCGATCGAGAGGATCTTAAGGTTTCCGAGACCCTTGCTAATGACATAAACGTTGAAACCGTTGCAAACGTTAGAAGTGACACCGTTAAAAATGATATTTCGATACCAACTACCAATATTTTCGACGACAAAGCAATAAGGTGTAATGACATTATCTTGTAACTAAGCGCACAGTTGGCTAAACGTAAATACTAACTTACCTAAGAGGGAATTTCCGATTATAATAGTTATTATTTAAATATTATTGATTTTTTAAGTTTCCGCGAATGTTACTCATTACAATAAAACTACTGTTACGGATTTTATCATGGTTTATTTAATTATTTAACTATAAATTACCCAACGTTTCAGGAGTATAACAGCAACCATGGTCAGCAACAGTCCGCCCGTGAACGTGTCGTTAGGCTAGTTAAATAATTAAATAAACCGCAATAATAAAATCCGTAAAAGGAGTCTTATTGTAATTTAAATATTATTTCAATTTGCGAAGTTACAATGTTTGACTAAACTTTGGCTTTTGTAAATCGATTAATTTAGATAAGAACAATGTATATAACAAAAAATTATAAGAAAACAATTGCTAAAAAGGAACAAAGGGGAAATGAGTTCTTTTTTTTTCAACAGTGTATCGACAAGGACTGGCGATGATGATGATGATGGCCCGCAGCGCTTAATCGACGGAAGTACATGAGCAGGTGTATGGATCTATACGTATTATAATACAATGTCCCCATAACAGTCTATCTGTGTGTGATAGATTTCCTCAAAATCTCCTGAGTATCCACTATTCATGCGGTTTTCAGTAATGGATAGGAAGGCTTTACTATATCATTTGTTAAGGTTGCAATCCGGCCCTCGTGATTCACGGGCGAAATCTGGGAATCCGCAGGTTTTGAGAAAATCGAGCACATACATACATACATACAGCCTTTGTGTTCTTTATCTAATATAATATGTGTAGATGAATAGATTTTTCTTCCATTATTTTGACAATTATTCCTCGGAAACATGCAATTCGATGTTGAAGGACGCCGTCATTTCCCTCCCCACCTGGCGTCACCTGGTCGCGTCCGAGGGCTGGCGCCGGCACCCTGTCGCCAGCTACCCTCCGAACGCACCCCACTGAATAATTCCTGATTATATCAGCCAAAAGTAATAACAGAAACATTTGATTAAAATATCTTAATTAATTATAAGGTCAAGGTTTAGTGCTCAGCACTTTATAGGTTACACGTGTTTAGAGTAGGTAGTGGCGGTGCTATGGTTACACGTGTTTAGAGTAGGTAGTGGCGGTGCTATGGCTACACGTGTTTAGAGTAGGTACTGGCGGTGCTATGGTTACACGTGTTTAGAGTAGGTAGTGGCGCTGCTATGGTTACACGTGTTTAGAGTAGGTAGTGGCGGTGCTATGGTTACACATGTTTAGAGTATGTAGTGGCGGTGCTATGGTTACACGTGTTTAGGTAGGTAGGTAGGCGGTGCTATGGTTCAAGCCTTGTCGTGGCAGTGGGGCTCAGTAGCTTGGGGTGATGGTTTTCGGCACTATCACGTGCCGCGACCACACACCACTGGACTCTACCCAGGGCCGGTGAAGGCGCGTAAATGCGTTTCCCCACGTCCACCAAAAAATGGTAGTGGCGGTGCCCCCAGCACGGTTCAATCCTTGTCGTGGCTGTGGCGCTCAGTAGCCCGGGGTGAACCCAGATACCTTGTGCAAAGCCAATTGAACCGGGAGAGTAAATACTAAAGAGGTGAGGAGGTGTCGTTCTTTGTACCCCTCTTATGAGAAGAAGAGACAAAAGTGAAAAATAGGCGGCGCTTTTGCGCACGGAGCGACGATGGGACCTTCACCCCATTGCACTGTCCCAAAGAGGAAAGAGAGGACTAAAGAGCAGGAGGTGGAGGCACTATTTGTAGCACTCATATAAGAAGATAGAACTAAAGAGCGGGAGGTGGAGGCACTATTTGTAGCCCGCTTATCGGAAAATAGGACTAAAGAGCAGGAGGTGGAGGCACTATTTGTAGCCCTCTTATAAGAAGATAGGACTAAAGAGCGGGAGGTGGAGGCACTATTTGTAGCCCTCTTATAAGAAGATAGGACTAAGTGATAAAGATTTTTTTTCCAAAAAAATTGCTGTGCGATTTCCCATGTAAATAAAATATACAAAGACTTGGTGCAATTCGTATTTGAATGTATTATGCAACCTTTGGCTGAACTCAAATTGAGTTTGTTTTTAAAATATGTGATGCGATGTGATGGGTGTTGGGCTACCTTGGTACCTTAAGTCCAATTTTACAGGCGATAATATCATTGAAATCCCTTTCTTTTTTAAATCTACATCAAAAAGTATGTAGCGATCATAAAATATATAAAAACAAAACTTTAAATTTCAAAGCCGAACTGATTTAAATCAACGTCAACCTCAGTCTGTCATTGCCTTTTATAACAAAATACGAGAAATAAACAAAGTTTTTAACTATATTCAATTGGACTGGAGTATTTAAAGGTAAATAATTTAAAGTAATTGCTAAGACATGGTAATTGAATATAAATAATTAGTTTTAAGACTATGATATTGGCAACTCCTGTGAGGAAGCCATCTCAAGAATGAGAATAGGTTTTTTATAGCATAGGTACTTAGTTTAAGTTAAAATTCGCTGAGGTAGGGCAGGTCATGTAACGTTCTGTATCAGACAGATCCAGGACACCTAAGTATAGATTGGTGTCACACGTAGACCTTAAGTGTAGGTATTCGGTTTTAGTAGGTGGGTTTTCAGTCCGGTGTTGGTGCACGCATTTCCTGCGAAACAAAGAAGAATTGTATTTCGATATCAGCGATATAAAAACTACTTTTGTGTTACCTATTCATAAGGATTTTTAACATATCTCCATTCTCCACAATATAATGTTACATTTGATTTTACAAATGTAACATAACAATGTTTTTACAAAAGTAACATTATATTGTGAAGACTGGGGATAGTATGAGGAAGTAGGTAGTGAGCAGTTACGGGGAAGGCGCGCACTGCTCAGGATGGTTTACCTCTTCGTGAATCATCGTCTGAGATTAGCGACATCAATAGACGTCATCGAAATAAACTATCTGAGTTGCGATATTTTTATATTCTAGGGGGTAAAGGTAAAATCGGACCCTTTTGAGGTCAGATGCCTTGCCCTCCCTCCCTACCTACCTTCCTTCCTCCCTCCCTTCCTTCTCACCGTCAATGGGCCACCCATAAATGCCGGGAAACGCGACAGCATAGCTGTTTACGGCGGTGTCTTCTGAGCAAGAGGTACCTCCCCGGTCGGCTGCAATGCATGCCTACATTACAAAAAAATGTCATTCCAATGCATTTGTAATGTGGCAAATTGGAGGGAGGGCAACATATCTGGATTACAATTATGCCTATGGACTTTGGTAGCCGTCAAAAGGCTCCACTGTTGAGCAGGTTCAATATCAAAAGGCTCCAACTGCGAGTTTACCAAGTAAAAAGAACCTATATACGAGTACCTAATTGTTGCCTCGTATTAAATGCATGATGGAATCTATATTCATAGGTAACTAATTCTTAAAATTTTAAGTACAAGAGTAACACGTCATATGTCCCAATACAAATATTTTTGTCTGGCCGCCATTGACTCCATGTGACTCGATGGACCGTGGCCAGCACTGACGCATAGCCATTGCTGCATGGAACTTGACGTGCCGCACTGTCACGAGCCGCACTGCTCGGCTCATCAAGTTCAATGCATCAAAACCTGCACACACATTCTGTGCTGCTTGTGTCCGCTGGCTCCATTGCTGGGGCGATGGAAGACAAGATTTAGTTTGGCCACTAAAGCAGAAATTATGGCCTTCGTCTTAAGTCTAATGAATTTAAAGATTCTGTGAATTAGGAGGATAAATGGGGCATATCTAAAGATATGTTGCAATTTTTGCTACCGGAAATGCGATGATATTTAAAAAACACCTGCCCAATTTCCCGAATCTTCAAATTTTGACGATGTTAAACAGAATTAGGCATTTAAGAAGGATGGACGGGGCGCGCTGCCGTGCCCACAGATAACCAGCGATTCGCTAGCGATATCTTCACACAATTATTCAATATTGACTATTCTTGCACAGAACAGAACATGCCTGAGAATCCTAAAATAGCACAGAGTGCTTCGCCCATAGCCAGATCAGGTGGAGGTGATATCTCGGAAAAGGAGTTTTCAAGAGAAAGAAACAATTTATATTCAACACCAACCATGTAAGCGTATAGATTTGATAATACCACTGACTTTATATAAATACCTACTTTTTACATATTCGGAATCAGCCAGAATTTTAGAATTTTAGAATTTTAGCTACAGGTAGTGCCATGCTGCATTGCATGTTAATTGGCCGGGAGGTAACTTTCGCTCAAATAAAACCACCTAAAGTGACAGTCTTCGGTGTCGCGTCACAGTATAGCTGTCACTTACGGCGACATCATAAGAGCGAGGAGTGTACCGGGACTGAGTACCCCGTTTGTGCAGGCCCAATTAGGCTGTATTGCAGCATGGCACTACCTATTACTGAAACTATCGTTTGATATTGAAAATTTTATTTACCTCAATGAAATGGCCAACTATAGGTTGAACGTCATGCGATAAGAGACTTGAATTACGATCGCATAATTATCTAATCTTTTTTTCTAGATCTAAGTCTATACTAATATTATAAAGTTTGTTTGTTTGTTTGCATTTAATAAGCTTGGAAAGTACTGCACCGATTTGAATAATTCTTTTACCATTAGAATCCTAGGTTGTTTGTGATGAACGAGGGCTATAATATAAAATCTTGTAAAGCGTTTTGATCATTATGAAACTTCGATAGTATAACCAAGGTTGTAAAAAAAAAAAATCAATGTAAACCCTTATTTCACTGCAAAGATTATTGACAACTAGCTGACCCGACATACGTCGTGCTGTCATAAATTTAATCTGTTGCCATTACTATGAGATTGACTTCGTCATTACAATGAATTTATAAATTCACGGTAATGATATTTAACACTTTTGTAAATCAATAAATTACTGCCGTATTTCGTGAAACATCCGTGCGAATCCGGGACGGTCTGCTAGTGTGTATACAAGTGTCTAGTAAGGGATACAAATGAAATGATTCACTAATATTGATGCTACATTGAGGTAACAGGACAATAGCACGGGGATTTCTCTAAAGGTCGCGAACGACACGTCATGGGTATGTAAATGGCCCAACATTATGAGGTAAAACTAATAAGAAAATAAGATGCGCGTATTGTTGTGGCTGTTGTGCATTATCAAATATTTGCTGAAGGAAAATTCAACGGGAAAATATTATTTATTACGTATCTGTTAACCTCTGGGTAAGTGGTAGTGCCATGCTGTATTGGAGCCGAATTGGGCCGGCACGACAGGGGAGGTACCCCTTGCTACCATGTTCCTGCCTTACAAGTGATAGATATGCTGTCGCGTTTCTTTTTTGTAAATATGGAGATGGTAAATTTTGTGGCATGCTATACTAATAATATGAAGAAAGAATGAATTTTTTGTGTTGAATAGTTCATTTATCGAAGAAGGCTCTATACCATGACGCTACGACTAATAGAATGTTCTTATATTATTATACAATTATCCTACTCAAGGTTCTATTTTCCACTGTATTACCACAATAATCTGAAGAGACAGACAGACAGTGAGATGTAAGTACTTGGATGGAGCCATTAACATGTGTAGCAAATTTGTCATACTTTACTATCACTGTCAGAGTGATTTTGTGCCCAGTGGTTTCACAAGCGTAAATTATACTATTTCTCGCGGCCAAATAAGCAGACAACGGGTAAACAGAATAAACATTTACAGACAGACAAAGTATTGGAACGTTTTGTTTGATTTTTCTTTCGAATATCGTCCAAGACTTTGACATTCTTAAGCTTTAACTTGTCATAACTTGTTATAATTTATATTATAATATATCAAATGTACAAAGTGCAATTGAAAGATCTATCAAAATATACTTATTTCTGATAATAATGTAATAAGTACAGTAGCCAGGTCAAGCTATACATTATTTCATCCGCCGCAGAGCCGGTCGAAGTGTAGTGCAGGCAGAGGGCGCACGGTGCGGGGAGAAGCCGAGTATAACCGAAGAGATAGCGTGCGGCCGACGTGAACGCGCTTTTCACGAATTACCGTACCGTGCTATAACTTGTTCATTTCACATGAACCGACTACTGCGGAGATTGTCTTCCCCGCTGAGAAATAGCCGATTGTTACTTCATTTGGCGCTACCTGGATCCTAGCATCTCCATCAGTGTACTTCATTTAGTGCAGTCCTTCGGCCCCTTTTTTCCAGCTTAACAGCGTCGTCGAGGCTGTTAGAAGGAGATGCGAGTGGCACTTATATTGTGTTTCTCTTGCAGGCGTGTACAACGTGCTCACCCCAAAAAGCAACTGTTTTCCGTCCCTGTTAACAAGTTTACAGCGAAATCGACCGCTCCGAATCGAAACTTGTCAAGACTCAGGAGCTGTCTCGATGAATACAAGAAGCCGCCTCCTAAAGCGATCAAAATTTCGGCGAAAGCTGCGTCGATGGAAGATTTGACACCAGTGAAGAGAAATAAGAAGGACGGGTGAGACATGTTTTATGTGAATACTAGCTGACCCGGCAAACGGATGTTTTGCCAGGTTGGGTGGGCAACTCTTATCACTTAGGGGTATGAAAAATACAAAGTAGCCGATTCTCAGATCGATACTGAATATCCGTATTAAATTTTATAAAGCCTTTTCGGAGGAGTATAGTCACCTCACATTTATTATTTTGTACATTACATTTAGACTACTTTAATTTATAACCACAAAGAAGACGGTCCATTTCAGGTGTGGTTTTGTAACTTTTGCGATAAAATTTAAAATCATTCAAGTTTTCAACGACCGAAACTGTCCTATGTATATCTATTTCTAAAATGTTGCAGTTACATCTTTGTGTAATTATGGAATGGCCCTGCACTAACATTTACAATTAATTTTATCAATAAATTTTAGGGAGAGCTTTTTATAGACTTTTATCGAATAAAAAAATGCACGACCTAAAATTAGAATTTAAGTTGACGCTTTATTTACAAATATGTTTGTGCTCTGACTTATGCGCTGTCCCCTTTTCTGTCGTGCAGGACGAATTCGGCTGCAATGAAGCACTACCTTGATGTCTTAGGTTTACGCGTATGTTACTCATAACAATAACCGCGATAAAATCCGTAAAAGTAGTTTTATTGCAAGAAGCACTATCTTTCACTAATATAGTATAGGATAACGTAGCTAATCATGGTAGAGCGAGGGAGACGGCGATCTGTTGTTTATGAATGGTAATTTTGCAATTGTGCAATAACTTGTAGCGGGTTGTCCTAAGAGTGGAATTCCGTTACGTCGACAAAGTGACGTTTCGAACTCCACGTGATGTCACCATAGAGGTTTTCCCAGCACCATGTTGTGTTATGGGCCAGTTTAACCCACTAACATGTAAACTGGTTTTTTGTTGTTGTTGTATTCTAATTATAAAAAAAATATGCTTGCTTTAGTCACTTAAGGTTTTCAAGGCTATGAACTTAAAGAAGCATTTCCTTACAACCGGACCGATAAATGTTTTAACACTAACCAGAAGAAGGACGTAACGAATTTATATTCTTCTTCCGTTCTGTGTACCTATGCCTATATCAATTTATACTTATAACAAATCATTTATATTTAAAAATCGAAGAATTACGCTAACAGAGTCGCTGGCAACAACTCATAGTACATAAAGTTTCCACCTTGAAATTGTAAGTCTTCATGACTATCAACGTCCTAGCATTGTCATTATGAATGCCGCTTACTACTTAGTTGAACAGTTTAATTTTATCTAATTAAAAGTCCTCCAACTTCACGACGTCCATCATCGAAAGTTATAAGTATCTAGTATTATATAGTTATATTTATTTGATTATGGGATCGCTCAACTGTGGGGTCATAAAACAGCAGATTTTTTTAGTCTTAAACGACCAACGGCGTGATGTGCCTTCGGGTGCACTGATGAAATACTTACTACAAGAACAGGAGTCCCAGCTGCAACTGCGTTTCTTATTAGACCGATCACAAATATCTTAAAAATTAATAAAATAATTGTTATCAAAACAAGAATGATATAATATGATGTTTCAGACGCCCACATCCACATATAAACCGTCAAACATAGTCATCTTGATTTTCGGTCGGGGGTTAAAACTGGCCGATTCAACTTATATAGCGACCAGCGGCGGACTAAAAAGCTTTTTTCATCCAACGACCATGTAATCGTTGAGGGACATAAGTGTAAACTTGTCTTTTTTTTCTCAGCAAGGTGAATGATCTTTCCACCATTAGATCTCCGGTACTCCGGAATGCTGATGAAGAACAGGCGGCCGCCACAATTGCCAAATTTATGATAGTTGCCACTTGGCGGAAACGTCGGGAAGATATTCGATGTTTACGAAAGACCATCGAATTTCAGGTATAAAACACTAGTCGGAAATTGTAATCTTTCAACAACCACAACACATGTTCTGAAGTATCATCAGGTCGACTAACGAAACATGGTCATTTTTAGGATCATACCTTAAAGTATAACGGTACCCCTATAGGATCACTTTGCTGTCCGTATGTACGCTTGTCAATCAATACCTCTGTCTCGGAAACACGTGGAAGTATCCTAAACATCTGAAAAATCACACTTCTAAGTTAATCGGGCACACTTATTATCTACCTAATACCGGCGCGGTGAAGCGATGGCTATGATTTTGCGTTAAGAGCACTTTGTGACATTTCATGTGGCTTAAAGAGAGGTGTGGTCTTTGGTGAAGCAGCGAAACTTAATAATTTTTGGTTGTGCGGATATTATAATAAAAAATGTTCTCATAATCTCAGGCAAGCAGTTCAGAGCGCCTTCGCATACAAGTTTGCACCCTCAAGTCTCTACTGGACTCGGACAATGCGAAGGTTCGCCTGGCTATCAGAGAACTAGAGCGGCTGAAGCAGCTTCTGCGGGACAAGGATATTGAGAAGGCAGTGCTAGAGAAGGTAAGAAAATTCTAATACGAACACCAACACATATAGTTGCTCGGATTAACGCAAAAATATAATCGCAATAAATAATTATAAAAATTTCGGGTGATAACTTGTGACATCGGGACATCCGCGGTCACAGTCCGCCCGTGACGTTTTTATATATTTCGGTGTAACTGTTGACAAAATTCTTAATAATTTAAGAAATGATATGAAATTTAATTTAATATATTTTGCTAGGAGAAGCAATCGTTGCAGCAAGACATATGCAATGCCGAAGACAGAACTGCTGAGATGATTGTGGGTATGTAAGCAATGCCATCTATTGATTTAAAACATTAATTAAAAAAGATGTTTGTCGGCCCAGACCCTCGATTCTACTTTAATTCTTAATAACGAACGGTTTCTTAATAATATAGGGGGTAAACGAGCGATCGGGGGTTTTTTAAGACTAACGACGTCCACGAGCATTCGTTATTTCCTCGTCCCCTCTAATCTGCAAGTTTTGTAACGAACTAAAGCGTGCTACAGACGTAAGCGACTTAACCGCGATAAAGCGTAAAAAATTACGCTGAGCGCGAAATGTTTCACACAGTGTTTTAATCCTCCTTTATTTTTCATGTTGCGGTTAAATATCGTTTATTTTGGAGTAAACTCGAAATTAAAATGTACTTACATATGTTATTAGTAATTAGACAAAGTCCACTGAACAATGCGTTTATCTATATCAATAACATAAAGCTGAAGAGTTTGTTTCTTTGTTTGAACGCGCCGTTCTCTGGAGCTATTGGCCCGAATTGACAAAATATTTTTGTGTTAAATAGTAAATACATTTATCGAGAAAGACTTTAGGTTATCTACCATGACTCTACGACTTATAGCACCGGATTTACGCGGGTAAAACCACGGGGTGAGGCTGGTGTAAAATATAATTATTAATTGAAGTTTCATGACTCCTGAGGTACTCAATAGTAGGTGTTCCTATTAAACCAGCGGCATTAATGGATTCTTCATAAGATGCGACGACTTATCTATTATACGAGCATTTATAAAGTTTTACAAAACAGTAACATTTAAAGAAGAAACCAAATTTTGTGGCTCAAGGTTGGCGCAACTGCCGTAACGAGTTGGAGAGCGCTCGTAGGGCCCTGACGCTCGGGGAGCAGGATTTGCTCACGGAGCGCGCCGCGGCCGCCGATGCCAGGTCTCAGAGGGACCACGCATACCACAGGGTAAGACAACTGTACAACGCATTTTGATAATTTTCACCCTTCATCGTACATACTAAACTCACCACAAACAAGTAACTCTGGTTTTCCATAGTTTTTGGGGGCAAACGATGAATCGGAGCCTTCTGACAACTACTGTTAACAACACACATCGGCATAATTTTCATGCTGATGCGTTGCCCTCCTTTCTTCCTCTCCTCCACGAGTTAGCTTTACTAAACCTTGCAAAATAAGGAATAATAAACACTTGGAACCTAAATAGACAAAACACAGGTAAATGTTTAATTTGTAATCATTTACTTCTATGAAACTAGTATCTACGTATTTTCTTCCTACAAAAAAAATATTAAAAGGGAAGTTACTTTGGTGCAGGTCAGTTATGGTAGTTTCAAATGTATGCACCAGACATCTTCAAAATGTCTAATAGTGTTTTTGACGTGAAAACATCTTATAAATCGATGACGCTAGCTGCATGCAAGAAAAAGTATAACATCATAGTGACGTTTTGGGTAATGGCTGTTAAAAATGGACGGGGACTGCGAGCGGCAGAGCGCTATAAGTTACCTCTCAGTTCAGCCATTGGGCGACGCGTTCACAGAACAATTAGAGAAACGTTATCCACGTATCATCCATAAAACGACTCACAGACAACCAGTTCTTTACCTTAATTGTGAGATTGTAACATCCTTTGAGGAACGAACAAAACATTTTAACTGTTGACTCTGTAAATATTATGTAGCTGTCACTACTGGAGGACGACCTGGCGCATCACGAGGCGCTATTGGCTAGCGCCGAGGAAGAGGTGGTAGCTCTGAAGAAAGAAGCACAAGACAAGCAAGCCACTATTGAGGAGCTGAACGACAGCCTTAATATGGAAATAGAGTATGACCTTATATATGATTATATTGTAAACTTAATGGCAGTGCCGAAACCACGTGTCAAAAGATGCAACTATTACGGACCCGCAATGGTCCAAAATCTACATGGCCTCTAGGAGATATACCAATAACACATAGTCATATAGGTTCT
>JAFELO010000179.1:532215-572537 GCA_017140195.1 Eumaeus atala | reverse complement strand
TATCATGCGTATCATGATAGTCATCATCATATGATCATGATAGTGGTAAGCGATAGTGGTCTACTTGCATGGAATAAATAATTTAATAAACCTATCTAATAACCTCCATTGCCTTTTAGATGTACGGCGAAGTTTGGACTTCAGTGTCCACTAAAGTCCAAACAAATTTCGCCAAATACGTCAAAGCTTTAGTAAATGTACAAACACACCTAATAAAGATTTTAAAACAGTTATCTCAAATGTAATTGTTCACTATAACTCATAATAACACGTAGTTTTTGGGTCTTTATCAACGATGAGATTCGGCCACAACTTCTACAAAAGATTAGGTAGTCTACTGATTGATTGCACTTTATAAACTAGAAAAGGTTTTTACCACATCATTCATCATCATAATTACCCTAATCGGTCCACTGCTGGACGTAAGCCTATCTCAATGAACTCCAAGACGACCGGTCTTTTGCTAATCGCATCCATCCCGGATCGGCTACTGCACGGAGATCGTATTCCCACCTGGTAAACGGTCGACCAACACTTGTTTTCCTAAACGCGGCCTCCACTCCAGAACCTTATGGGCAAGCATCTGCCATCTGTTCTTCTGAGTGTGTGATCAGCCTCTTGCCATTTCAGCGAGCCTATTCGTCGCGTGATATCGGATACTTTAGTTCTCTGCCTTATGACTTCGTTACGAATTCTGTCGGATAGAGAAACACCCAACATAGCACCCAAAATATACGGACCAGTCCTGAATTAGGAGGCCATGTTTCGGTCCCGTATGCCATCACGGGGAGAACGCATTGGTTGAAGACTTTTCCTCAAGCTCTGCGGTACAGGCGACGTGAGAATGTGACGAAGCTTCCGGAATGCAGCCCAGCCCAACTGAATGCTTCCTTCTCGAAGTTATGTCAACCTAATTGCGATAATTACCCGAGGTCGTCTGCGACTCCGGGATGCTATTCCCGGAGTCGTAGACGACCATCTACATTGACCGGCCTGGGAGAACGTGTTCGTTGAACATGACCGTTGTCTTGTCTAAGTTTATCCTAATGCCAGTACGTTGGGAGGATTCATTTAGGCTGTGTAAACTTCCCGCAAGTTCTCCAACGATTCGGTCAACACAACGATATCGTCGGCGAAACGAAGATGTGAGAGGAACTCGCCGTTAACATTTATGCAGCATTCTGCCTAGTTTAGGGTCTTAAAGACGTCCTCCAAAGCATAAGTGAATAGTTTCGGGGAAATAACATCCCACTCCTGGATGCAATTGGATTGGCCTTTTTCGACCTCCCGGAATTAGAGGAAGTTTACAAGCATTTGCCCCCTGCGATTTCAACTTCCGACTCCATGTGGTCCAGAATGTGGTACGCCACTCTACTCGACACACTAGAGATTTCGATGATGTTGCCTACGAGGGACTTATTCACGAGGAATCCCACGCCTCCTTTTGATGGAGTGTCGCCTTCGCTGAAGTGGAATAGGTGACCCGATGGCAGAGTTATGGTGTCTTCACCTTGTCTTCGTACTTCAGCCCCAGAACGTACCCTCGGATTTTTCTAGTTACGCCTCCAGCTCTACGAAGTGGTTATCTAGTCTGAGCGTTCGTCCCTTATACGTAGCCAGGACAAGTCGGTGGTAGCGATCCATAGCCCGGAGATTCTTAGCACCCCTTGTTCCACCGTTATCGTGGCCATGACTAGTGGAACTACCGGGAAGTAGGGACCGAATTCTACTGAGGTTGTCCATTGCAGGTTAACCCAAAAGCAACCCATATTGTTGTCTTAGGTTTATGCGAATTTTACTCAGTATAATAGAACTATCTTACGGATTTTAGCTCACGGGTGGACTGGGACTGGGTGAATAATAAAGGAACCGCGATACAATCCTTTAAAGCAGTTTTATTGTAACGAGCAACGCAGATCGCATATTGAGATCGCAGAACGCAACAATATTGTTGTAAGTACAGCTAATTAAACCAAATCTTGTGTATCAGAGCTCGTGCGGAACTGTCCTGTGACAACGACGTTCTGAAGTCAAAGTTGTCCCGCCTCAGTTCGGAACGGGACGCTCTGGCGGCGCTGGTGGGGTCCCTGCGCGAGCGGCTCACCTACACACAGCTGGATCTCGCCAACACTCGCCGACGCCTGCTATGGCCGCAGCCTGTCATGAGGTTAGACTATACCCTATAAAAAAAAAGAGATAGGGAACATATTGCGCACAAGGTAACGTGGTGTTGGGTGTTGTACTCCTTCCCTCTAATGGCCACCGGAGGTTTACAAACCGCAAGAATTTTTGGCACTTAAGAGGCTTGCCAACCTCTTCAAAGATTACCGCTAAATAGACAAGTTTGGCCTCAGCTAGACTCGGTTTTAGAGTAGGAATATTAAAAGAACGGATATAAACTATATTTATTAGGTCGGCTGCACGTCAGTGATTATTTATCGATTGAGATTTTGAGCTCAAACTGATAATTAGCAATTCCGGAAGCCTACGCTATGATGTCTGTTAGTAAGTAGTTAGCGCGGTTAGCGCAGACCTTTTTAAATTAAATGCATAACCAAAATCCATAATCGGATGTCAGATAATATTCTTTTTCCTCGATAAAAGAAATGATATAGTAATATAATATAAATAAGACTATAATAAACTTATGCCTAATTATATTTCAAAATGTGCGATCACCAGTTTCCTCAATCAATTCTGCATACTTTTCCATTTACAGTGAGAATTTTATAAAAAAATATCAATAAATATTTTTATTTAATTTGATACTTTATATCAATAAGTCAATTCTATAATGTGTCTGTTGAATTAACGAATTAATTCAGATCTGTGTGACACAACAACTCTTACATAATACTTACCCCATTCTACTTACTAATAGGAAAAATAGAGAAAAATAATCATGGCAAAACCAAAGAAATATTTAGTCAACCTAACAGACAGGATAAAATAGTTACAAATAAAAGAAGGCTTCGATTGGCCGAATTGAATACGGCTGAGTGACATTCTACCAGAAGTGTTCGGCGTTATACGTTATTCAATAAAGCTAGCCTTATTATTCGACACATTTTACCTACCTACTTCGTAGTTTTGACTATCGTTGCTTGACATGGCAACAACAATGACGTCGATTGTAGAACACAGAGAAATAAAGAAGCTTTGCCCAGATAGGTTCGAAAGTTTGGGTTCGTTGTTAACATTGTGGTTACATTTTTTTATTTGCACTCATGACACTGGGCCTACCTTTGTATCGATCGGATTATACGGCTATTTGTACAATACGACTGCGACTCGTACATTATTTTATATGTCTTAAAAAAACCTAAGCAATATTATTGCTACGATATTAGCATAATTAAAATGATAACAGGATTTGTTTGGTTTTTTTTTCGGAGGAACCTACTACTGATTGGCAGCGCGTGTCCAGCCTTAACGGTTCGAATGACTACGAAATTTGTTTGGTTAATTCCAGGAACACACGTAGTAGTCAACACCAAAGTTCACGAAAGTTGAACACTTATGATAAAACATTATTTTAAAATATTATGTTTATTTTAAGATATGATTATATCTTCCATTCCGATTACACAATTACTTACAGGTTTAAAATTATTAAAATATAAATTGGAACAAACAACGAAGAAACCTTTGAGTATTAAACAAGTAATATAGCACAATTCGGTAATATAAAATCACGTTCACCAAAGCCTTAGAATCGATGATCATTTTATATTTCTTTTCAAATTTGACAGGTTGTTCAGTGCTGCCAGATCGTTACTCTATCACCCGATGGCGCTGTCTGAAACTGTATTTTGGATGCTGATTCCTTCACGACATGGATGTTAATTTGTCTAGGGTGGTGACTTCTCATACAATAAAAGATGCATACGCGGGACATGGAATGCATGCAACGGATGGGGTGTAGAAAGTAGTTATTAACAAACAGGTATCTAAATAATAGGTCTTCAACTCAATTATTTCATTATCTATTTTATTTTTTTCTAAAAGTCTATGACGTTAACTTAAATGAATTTTGAACACATTTGGCAGTAGGCTTCGCGTTTTGGTAAGTATACTCTAGTTTTATATCCAGCTAGGTCTATATACTTTTAGGTGTTGTTTTAATTGTTTTAGCTTATTGAATTTATTAGTTTTGTAAGTGTTATTGTACTGAATAAATTTATGAATATCCAAATATTTGTTTTAATTATTGATTTTTTTGACTAGGACCTATTAACAAAATTATACTAGATACATGAAAATACTGTACCTACATGTGTATAAGTTGGTAAGAACATATTTATCTCAAATAATATAATAAAGATAACGTCAATGTTTATATAACGTTTTTGTTTAACGCGCTAATCGCTAATCTCTGGAGCTACAAGTCCGATGTGAAAAAATATTTGTAATAATAGCTACATTCACGAGGAATAGTATATACCACGGTTTACGGTTAATACAATAAATATTTGTGAATGATAGCTACATTCACGAGAAAGAGTATACCACGGCATACGGTTAATACAATAATAATATTTATGGACTAATCACGCCTTGTTGCCTAGCGCCATTCTAGTTGTGATACAGGTAGGATACGACGGAAACATAATATTCTTTATACTTTTTTTTTTAAGATTTTTATTATATAAATACACATACGCAACCTTGACCTGGAAGGGAATCGAACGCTAAAAGGTGGCCTTGCATTATAGTGGAGGCTGGAAGTGTTGAGAATGTCATGGCTGGGGGAACCGTCCCCTCCCCCCTTTCCACCGCGGGCGGGTGGTACGACTCGCGTGCGGTCGTCGTGGTTAGCCTAACCGGTACGGCGGTTTTATTTGATTTAGCAACTGACCCAGTCGGTCGCGAATAGGTCTGGAGATGCGATGAAACCTGCGGGGTTCCACTCGGCCCGTCGATTTATAATGTTGCCCCAATAGGCCACCAGATAGTCATAAACCACTCTAAACGCGACAGCATAGCCGTGCCGGTCTGATTCGACTGCAATACAACATAGCTCTGCCTTTTATTACACTGCCTATGACCTATTATAAAATTAAATTACATACCATATACCATACAAGACAAAGTACTGTGTATTTGTGTGCACAGATAGTAACACTCATATGCGTAACAATGTGTGCATCAGTTTTACTATCTGTGCAGGCACATGCTATATAATTAAGCTCTCAATACATAGGAACGTTTACACTAATTGAAATTATCGTGCTTTTGGTTAATATGCGGCGATCGCATACTCTTTGGTTTGGCGTCGTGACGAAAAACAACATTAACACAAAACGACATAGATAATATACTTAGGTAGAGGACAAAAATGAGTCGAAAGAAAAAGCAAATGCTGTGATAACTGTCTCTGGGCAATGCGCATGCGAGGCTAGACAGACGAAAGACATTGATGCATTCTCATCTTCTGTCCCTGTCCCTATTTGCCGACACGAACACTCGCAGTCCTACGATTGCGCCGCCGTGATATGTTGTATCGACAGATACAACAATTCAAGTACCTGCTTATTGAAACATTTTACCTTTAATATTGAAATAAAACAATGTTTTCAAATGAAATCATTCTATTGAATTGTACTAGAAATATTGGTACATATAGTTAGTTATACATTAATTTACATCTCGAAGATGAATGTTTTACAGGTTAAGTGAACATAAGTAAATGAAGTCTGAACCACAAAAATTATTCGATTTTGTTAAATTCAAATTTTGTTACATTATTTTGACAACCATAGACGTCATTTACCATCGCGAAACAAGCCAAAAAATACAAAATAAAAACATAATTCACTGAATTAATAATTTAATGAACAACATAAAAGGCGCTTAAAAAATCGTAATAAGAATTGTTCATAACTTTGATACAATATCCAGTTTATATTAAGGTAGTATCTTATTTATTATAACTAATAAGATCAAATATTTTGTGGGTAACATTTTATTCTTATTCCTACTTAGATATAAAAAGAAGACAAAAAATACACTCATGGACATATCGAGAGAAATGCACAACTTTTGTATATTTATCAATAAAGTAAGTTAAAGGCGTTTCTATAACTAGGTCAATGACTCATTGTATTCAAAAAGAAAAACGAACGAGAAATTATCATCTAACGGAGATCGAAAAAGACACTGCGAAAACGGCAGTAATACATACCTAAATTTTAATTGATGTCTTACACGAATGGTACTCGTTTAATAAAACTAACGGTTTTTGATTTATCCCGGTTTATTTACTTCTACGACACGCCTTAGTTTCTTGTATTATGTTTTAAATGTTGGCAACCATTGACACAGGTCCCGGGAAATAACTGTAGCGCTAAGCGATAAGTCGAGGGCTTAGGTGCACATGTACGACTGGAGAAACAATCGCAACTCCCACCGGATATCCCTGAACTTTTCCCGCTCCGTCCTCGCCCATCCAATATAGATAGAGCAACTAAATATTATTAATCTTCGGGTACTTTTATAAAACTTATTACATCAGGACGTCTGTCACGTCAGTCCACTTGTGGCCGTAGTTTCTGTGAACCTTTTGAAACCTCAGGCTACAACTAAATAAAGCGCAAAAATATCCGTTATATTGCACTTGTAATTAAAAGTACTTTTTGCAAGTGATTTCTTAGTATTTAGAAACTATGTGGACGAATTAATAATGTAGTGGATCTCTACAATAACGGGCACGATACTTAACGTAAACGTTAAAAGCAAGTCTTCACTAACCAGTTTTGGCCAGGTTGAAACATTTATGTATATCAATTTTTTTAAATTTAATTTTTTTTTTCTTGCCAAACTTACGCCCATGATTTCAAGTAGTTTTTACAAAGTGCATAATTTATATTGTGCAAATATTATATACGGGCCGTTATGGGACTGTGGCTTTCTTGCAAATCAATGTTTTTAAAAAAACTTGTGTTTATACTATAATTAGGTTATATATAATGCATCTTATTTTGGCATTACTATGAAGGCTGTAGGCCATGCGAGTTGCTGCATTCATACCCTTTTCAATGTCAATGCGTTATTGGTTGCCACAATTACTCATTTTTTTAACCCAGATTCACAATCATACAGCTAGCTGCTGCTTCGCAATGTCCTTTTCTAGATTAAATCTACTTAGCACTATCATTGGAATGTAAGTGTAAGTTAGTTACGTATTTTAGGCCACGTCAAGGCATTACACCTTACAATTAAAAATTAAATGCACACCCACCTTATCTAACTTCGGTAAATTAATGTTGTTTGTTGGAATAAGATCCCTCTAATTATCAAATACACCACAGAACCTACCCCACAATAATACCTATCGCACATTTCGTGGCGTATCCGTTACCGTGACGACTGCCTGAAAGAGATAGTGCTATTGCTACATTGCACCTAACTCGCGATGGGACGACACCAGAGGTACCTCTGACGTTAAACCGAAGCGATGTTTTTCGTGTTCCGTGGGGGTTATGAATAGTCGACTGGGGAGGGATGAGGCAAAGGAAGGCGCAAATGATCTGCATAACCACGTGGATGTTAATGGGCATGGGTAGTCACTTAATGTTCCAATTCCTCGTTTGCCCCATTATGGCACTAAAGAAATTGTGGGTCGCTTCCAATAAGCAACGACACTTACTTGCTGCCGTTCCGCCTGGACGGTCTTGGAGCAGCTGAACTTATTGCCTTATTTTGTTATGTTTTAGGGTTGATAAATGTGATGATATTTTTAGCCCGCGACTTCGATTTTTAGGGGTTTCGTGGGACCCAAGTACAAACGGAACCCTTTTAGTATATAAGTACACGTGAAAACTTAGGATTATTTAAACGGTGATACTAAATCAGTCCTAAATATTGCTACAGTTCCTACTTGGTACACAGCACACGACGCTGCATAAGAAAATAAACAGCAATTTATATAGCCTTAGTAGCCTAATAATGTCTTAGTAGCCTATTGTATAATAATCACATCAAATCTATTTTGATAGAAACTAGGGTAGGTGTAGAACGTTCTCGTATTGCGTAATATTAGTTTGGCAAATTGCCACAGGCCCCTGAAGAGAAGGGGCCCCGTCGCAAGAGAGATCTAACAACATTGTTAAGCTAGCTCATGTACGAAGAAATAGGGCCTCTAACGACGAATTTGACCCGGGGGTCCCAGACGGTGTTGTCACGCCACCAATTCTTGTTGCACTCACTGTCACTTTCGGAGTATTTAATAAGATCTTCCTTCCACACTAACTTGGTACATTATGCAATTAATTAGATCTGGCAATACTAACTTTGTACATTATGCAATTTAATAAGATCTGTCAATACTAACCTAGTATGTTACTAAATTTTATTTCTGTGGCATGATCTAGCACTAGAACAACCTGTGTTAACACATTACAAATTTTCCACTACTTGTAAGAAAAACTAGACCAGGAGACAGGCTTTTATTTTATCCATCGTTCACTTGAGCATATCATTAGAAACTAAATCTACAAGATTTTGACACTAACAGACCAAGTGCGTTATCGTATTTTCCAGATAGTAAACACTAAGGGAATGAAGTTTAAACGTTCATAAACATTTAAATAAAAAGACGACACACCACGGGAGATTACTCCATAAAAAGAACATGAATCTGAAATGAAAGGAACGCGAGGCGTATGCTACGTAAACTGTTACGCTCGATGGCTTGATCGCTGTTTCTATTTTTAGCAAGAAAAACAATACCATTGCGTGTTACTGGTTGCAAGTATCGGCTTTAGACGATTTTTCACTTTTAATTTTTCTTAACATTTACTATCGAGAAAAACAATTTAATGAGAATATGATTGCATTACTATTTTTTATATTATAGAAGTTATTCGATAACTAGGTCTCCGGAAAAAGAAGTATATAAACTTAGCTTCTTATGACACAACCTTAAAACTATATGTGCGAACTTCATTCGATAAATTAAACTGAAGACATCTACTAGCTTTGTAGATTTAGCCTAATAGACCCTAGATTTGGTACGAAAGACATCAACAGCTTACTTACGCTTATCTGTGGGGTTCTTGTTTGTTTGCGAAAACCTAAGACGGCTCCTACGATATCAATGATACTGCGCTAAATTACGAATACCGCATTATTATTGATTTTATTGACCCATTCCGGGTCAATGTTGAAGATTGCGCAATTATTGAGTGTTAGTTGGAGACATTATATTATATTGCGCAATAATTAGTTGTGCGATTTAGTTTATCGTCTATGGACCGACTCAGATCAAGTAAATATTAAAGCAGTAAGTGCGCGAGCTGTAACAGTTTGGTACCAAACATTTAAAATTAACGCCGCATCTACTTATTTACTTGATCCTAGTTAACAGCGATGAAAGTATTTCAAAGTTTTCTCCGCCCAACAACCATAGAGTTACACAAAAAAGTATTGATATTTATTAGTCGTTTTTTTCATATCAAGTCGTTGTATGGGTAAAGGATTTCTTTAAAGAAAACGTATTTACACAATATTTTACTTTTCCTATACCTTGTATGAATACAATAGCAAACGCAAAAACATGCTTGACAGGACGGTCTGAATGTCTATCAATGTAGTGGATATTTTGAATACTCAGACCATAAAATCAAGTTATTTTTTTTCTTATAGCAAAGGACAACAAACGAGAAACTGGAGCCTTCCCACGACTACCCACGCACATGAACATCAGCTAAATTACTATGCCGATGCGTTGCCCTACTTTTCACCTCCCCCAAAGGACATACCCTTGATATTGGGTAGGATAGTAAAGAGTCCACTTCTAAAGGATGAACGTTTTTTTTAAATCTTTTAGATTTTTTCTCTCGCCTTAAATCGTTTCTCAAAGGAATTTTAATAAGATCTTCCGATATGTTCTAACTTTCACCGCTATACTTAGAGTTGCTCATAAATTTGTTTGCGGCTCAGTAAATCCAAAATCACAAAAAAGTTTCATCCATGGTCCCAATGCGAAAATAAGTAAATTCTCCTATGTTCAGGTAGAGCTCAGCTCAACTGCTTATTTGTCAAAACCACATGACGCAAACCCTGTTTATAAAATCCCATGACCAGACACTACAAATAGCGTGAATCAATAAATTAATTTTTTGATATCTATATAATATATTTTTTTTTAATAAATAACTATTTATAATCGAATAGTCTAACTCGAGAGATTTACCAATAAAATGTACTTTTTGTGTGTACGTGTTCGCTTTTTTATTTTATATGGATAAAGTCATAAAGAATAGAGGTTTATGTTTATACACACATTATTTTCATAGACAAAATATTTTACATGGAAACTTAATATATTTTTGTAGACATTTGAAGATACTCTCATCGCTGTCATTATGCCAATAAATAATAATTTTAACAAAGTATAAAACCTTTTTTTACCGTAGGTAATAATGAATGTTCCCACGAATCGTTTACATGGATTTATCTTTATTGTCTTAATTCCACTTTCAATTCCACCGCTGTTGGACATCATATTGGCAGGACTTCGTTACCGCTCATACAAAACACTGCCTCTGAATCTTATACAAATATACAAAATATTATTTCATACAGTCATAAATTATAAAATCATTCCAATTATTCTTCTCCTCATAACAAAACTACTTTCAAATGTGACACGGCCGGCCTCATGTGCACAGTCTAACTGTCGTTTGTATTTGACTGAAACTTCGTAAGTTACGTAGTAAACTATGCTCATATACACTTCAATAAGCGGCCATATACTCTACTAAGGTATTCTTATGACTAATAAATCAAGCACACTTTGGAAAACAATATTGTTTTACAGCACAAGAATTGTCAATAGTTTCAAGCTTATACAGGTAAAATATAAAACAAACTATAATAAAAATAATAAGTGCACAGTCTAATTTGAGTTGGGGGAACCTCGTACCCAGTATACAATATTTATGACAATAATGCAAATACAATTACCACTTTATGGATAGTACGAGCTAGGGAAAATCAGAGCGTTATAGACTTTACACTGTCAGCGAAGACCGACGTCTAAGTAAAAGCCTAAGCCAACTAAGACGCCTCTCTACACAAGTATAATTGGCAAAACGAAGTAATTGTTTTGATTTATGCTATTGTTACAATTCTTTAAGTCTTAAAAGGAAGCTATTAAGGTTGAATTTAGCTTATTAAATTAGTCACTTCGCCGCCACATCGTCGGTCTATCTGATCCGTAGGCTGATCCTACGTTCACATCGCTCACAGCCCTACAGCCCTAATGTCGGCGCGCGCAAATTAAACTTTTATAATTATATAAACACATTAGATTCCGTTAGCACATCCAATCCACGAAAAGGGCAAATGTCTTTACATCATTTGTTCATTACACACTGTGGAGAATACAAAGCCTCTATTCATATAAATTAATATATATTGAAGTTTATCCTTAAAAAGAATTTACTACAAACTATTCCTATAATAATATTCACTATTCAAAATGACTAGAAATGATTTATGTTCTTATATCGATACTATTTATGAAAAACAAGAGGTTTTCAGAATCTTTACTGTATGTAATTCCTGCTTTATTATACATTTTACATTTCACCCCAAGGACTTGTCATTAAGAATCTTATGAGAAATATAGTCAAATACCTATTAAGAGTAGAGGTTGGGCGCGCGGACTATATGAAAAGTGTCCATGAAATAGGGGGTGACACAATTACAAGGGGCCACTAGATATGTGATATTTTATTGGTTCATTTGTACTAGTGTAGTGCGATTTCGCAGGAATTTGGAACTGTTTACTACTGCTTACAACCGGACACTTTATGAACTCGTTACCCATTAAAAGGTAAGAATGGAAATGCTCTTAATGTCTACTAGCTCTACCTTACAAATGATACTTTGGAACTTTAAACCAAACATCAAAAATAGAGCATGTTGGATAGGTATACTTTCAAGATGGCGTCCGCTGTATACGGTAGGCGGTGCCATTTTGTAAAGCATGCACTGTCCCGTTTTACAATAGACGAGTACGCAAATTTTGCTTCTTAGAAACAATGACATTTAACGACTTTTTATTTCTATGTTTTAATAACAATATTCACAAGTTTAACATTTGGCCACACCCATACTAAATAGTTTGTCTTTCAAGTTTTATCACACGACGATACGATGCAACGAGTCACTTTATCTTCGCAGCCGGAAGACGTCCACTGATGGACATAGGCATCCCCCATGGAGGGCCATGTTATGTCACGGTCATGAACCACTTGCACCCAGCAGCTCCCCGCTTTATGGTAGCCGAATATTAATTCATGAGAATAAAAAAATCTTTTCGCATAGCAGTTGGTACTTCATTATGAGCTCTGTTTATTCTTCCTAAAGGCCATCGCAATTCTAGAGTGTTGCATCACTGCAGGTCTTAGTACAGACATTGTAATTTTCTACAATTTTATTAACGAATTCATAGCAATAATTTCTCATAAAAAATGGCATAACTTCGGCTTCATGTTGTATACCTTTAGTGACTTCTGAGAAGTAGCTATAATAGAGTACATCTATACGTATAGCGATGTACAGGTCACGGCATCTAAGTTAAACCATGAACTTAATGCTAAAATCTCAGTCGAGGTGCGGCACGAGGCGATGAGTGAAGGGTAGCGCGAAACCATCGCAACGCACTGTCACAGACATTCCCCTTCCTGCGTGTAACTGGAGTTGCCTGAGATTGCCATTTTTAATTCAACTTTTACGATCCAATCTGTATGCATCTTTAGACTTCGAAGAAGTACGCAAATAAAACGTGCGGTTACATTAAATTTGCGTACTTCTTGTATTTAATGCTTCCGCGAAAAGTACAGTAGACGTCATTGCCTTTGTTGAAGTTGCTGTAGAGACGTACACGTTCGCGCCCTTGAAACAGTACCCCAATGTGGACGTTATTTTAAATGTAAGTCTAATGTAACCGGTTTTGCCTTTGAAGTACCCACTGGAATGTGGTCGTTATTTTAAATGTAAGTATAATTTAAACGGTTTTGCCTTTGAAGTACCCACAGGAATGTGGTCGTCATTTTAAATGTAAGTATAATTTAAACGGTTTTGCCTTTGAAGTACCCACAGGAATGTGGTCGTCATTTTAAATGTAAGTATAATGTAACTGGTTTTGCCTTTGAATGTTCAGATCATACCGAAGCCCTCCCCGCCCTCGTTGATGGCCCACAGCAGCGCGTGCACCATCTGCTCGTATGAGTCGTAGTCTGGCAGGCACAGTTGGTTGAAGCAGGTATGCGCGGTGGGCAACGCGCCGAAAGTCGGCGCAGCGGTGATTTGGAAACGAGGATTCAGTTCCTGGAACGTGAGATTCGAGTATGTCACATACAGTTTGAGCTAGAGAACATTGTATATTATACAATATAAAATATACTTAAGCTAACTAAAATTTGTATAATTAAACGTGATGATTGATGTAACTGATCAAATTTCAAAAATAAAAATATGTTATTGAATATGGGAGAAGTAAAAAATAATAAAAACATCAAAATACCCGACTGTTAATTGAAAAGAAGGCTAGTCTATAGTCAGGTCCCATTATTTATTTATTTCTGTTGCTATCGTTTTTTTTTCTATTTAGTTGTTTTATTTAACATTTTTTAGATATTATTAAATTAAAATTACAAGTTATATTCATTTTAACAGTTGTCATTTAAAGCTCTACATTTTGATATAACTGGAAAACTAGATAATGTGGGCATAACTACTTGAGATTTAGCTCAAAATTCTTTGCTTAACAAGTGCTGCTTGAATAGGCAGCAACCACAAAAACATCGAATACTAAAACTACTGCCATAACAGCTTAGCGTTTTAATGAACTTTTAACAAAGGAAGTCGATAATTTGAAATAGATTAAAATTTTGTGCTCAATTGGTGCTGCTCATTCACCACAAAAATCAAACGCTTAAAACGACTACAGCACATCTTTTCGGCTGTGGCTGTGTGGATACCGGCGAAGTACGGGAACTTAACCAAGACCCTCCTGAAACGCGAGAAAGAAATCATGTTGTTACCTTTGAAGTTGTTATTCTTATATCTGTCAAAACGTGTTAATAACGCGCTAAATAAGGACACGCTCTTAAAAACGCGCGCTGTGAGCGAACAAACAATAGAAAACATGGTGTCTGAAAGCCCTTAGGTTCGAAGGTTGGTTTCCAATACGTTTGAAGCGGTCAAATGCATGCTTAAATTCTGAGCTACACACGTTAGAAATAGTTAATTGTGTGATTTGGCAAATGATGGCGTATTTTCTTCCAATAACAAAACGCTATTACAATTCACGCAAAGTACAATCGTGCGTGGGTCAGAGATGCAACAGCGCGTAAACAGCTTCTGTATGCAAGCCACAATAGTTTAGCCTAGGTTCCTCACACCGAAATTTGAAGTTAAAATTATAGTACTAATATTAAACGGACACGGAATTTTAGACCGACTTAGTAATTGAAATATTTTTGTTAACAAATAATATTAAAACAAATAAGAGTGAAGGTCAAGTTATTTATTTGTAAAAACGCTCCGATTTAACGTCTGTTTCCCAATACCATAAAAAAATAATCTAAAATTAGTGTAGTAAATAGAGTCATGTCAAATGTCTCACACAAAAATTATGTATGATGTTAACAATACAGTTCAGCAAGGTGTCGGTGCTTCAAAGATAACCTTTATCAATTGTGTACCTTGAACCCTCCAGGCGGCAGCTGGGAGCAGCCAGTTGTGAATTGAAGCAAGCGCGCGCGCTCGTCCGCGCTGAACGAGTGCAGCGCCGCCCACAGCCAGCCCAGGCGCCGATGCCACTCGCGGCCCGATCCCACAACCAGCGCGTGCGCGCGCCAGTCCGACACGCACACCTCGCCCGACCCGCACGCCAGCAGCTACAAGTACACCACGAACTGTAATGCCTCGTATTCACTACGAGACATCATATTGAGGCGACACTGTCGCCCTAGATTAAATTTCTTCTTCCGCTATGTACTTACTTGTGGGAGAAATCGTCTGTCACGCCAATCACTTACCAGCGTTCCATGAGAGTACAAACGTGTTACTGTTTGTAGCGTGATATCTCCAAATATCATCATGGATATTCGTGCGTGCGTTTCTTATACGAAAAACATACAACATATGTCAATAAAGAAATACTTAATAGACAGATAAGAGTTTGAAAAAGACTGTTTTAAAGTCGATTAGCTGGCAAAGACAATGGACTCGGAATTAACTATTTTAAATTATCAGATATTTTTTCTCCGGACCATTAGTTGATTTGGTGTCAATGTAGGAACAACCCTTTTGACACACATCTCGTTACTCAAAAGTTACATGAAACCATGGAAATAAACCAAGTAAAAACCATTTTTACTTTGTTTATTTCTATGGTTTCATTTATTTCTTTTTACTTAATTGTGTTTTGTTGGATTAATAAATATTTAAATGGCTATTTGCGAATAGATATTTTTAACGATTTATTTGCTATTTTTGTGTCACTTTATTTTTATTAGGTACGGATAATATAGAGAATGAAAAATTTAATCGAGACTCCGCCACGAATAGAACGAAATAAGTTTACAGATGTAAACAGCACGATTGACACAGAGATGTCGAATTAGACGTCGAGGCGTCACGTGGCAACCATACGTAGCATCAAGTGCGACCGGGGCCTGCCCAGACAACTTCCCGACTTCGTATTTAAAAAAATCCCAATAATACTTTTTTTAGTCCGACCCGACCTTACAATTGTTGTTGAACATTCTTACCACCTGACCACGAGCCAGTAAAAGAAGCTAGCAAATATAATATAAGATGGTCTACTAATCGTGTATCACCTCCAGTACCTCGAGCTCGTTCTCGTCGAAGATGGCGAGCAGGTGGTCGGGCACGAGCAGCGCCAGGCCGCGCAGGAAGGCGTCCGTCTCGCCGCGCCAGCGCCCCGCCAGCCGCCACTGCGCCAGCGCGTCCAGGTACTGCAGCTTGTTGTCGTCCGTCACCTGCGCACGCAACGTAAAAGCTACATCAGCAGCGTTCACGCCACTGACATGTATATAACTGGATACCGAGCTACTGTACCATTAGTTAAATACATCTGCGAGCGCATGCGCGTGTCCGGATATGTATTTTTTCTTTTTATATTGTAAGCGTCAAAACGAGCAGTCTGAGTGTATTGACGACGACAGACACCCATAAATATCCTCGTAAAAGTTGCGCATATACCAAACGAAATGCCACAGTATAGCTATCACTTTAAGGCGATATCCTGCGAGCAGAGGCCATTCCCGGTTGTGTCGGCATGAATAGTTAGTTGCAAACATTCGAGCATTGCGAGTTTATTTTCAATTTAGTCGTTTCGTCTTGATATTGTAGCGGTTACTGTCGGTAAGTCGATTTACAAACGATATAATTTAGGTTGATAATGGTTCTCTATTTAGAATGTCATAGAGTGCAAGAAATCACTTGTTACGCTTGCAAGCTCCACCCATTCGGAACATTATTATGACTCGTAACATCACAATTCTTTTTCGTGCAGCTAACGTTATCGATTTACAAGACGTTTTTTACGTCAAAAATTACTACTTACAAGCGTGTATAAAGGTTCACCAATCATATCCGTATCATTTATTTTTTGGCGGACTATATTGATTAGATCCTATTATGGTTATTTCGTATTCAAACAATATCTTTTAGGTACGTGTTAGTAACACTGTATGGCAACATTTGTCCGAGCCTGTCTGTCACGTTTAGTGTTGAGTGGCTGCAACTATTGTGGTAACGGACACCGACATTGATTTATAGGAAAGAGAAGAAGATATAAATATTCATATCCACGGATCTTGATATCAAATAACTGGATCCGATTCCGCATATATACTTTGTTAACGATTCGGCACATCACTAGTTACAGTATACGTACCCGAACGGTGGCGCCGTCGGGTATGAGGTCGCGGGTCTCGCGCAGGCGTCCGCCGGCGTCGTACACGTCGTCAGCGAAGTACAGCTCGGGTGCTTCCGCCGTGTCCATGCTCGTCTCCAGGATGTACTTGATCTTAGACAGGTATAGCTCGGGATCGTCTTGCTCGAAATACTGACGACAAGAAGAACCCCTCGAATACTAGTATGCAATAACCTGGAGTATTGAAGGCCCTCGTACGATGTGTAGCTAGGCTACTAGTAAGCGCACAATCTACTAGCCTGTGTTACATGGAACACTTTATATTAATGGTTTCAGATAAGAACAATATGATAAATAATAGTAACATTGGTATATTTATGAAGCGAACACAACAGGAAGTTTCCCTCTACAAAGGCATTCAACGTTACTTAAATACTTTCACTGCAAAAATGATAGACATTCTATTAAAGGAATATGGATGATAATTAAATAAATAAATATATTCTTCTTTGAACAAACAAATACCTTATAGTGTACACGTAGGCCGATGATCTGCGCGAGGAAGGAGCGAGCGAGCCGCGCGCGCACGAGCTGGCGGTAGCCGCCGCCCAGCGCGCTCTCGTACAGGCACTTGCCGACCAGCTTGCCCGCGAACTCGAAGTGCTTCAACTGTGCAAATGTATTCACGTAATCAGTAGCGGATCCTGGGTGGGAGCAGGAGAGGGCTTCATCTCTTGGTCCAACCAAAAAATATAATTGATTCTTTAGAGAACATGCATGATGACAGATTTTGCAATATGATATGGATACAAGCTAGTAATTCGCAAAATAACTTTATTTCACCAATTAATTTATTTTCGTTCAAAATATTGTATTATCTAAGTCTGTTTTATAATGACATAGCTTCCACTTTGACGTCACGACTATGTAAATGTCCACTGAGGTGACGAAAAAAAGTTCAAGCAACCCGCCAATTTTTACGTAGGCGTCATACTCTATGATTCGTGTTTATGTAAACTGGGTCGATCGCAGTATTTCAGATCTTTGTTTTAGTATCTCAAAGCTTATATTTAAATCGCGTGATTTTTTCAGAATCGGTTTTTTATTCTTTTATACTGGACTCGTGGCTATTTTTTTTTTAGACTATATAGTATTACAAAAAATGACAATATCATCGCTATGTAATTAATGGCCATTCCATTAATTATAGCATTAATTATGCTATGTAATTTTTGGAATGGCCCTTAGTATAGTTTATTTCTATAAGTACCTTGAGGTGCGAAGGGCGGTCCGGGTTTGGGTGTACAAGGCCGGTGGGTGAATCCTGGCACGACACAAACAGCCCGAATTTAGCGTCGAACAGTTGCGCGCACAGGAGAGAGAACCATTCCCGTCGCACACCGCCCCAGTCCACACCTGCAATTACATACTCTTTTTTTTAACTCACACTTATTTTCTGGTGATTGAACACTACTCTCGTGTGCCTTGCACAGATAGCTTGTCTGTATAGAGATTGGGGTATGTAGCCAAAATATGGCTTATGGTTCGTTGGGACCACAATATTATTATAATCGGAGACTAGAGCATGCAGTACCTACCTTGCTCGCCGTGGAAGGTGACGTCAAAATTCTTGCACCAATCGGCGACAGTGTAATGCTTGGTGGCGCGTAGACTAGAGCGCAGCAACTCTGCACGCAAGACGCGCAGCGCGAGCCGCTCGTGCGTGTGGCGAGCGTGCGCACGCCGCAGCTCGCTGTAGAAGAACTCCTGTTTGCTCTGTGCACATAGATACCACAGTAATCCTGGATTAGTCTGCTTGTTACTTCCATGGATAATTATTTTTATAAAAAAATATTTCTTATTTCAAAGGGTCACCTTAAAGCTATCTTCCCCACCGCAGTTGGCGACGAGCAGCTGCGTGAAAGTGGCTGCGAGTAGATCACGTTCTGCCGCCGCGAGCCGCAGCGCAGGTTGCGAGCCATCGTCCAGCGTCAACTCGCCGCCCGGTCCGCCGTCCGCAGGGCGCGCATGCAGGATCAACTAATTTGAATAGAAAGATTCAATACCGTTATCATTACGATCAAACAGTACGATTTACGCTTCCGCATACTACCTAATAATTATTGAAGAAGCATTGGTTAATTACCTAACTGTTCATTTTTTAGTAATACATTTTTATGGGTCTTTATATGCTTTGGTAGTCACGAAAAGGAGGGTTTGTTTAGCTATGCTATAAAAATCTTACCTTGGTGGAGGGACAGAGGCGAAATGAGGTGATGCGCTTAGGTATGAACTTGAGTATGTAGTCCTTGAGTATGAGCTGCTTGGGGCTGATACAAACGAGCACGCGGCGCGGCCGGCCCGGAGCCAGCAGGCGCGCTTCGTACGCCGCGTGCGCGCGCTTTGACGACAGCTGGCGCGATACGGACGCTGTGTCACTCGCTGCGGATAATTGTAAGTAAGATAAGTAAAGGAATCATTAACTGTAAGAGTTCAACATTCTAAATATTGAAATAGGACAGAGGTAAACAAATAACTCATTATACTAATAAATACATTCTTTTAATTATAAATAATGCATACATTAAGAATATATATGGAGTAAAAATACATCGCCTCAGTACACGGACCAAACAGCAAAATTGAATGTTCAAGTTTCCGAGCACGTATACAAATTTTACAGAAAATTATGAATTCTTAGCGGGACGTGAGTGGCGGCAACTAGATTATTAATTAGTTAGTCATATACGGATCGGGGGCCCTGAGTGACAAAAAGATTCACTCACGCGTTAGCACGATACAGTCGAACTCCCCATTGAGCAGCAGCTCGCCGTCGTATTTTACTGCAGCACGGTATACGTCTGCTCGGTCCAGCTGCAGCGACACGCTCACGCGCTGGTTCACCGCGTCGTACTCGAAAGCAGCTGCCAGCGGCTGTTCTTCACCGCCCAGTCGACGCACCGAGATTGAGAACCCCTGATGGATAGATGAGCGATGCCATTAACGTCACTGGTTAAACCGAAATTGGGAGCTTTAACGAATTGATACAATAGTCAATTGTGCACGCACAATTCGAACGCAGCTAAGACGCTACCATTGGTTGTCAATCTCGGTGCGTGACATTGAGAAACAATGGTAACAAATATCATGAGCGTCCAAAGTTATGTTGGTCTAGCATACAAGTTAGCGTGCTACTTATTTTAGCACAGTGTACTGTTATATTCATACCTAATAGGTAGTGCAAGCCGACGGCATCATTTGTGTCCACAGGATATATATGTCCATTATGATACACCGAAAAATTTGACATACCGTATGTGTAATGATGTTACTAGCCTACATACAAAACATCAATAAAGTATGTTCAGTAGTTTAGTCACAAAATATTATTTTTTATTTTAACAAATTTCAGCACGATGTGTTATAATTTGTCGAAACTGTCACCCGGAGGTAAACGAAACTTCCGCGGTCGGTATGGGTAAAGGCACGGAGCCTAGGGCACAGGGGCAATGAGCGGTGCATCACGGCAGGTTGATGACCTCATACTAATACACATGAGGCAATATTTTTTTTTTCTGATTTAGTTTGTTGAAAACATTTTTTTTTTTGGGTTCTGTTGTTAAGACTAATTTGATAGTTCTAAGTTGGGGGTCTGGCCAGAAGCGTGCACGTCGCAACCCCTGCCAGTTCAATATACCGCAATTCTGGTCCGAATACGTACCGCAGCGCGGGTCAGGGCGTTCCCTGAACGCGACGCGTACCGATCCGCCCCCGTCGGCACGAATACTGGCAAATGTGGCGATGGGGGCCGCCACCCATCACGCTGTACTCGAATCGGCGGTCCGTGGAGCAGGGAGTGCCAGATAGGCACATGGAATGTAAAAGGTGGGTTGGAAGATAAGATGAATGAATTGATCGATGTAATGAACGAGAGATATTAGGATGTTTTGTGTGTAACAGAGACTAAGCGTGAGGATAGTGGGGCCGCTGATCTCCCCGATGGCGTGATGGCCCTGTGGTCTGATGTTCCCGAAAGCGATCGTGCTAGCGCCGGAGTGGGTATGCTTCTGTCCTCATGCTTAGTCCCTGGTGTGAAAGATTATGGTATGGTTGGCTCAAGGCTTATCTGGGTCCGTATCAAGCTGGGAATCACGAGACTTTTTTGTTTGCATTACATGCACAGGTAAGCTCGTCGACAGCCAGTGACCTGGAAAAGTTTTGGAATTCTGTAAGGGATGTTCTGGATATGGTAGGTGTTAATGAAAGATTTATTATGTGTGGAGAGCTGAATGGATGGTTTGGGACGAAGCGGCCAGGATTCAAAGCCGTGTTAGGTCCGTATGGCGATAGTAGAAGTAAGTAAGGGATGTTAGTAAGCTTATTGTGGACTTATGCGTGGAAAGAAATTTCCTCGAGACTAATACAATATTCCCACATTTCCTAGACGTGGACGAATGTTGGCAAGTTCTGAAAGAGAATATGGTGGTTCTAGCGAAAGAGGTATGTGGAAATGCAAAACTGCGCAAGGCACTGAATGGAGATGACGAAGTGAAAGCGGCGATTGAAAGAAAGAAGAAAGCATGGCTAGACTATGTTTCATGTTTGCAAATGAAGGATAGTATGAGAGATACGAAGAAAGAACTATATCGTTGTTGTTTCCTACAACCAAACCCCTAGTGACAGAAAAGCGTGCAAGAGAACGTTTTAGAGCGGAGGCGAGACTGGCGAACAACTTCCAGGCGAACACCAAACTCTTCTGGAGGGAGGTGAAGACGACCGGTGGTTGTTCGCCAGTCTCCAAAATGAACAGGGTCTAGTCTAGGGATGGTGACATTCTTACAAGCACCGAAAGTGTGTTAAAACGATGGAGTGAATATTTTGGAGATATGTATGGGTCTGTCCGGGATATTGCGTCGGCCTCTGTCTCCGTAAATGATGCAGTGGCCGGGGCGGCATATCAGGATATAGCTATGGAAGAGATTATGGGCAATAAGTAATAGATATAAGTATGAAAAAAAACGGAAAGGCTGCGGGATTAGACCAAGTTACGGCTGGGATGATCAAATATGGTGGCTCCGCAGTCAGACTCATTTTGGGTCCTCTGTAACACCTGCTGGAGGACCGGTACAGTGCCCGAAGACTGGCGACGTGCGGTCATTGTGCCTTTGTATGGGGGAAGGGTTCACGTGTGGACTACAATAGCTATAGGGCCATCAGTTTGATCAGCCTGTAATAAAGAAGTGAGAGAGAGAGATTAGGAATGAATGAAAGTATCGGTGTTGAAATGAGAAAGTGCATGTTCCGATGGTTTGGGCATGTAGAAAGATTGATGGATGTAAGGTTAACGAAACACATATACAATGCGAATTTGGAAGAAGGTACCGGGGAAGACCCAGACGAACATATCACGATCAAATTGGTCGGGTACCATTCGAAGGTGGTGTTCGGAGTATTCGCAACCGGCGTGTTTCTATGAAGAGAGTTATGAAAATGGAGGAGACAAGACAGGTATGTAAGGAGCGTGAAATGTTCTCCGTGCTCAGCTCTCTCTGCCTACCTCGTTAGGTAACTGGCGTGATGATGTGTTGTAGTTGTTGTGTTGATTGTTTTAAAATACTCGTATACACTATAGTACTAATAGTGATTTTAATTTTCGTTGTATTATAATCCCCACTCAGTATTTACTCAGTCACCATTCGCTTCTTTCCGTTGAGTTGAGTTCAGTATTTTGCATAGTTAGTTGAAAAGGACAGCTTATAGGGATTATGCAACCCTTAGATAATAAAAGAAAGTGAGAATATTTAAAATTTGTAAAGTAAAGTAAATAAGTGTCAGTGTAGAAATTTGATTTTTTAAAGACGTATACAATTCATTTAAGTTACTCTAGCGTACTCTTATTATAGAACGCGAAAACACTGAAACAGTAGTGCTGGTGCCAGCAAAAGTTTGATGTACGTAAATCAGTCGGCACAGAGTTGTCATTCAACCAAATGTACAGAAGTCAATATTCATTTTGTTATTTAATGTCCACCATGAACTATAAATCCCACATTGGTGACCCTGACGTGATGTGACAAAGTGAAGCTTATGGCATGGACAACAATAATTTGTATATTAAAAACATTGAAATAAAATCCGTGAACACGTGCCGTCTCCCTCCGATAGACACAGGGAGGAGGTAAAATCCGAAAGCAAATTAATGTTAAGAGAAAGAGATTTAGATTTAAAAATGTATCATGGATCATCATGGATGCACTGGAACGAAACTGAAACTGCCGTCACTGAACATGGTGAAATTTAAACGTAAAATGTATCGCAATGTGTTAGCTGTAGAATTGTTGATAATGATTAATTGTTTCCTGTTACCTACTGATGTGCGTCGCAATACTTAATATGAATACGATAGCAAGTTTCGTGTTACGCGTATCGCTCAGCAAATGTGCTGACGTGTCAATGCATAGGTAATTCTTGGCGCATTGTCCACCTTTTGAATTATTGTGATATTTTATGTTTTAAAACTAGCTAAATGGTGTGTAGTTTCATTTTTTATTTTTTAAAGACGGGTTACTGTGGGGGGGACACGGGTAGCTATTTAGTGCTGGTGTCAGAAAACATTAATGTATATTGTTAGTATGAGTTGTCATTCAACCAAATAAACAGAAGTCAATATACATTTTATTTTTAATATCTACCATGAATCATGACATGACAACTGTGCTGTTAGCGCCCACCGTTACGTTAGCCGACCTTACATATTTGTGTACACGTGACCATACACATAAGAGTATACATTTACGAACACGTCAGCATATCTACACATTGTTCCACCTCATGTGGGATCACTCGCGGTACATAGTACGTACCTGCGCGGTCGGCTCGGCAAGTGGCGCTGGGTTGTCGAACTGGTCGCGCGGGTGGACGTGAAGGCGGCGCGCCGTACCAGCAGTGCACACAAGTGCTGCGCCACCCCGCCCCACGCGAGAGCGCCGCGCTTCCACACGTCCCGCGCAAAACCACTTGCGGAACGGTCCGCCCGCGCCTGCCGCTCCAGCTACAGGACAACATCTAAATAGAGCAGAGAACCCAGACATCTCTAGGTTGGATCACTAAATTACCTATTTTATATATTTAAATTATCCAGGTGTGTGAAAACTTTTTTTTTTCACCCAACTGCGCCAATATTACGATAGTGATTGATTTTTCTATAAATGGATAAATGAATAGCCTATGGATCAAAATCTATTAAAAACGATTGAATAATATGGATTCTAAGCTATAGTTAGTAAATGGGTCAGTAGTACATCAGATTGTTCAAATGGCGTCAACAGCAAAATATAGGATCTACTCCTTATAAGAGATCAGTAGACCGAGTCTCGAGCGAGTTGATAATATATGGTTCGTATTTACCGATCAAGATCGCTATGATGTAGACTCCCGCAGTGCGCACGGTGAACTTGACGCGCGCAGTATGCGCTAGCGCCGGGTCTCCAGACCCCAGCTCTACCACCGCGCTGATCTGCAGATACAAACATTTACACGAAGTGTCAAATTTAAATATTCATGTAATGTTGAGGTTAGGTTAGAGAAGAGAACCCAACTTCTTTATATAAATGAGGCTGACTATGCTTGGCCTTAAACCAAGACGGCAGTAAAAATTTGCAATAATAATTATTAATTAAGACTCGGCTCCTCCCAACTACACTCCACTTGGACATGTAGGTCTCACAGACTGTGGAAGTACATCGTCTGTCCTACCGGCTGCGGCTCCTCCCACCCCCCTACCTGAACATGTAGTCACACTGACCTTCCTGGTACCGTGAGAGATGCTCACGGTGAGATCGTCGGTGTCGCAAATGGGGTACGGTTGCCCGTTGCGCTGGAAGCACATTACTGTGAAGCACATCGTCTCTCCTACCGCCTGCGGCTCCTCCCAACCCCAATCCACCTGGAAATGGAAACCTCACACATTGTTGAACCAAGACTAATTATTTATTACTGGTATCTCCCCGCGGTTTCACCCGCGTAAATCAGTCCTTTTAGTCGTAGGGTCGTGATATAAAGCCCTCAGTCGTCCTCTAGAAGTGGCATGTTCAAAACAAGAAGACTTTTCAATTCGGGCCCGTAGTTACTGAGATTAGCGCGTTTAAATAAACAAATTATTCTAAAGTTGAACTTTACGTTCTTAGTACTAATATTTGTAGACTACACAATTTACGTGAGATTGACTTTGTTTTACGACGTCTCTCGCTAAGGTTATAACTAATAACAGATATAAACATTGTATTCTAAAGTGTAAGCGATCAAACTCTATGGATGCGTACTCTCGGTATATGGATTGTAAATACGGGGCACCACACTCGAGGATGAGCCCTGTGGATTCTCTCGTAGTATTTTGTTATGTGACAAGATGGTGTCGCTAGTGACTTTATTAGGATAACGAAAAAGCGGAATGCCGACATACTAGAACCAATGCACTCCTAGTTCCACTTCCACAGACCCCTCCTATTTAGAAGTGGTACACAGTATAGTAACGGCTCATCTGGCTGTGCCATCGGACGATGATTAGGATCGTCTGACGGACACAGAAAAAATAAAGGATCTAATAGAGAAACTTCACTCAAAGATAACAAACAAGCAAGGTGCTGAAACAGCTACCTCCCGCTATTAAGCACATCCTAATGTGCATTTTAACGCCCTTCTGGCGCAATGCAAATACCACTACACATAGAAGGACGTCATAATGATGAGCATACACAAACCGGGAAAACCCTAAGTGGAGCCAACTAGCTACGGGCCCATAAGTCTTATAAGCTCGCAAAGTAAAACCTATGAAAAGATAATTCTCGCACGACTAAAAACAATGATACGAGAGAAAAAACTATTCATAGATGAGCAGTTCGCGTTTCGCGACAGTCACACCTGCCCACAGCAAGCGCACCGCCTCACGGAGTACGTACTCATAGGAATCTAAAAGAAGGCGGTACGAGGCATGAGGCACGTGTACTGTCTTTTTCGATGTAGCAAATTATTCGACAAGACCTGGCACCAAGGCTTCATCGTCAAAGTAAACCAACTAGGACTACCTGACAGACTGATATTGATCGAAAACAGTTACCTAGCATACAGGCAGTTCCGCTACTAAGTAGAGGGTACCCTGTCCTTTCCCCATTCTCTTAGAGTCGGTATTCCTCAAGGATCGCTTCTCTCTCCCACCCTCTTTAACTTGCACACTGGCGACATACCGGGACACCCCAGCGTCCAGCCGGCGATGTTCGCGGATGATAACCGCATTTTACACCAGGAAAGTTTCTAAGGAGGGAGCCAAACTACTCTAAAAGGCCGTCACCGAACTTGGTGAATGTTGGTCGGGAGGATAGTGAGTAAATGCATTTCTCCTGCTAGAACCAATTCTATATACACCGCCTCGAACCTCACATATATAACAGAGGACGGACAGAATTACTCACACACCACTTACGAATAAGAACCGTTCATATCCGTAAGACGAGAGCTTAGATAATCTTAAAGTAAATATAAACTCCATCTTTAGAGAGCATTCAAAATAAATTAAATTATGGTCACGGCTTTTACTGATTTCTACCGCGAATCAAACGGCATCGTGCAAGCACAAGACACAAAAGTCTTCGCTTATCCTATAAACTGGATGCAATAGCGTCGCCAACCAGTTCTAGGTCCTTCCGAAAAAAATTGTGACTTCATTATTAGCAGTCGTTGTTTTACTGACTTACTTTTTAATCTACTTCAAAAATGAAAAGGTTCTTTATGCATGTACTATGATAAGTCGTTAATTGTGGAATCTTTGAAACTATTTTTTGTATAAAATGGTCTACTTCCCAGGTGGTCCCTCGTCACCTAGGTCAGGACCCAGAACGGTAACCCTAACATTTTATATCCACAAACGTGTTTTTATGTTCTCTGTGCTTTCGTTAATTACAATTAAAAATATAACCCACCTTACAGCTCGCAGGGTGGAGGTATTTCCCTGTAACATATTGTAACAGCGAGTGCTTCGCCTCGGGCGCTAACGACGGCTGCGTCATGGCCGCCAGAGTCACTAGGCCACACACTGATATTGACACCACAAGCATGCCACCTGCACGAAACAAACGAAAGTTACAATGAATTAATAACTACAATTAGAAACGCATATAGGTAGAGGAGTGAGCTTTTTCTGCGCAGTACTGATACACTTATAAGAATATTAGGCATATCGCACATGGATAGATTAAAGCCGTTGGCATTATCCACGTTCCGAATTCTTGATGGACGAGATCATGATGAAAGTAGGTTTCCCCTTTGCTCTAATAATAATCAACTATGGGTGTGCCCGGTGCATCTCTTCCCATCTGCGGAAAAAGAGGGCCGTCCGATGGGATTTAAAGAGGTCGTCCCACTTATGCAGAAGACAGAATAGTCTCCGCTAGTCGAAGAACTGTTGTGACAATAGCAACGTCGCGGTCAAAAAAAAGTACCAGTGGTAGTTTTTTTTAACTTTCGTTAAGATATTGTAAGAGTGATAAGTAAGAGTAAGTCATTAGACTTAAGTAAGAGGTAGTGCTAGTACTACCTAAAAACCAAAAATCTTCACAACAATTAGGATAGGTTACGTCATTTCGGCACTCAATAATCTCCCCTAGAGACATTAGGCTGCGAAAAGACTAAGAGCTCACGATGCGGTTTCCACCCGCGACCGCCGCACTTGCGGGCCCGTAGTTCCTGAGGAATCCCAAATGTGCTCGTTTGGCGGTCATGGGCTTCAACTGATCGTTAACCGTCTCGTAAGTTAGAATTAGAACCACAGACTGCCACCGCAGCGGGTGCGGTAAAAAACTCGCTCCTCGAGTTCTTAGCCTTAACATTTTCAAATTATAAGAAGCAAAGCCATACTATCTTACACTGCAAGCATGCACTAATATGAAATTTATACTAAAGTATCACTTGTCTTTACTTATAATTCTGTACACTGTACTGTTTATTTACCTTATACTGTGCAGTCACCATCGTTGCACAGCGTAAAATCAACGCGTGTGAAAACCTGCCACGCGATACCTGCCTGTCTGCCAGGTTTTCTATAAAAAATTGTCTAATGTATACATTTTTTTCTTTTTTAAACTACTTATTTAAAAAATATAACTTTTTGTACAGAAACACTGGCAAACCAGACGTTTACTACTTTTTTCTTTTTTTTTTCTCTGTCTATTTTGTCTCTATGCCCCAGGAAGTCCAGTCCAGCTTCATCGTTCCAAAGACCCGTAGCCTATGTTCTAAGTGTTAATTTGATCAATAGGCGCACAGAACTCCCTTCCGCAGATGGGGAGAGATGCATCCCGATAATGGTTTAGAATAGCTAACTTATACTATTATTATCATGACCTGGACTGGCTAGGGAAATTTGAATGACTTCCTAATCCTCCTATTTTGTTCTGATTAAATTCTTTGTCGGCCCCAAGTCAGTTTTAGCTTTCTCTCGGACTCTCTGCGATTATATCACAGGGTCAATGTGGTTGCTATCGATCCTGGGGACAAACGAGTAGCAGTCCGTTAGTAACGTGTGGTGGGCCATGCTCGTTGGAGATGGAATCTCACGCACGATGGCTACATTTAGCCCGGTCGGCGTCTGAACGCTTACGACGCAGCATTGCCCTATTACATGCAAATTCTCCAGCACTCTCTGACCAGGAACTATTATACAGTAAAGCTGCATGTTCATTAAGCAACATTTGCTTAGAAATTGTTTATGAGTATTTGTAAAAAGTTTACCATAAACATTGTTTCTGAAACTTGACCACCATTGGCAGATATTGCTAGAATGTCGATAGAGGTTGCAGTGTTGGTTTCATATTTAAGGTTCTTTATATACAATAGTAATCTTTGTTATTAAATGAACCCTACGGCTTGCTCTCCACTCCAATTTTTCATCACTTTTGTTTATTGACATAAATTATGAGATATCATGAAATACTATAAAACAAATGTTGCCAAATTTACACGCGGCTTAATTAAGTAAAGATACGTAACATACATACAGAGATAGTCACTACAAATACATGCACAAGCCTACGAACTTGTATTAAATAAGCATTGACAGGCTGATTCTCCCAATTTGTTATACAACACTGCTACTGCGTGACTGATAGGTAGAGCACAGCCGAAACTACTGTACCTAGAAAATTGAAATTTGGTAAAAGTTTCCTTTCAATTGAGCACTAAGAAAAGATTTTCAGAAATTCAACTCCTAACCTAAGGGTGCGAAGTTTATAATACTTAATGAATGCTACGCGGTTGAGAATAGAATAGGAGCTAGAGGATTATTTACGTGTCTGTGCCCAAAAGTTCACGTACCCCAGGTCCAGGCGTCTTGGTGCTTGCTGTTTTTCACTACAGCACTCCACAGTTCCGACTTAAGAGCCTGGATAGCTTCGGTGCCGATAGGTAAACTGCTTCTAGCAGCGGACCACGCATTGAAGTCCCTGGAGTCGATGGCGCGTCGCGCTGAAGAATCCTCCAGCCAGTAAACGTCCTCGATCGTGGATACATCGAGGCTGAGCAAGCTGAAGTACCACGAATTTTAATTTTAACTCTAATAATATACACAAGCTGCGTCCGGCGGCTTTACCCCTTAACCGGCATACTCCGCTCCTATTTATTATATAGGTTTCATCGTTGAACAAACGAATTAGACCTGTGCTACCAAATGAAATGCAAAGGTCACATGAATAACCTCCCTTGAAGTCCCCACCTCTTGAAGTCGGCTTAACTTCTAGAGGCAGCAACGCTGTTGCGTTTCGTCCGATTTGTGAGTGACCGCTGGCCCACAGGGGAGAGGTCACATCTGTATATATGCGTATGTCTATGGACGTCACACATTTTTTTTATAGAATTAGGGGACAAACGAGCAATCGGAGCCTTTTAATATTATCGGCGCCCATGGACTTTCGCATGATTGCATTGCCCTCCTATCACCCCCCCCCCCCAGCTACCGGCTACTCGCAAACAGCACGAAACGCGACAACGACGCTGTCACTTTACGCCGATATGAAGTGAGCGAGAGGTACTTCCTCGGTAATAAATTTTGTTTGCCTATCTTTTTTCTAAGTTCGTCGTTTCGGCCAGTTGTGAATCAGCCTGGTAGTAGAGATGGTAAGCATTTTCTCTGGACGCGATTTTAACATTTTACACCAACATTTACGAGTGAAAAAGATTTGCGCGCGACGGGTGCCGCGTTTGCACACCGTTACCGACGACGAGCAACGTCAGTGTCTGACGCTGTTCAAGCGTGCTAACGAGTTTCTTGCAGCGCTATGTGACAGTAGATGAAAAAGAACAGTCTAAGTAGTGGACTGAAGCGGAAAACCTGCGCCGAAGAAAGAAGGAAGCAAAAACGGTTTTGTCGGCCGGCATTTGTGGTGGCGACCGTTGTTTTGGGATGCTCGAAGGACTATTTTAGTGAATTATTTGCATAGAGGAAAAATAATAAGTGGAGAGTATTATACAAGCTTGGTGAAAAAATTTGTGAAGAAATCCGGAAGAAACGGCCCTCCTCTAGTCAAAAAGTAAGTTTTGTTCTACCACGACAACGCACCTGTGCTCTCGTCAAGGGTTGCCGCTGACAAACGCCATGAATTGCGGTTCGAATTGTTACCGCATCCCCCCTATTCCCCAGATCTGGCCCCGTGCGACTTCCACTTATTCCCGAATCTCAAGAAATGGTTAGGTGGCTGAAGATTTTCATCAAATTATGAAGTCATTGTCGCCGTAGACGAGTATTTTGAGTGAATAGAGAAAACATTTTAGCAAACTGGTGTAACGGCATTGGAGAAGCACTGGATTAAATGTATCGAGGTAGAAGGAAAGTACGTTGAAGAATAACATTGTTTTAAATAGATTATTACAGTTTTTCTTTTTCGTTTCGGATACTTATCAATCACCCCTCGTTATCTGCCGCAACTTGAAGCGTCGATCATTCAATACGATTTTTTGACGTGACTTCATTTGGACGGCCAGACCTGTTGGCATCGTCTGCCCAGCTCTGTCTCCTACGTTTAAAATCAGTTACCCAGGTGTGAATTCCACTCAATGCAGGAGCAGTATTACCTAAAACACTGTCTAGCTTGACTTTAATCTGGGCTGCTGTTTTCCCTTTTAATACTTAAAAACTTTATCACCGCACGAATTTCGTTTCTTTCCATTGTCGAGGAAATTTACGGCAGAGAAACTTCTAGGTCCCTCACACAAATTGTATCAGTTCGAATAAATTCAAATTCGGCGTTTTATTTTCAAAAAGTGATAGAATATAATGTAATAAATTATGTTTGCCTATCTTTTTTTAAGTTCGTCGTTTCGGCCAGTTATTTATTTATTATAGTATAATAAATAACTGGCCGACAGTTATTTATTTATATATTTATTAGTGTAAGAATATACCCGAAGAGACGTTACAGTTGCCTAATTCGCCTCAACAGGCGACATAACAACACAATTTAAAACACACTAATTGACAACAACAATACATTTATAAAAAATAGCTATATATTTACTATCACTTAAATGATACTTATTTTTTATCATTGACTTAATACTTTTTATAATTTGCAGCGGCGAGTTGTGAAATATGTCCTTATCGTTGTTACTTTGTGTAAGATCGTTAAGCAAGCGTAGTGCGCGAGGCAGTAGCGTCTGTCCGGCGCTTGCCGTCCTATAGAACCGAATCGCGAAGAGATTCCGATGACGAGCATACACGTAAACATCCGGTGCATGTAGACCTATATAATCTGTCATCTACCACCATCCCCAGGACGAACAAACTTGGATATATAGTAGGATAACCTAGGGAATACCCGTGCGACTTACTATATAGATATTACATTACATATACACATTACATACCAACGAATGAATTTTCTTTGAATTTTTTCATTCATTTCAACATAGGAGTTTTATGACAAATATTGATTTAAAATTGTGTGCTTGACGAAGCACAAACCGCAAACTTCTCTATGCATGTTTACAAATATCCTGAATACAAATATTGTGAATACGGAATGTTAGATCTTCAGACATGTTTGTACCTGAATCAAAAATTGTGCTTATCGTACTAAGCTGTGTCCCCCCAGGTGGTAATTTATAGATGTTGGTACAGACTTCCGAGTAAAAGTAAGTACTGCACACTTTGCGTTATTTAAGAAATATATTATTGAGGTTTGACCAATTAAACAATTTGTCAATATCAGATTGGAGCATCTGTGCATCCGAATAACTTTTAACTTCATAAAAGAGCTTTAAATCATATACAAGTAATAACCACTTAACGTGATTAATTACAATTGGTAAATCGTTGATAATTATGAGAAACTGTAAAGGACCCAAATTACTTCCTTGACTTACGCCGGAGTAAGTACAGTGTGGCTGCTCGCAGTGTCCCTCGGACTGAACGTCGCAGGTCTCACAGTTAACTGGCGAAGAACTTGAGCAGAGACGGAATAAAGTCGATCAATGCGAACTCACTGAGAAGTATATCGTTATCAACTACATCGAACGCTTTGCGAAAATCAAAGTAAGCCGCAACGATCTGCCCCCATCATCTGCTGCTTCTGTTACATATGTCCAGAATGATAACAAATTAGTACTCGTGGTACGACCCGCCTGGAAACCCTGCTGAAACTCTGAAAGTTGGTGCTCGACTTGTTGTCTTATACGACATTCTAAAACCGAATCAAACTATTTACCAAGTACTGATAATACCGCTATAGGTCGAAAATCGCATATATCCGAGCTAGACTGTTTCTTAGGGATAGGAACTACGCGAGATGTCTGCCAAATATCTGGATAATATGAGTTCTTATAGCAAATATTGAAGACGTGGTGTAAAGGTGCCAGAAGTACGCGCCTAGTCTTTGATAATGTACGCTCTAATAGCATCTGGGCCAGCGGACGTTTCGCTTTGAGTTTGTTCAGCGCTCCGCGCACATCAACACGGCGTATGCACTCGATGTGTGTACGATCGCTCCGATTGTCACTCATCCTTAGCGCATCGTCGAGGCAAAGTCGCTGGGATACCGACGCGTAAACAGACTTGAAATATTCTGCGAACAGATTGGCACACTCCTCCGGCGGTACCGCTTGCTCATTTTTAACACCTTTTTTCACAGTTTTACGTTTAGACCTTACGTATTCCCAAAAAATATTCTGCTACCGCGTTGTATTAAACTCCATATTAGCCTTGTGGAGCCCAAAATCGTCGTTTATATTTAATTTAATTAGTGTCCTTTAGCAAGAAAATAATTCTCGATATTGTTGATTACTTGTTCCTTTAAATAATTTATGATAATTAGCTTTTAACCTTATGTTACGCCTCGTACCAATAGAGTAGTATGGTGGATACGCATACTTTGACTGTTTTCTGATCGACTGCTTGAGCGGGAACACAATCAATGAAACACGATTGAAAAATTTAATAAAGCCAAGGCGACCAATCAACTTCCGATAAGCGTTCCTAAAGCGAAGCAAGATTACTTCTTTTAAAATCCCATGCTAATTCCAATCCGACACCATACTTCGTGTCATTCAGTTTGTATTCCGACACACGGTCAAAATAACCTCAAGCGGATGATGATAGCTGTCAGGAGGAACAAGTGACTCCTCGGCCTCACGCACCACAACCTCACACATTGACTCGTTACACGTCGAACAAGATCTAATAAGGACTGATTCTCGTTACAAATTGTTTCCTTTTGTTAACACAAAAACTTAAAACATATTTAAATGCGACTTTATATTTTAAGACGCGGAATTCGAGTCAACACAAATAAATACTTTATGTTTGCTATAATAATCACAAATTCTTTCATTACAATCAAAAATCATAAAATAATCATCATCGTTTGATTTCGGAGATATGTACGTGCAGATTAAAATGCATATCAAATTATTACCTGCATATAGACCACCGCAGACAGTATCACTGTTTAGTGCTTCGTCAAATGGTACATCTATAGCATGTAGATCATATTTTAAATGTGTAATTACAGCTACCCCTTCCCCGCGTCGACTACACCTTCTATCACACCTCAGCATACGAGATCCGTCAGGAAGTACCTCCGAATCTCTCGTATATTGCGGGTACTTGCACATTTACTCGTGGAGGCCAATGACCGATTCGGATGCGGTGTGGCCCCGCAATGTGCGTCTGATGAGCGGCCTCATGGCACCTATTCGAAACCACTCACTTCCGTGTGTTCCGGCCAGTTATCGAATGACATAAAATATCAAACTTGCTTTGTGGTACCGTTATCACGAACGATACGTAGTGATTATACTCTAATTTTAATTTCATTGCTACGTACCCATCATAAGGTATTTTTCTAATCATATAAGTTAAGTAGTGTGTCTTCACTTGTGTCTGGTTTAAAAGAGCACTCATGAATTTTCTTTACTCTTTCCGCTGTTTAAAGCTCACTGTCAAAAACGCCACTTCCTCTTATTACCTTTTGGCGATTATGAGCTGATTACTAGGTGACGATTCATCTTGCAGGATCGCGGTTTGCGTGGCCCCACACACATTTGCACTTACAGTAGTCGGCCGCTTAGTTGTAGCCGCAGCTGAAGTTGTCTGGAGACGCGCTTGTCGCACGGGGCGCTGCTGGTAGATTGAAATCGACCATCGAGCTACCATCGGTGATTGAACGATATTTGACATATTCTCATAGCACTTAAATTTTGAAATCACTTCTATTTGATGATTAATTAACAAGTTTTGCTCATTAACTTTACTTTCTAAGGTGTTCAATTTTTGTGACAATATAATTATAGTCTTTTGAAGGCCATGTATTAGATTTTCAAGACTTTTTTGTGCCATCTTATATTTTGAATTGTCACAAAACACAGAGACTATTGTAATTCGTGCACTCGCCGCTGGGGTAATGCTATGCTTTGCACGTAATTATGCAAAGTTTTATCTCAACATTACTGAACATTAATGAAGTATCGCCTTGTACACGAGATTGTCTTGTTAAGATTATCAATCAGTCATCGTAGTTTTATCAATATTGAACGCATATTAGGTACCTAATATACTGTCATTCGTGCATTATCAAGGCATCTGGTCTCATCGCAATTGGACGAAGTATATAAGACATGAATAAAAAAAGAGAAACAGCTACGAGAAACAAACTATGTTTCTCTATGTGCAGAAAAAGATTAAAAAACAGTTGTTGTACTGGCAACCTTTACAGAGGAACTAGCAGCCAAGTGTTTTCGAGTGGACGTACGTCCCGAGCAAACATCGGCGGGGAAACAGGTCGAGTGCAGTTGGCGAGTATTTGTGGACGTTCCCACACACTCACCGATCATTCTCAACATCTTGTGCTAGAGTTTTGAGTGTTTTAGTATACATTTAGGGCCGGTTTCATAACTTCTTAAGTCCTGGCGCTTTAATGACTAGTTAGGAGCTTCTTTTCAGTCGTAATCTTCTTTACCGAAGATCCTGGAAAGCCTTCACGGAGACTTTGACGAGTCGCCTCCTTTCAGCTCTTTCTTTAGCTCGTTCAGGACTTAATTACGAGCTTAAACTACAAATTTACAAATTACATCTGGCAAGTTGAGCGCGAAGCAATCACTGCTGTACCAGCCTTTTTTCCGAACCTACATTATGCAGTGTAAGTGAAGCCCAATACAGCTTCTTGTTTCACTAAGTTTAGCCATAGATACTGTTACAATCAAAAAGAAAAAAAAATACATTTAAATTTGGAATCTATCATTTCTAGACAATTGTTCATTGTGTGTTCTCATTATGGCGCTAATATATTGTACAACATTTTGCGATATTGAAATGCAGTGGGTGATAAAGCGAACAGAATCGCTGTGATTGCATTGTACAAAGTAAGTATGGAGCCAGATGCAATTTTTAAAACTCTCCACACACTTGGTATTAGTCAAGTGTTTGTATACCGGGCTATTAATATGTATAATGAGACTGGCTCTGTTTGTGACAGAGGAAGATCTGACCGGCCACATAGTGTTCGCACGAAAAAGGTAGTCGAAGCAGTAAGGGTATTTCCCTGTCCCAAAGCAAAAGATTATATTTGGAAACGAAGGTAGCATCTAGAACCATGTAGCGTGTTTTAACAGATGTCTTAGGACTTGCAGCATATAAGAGTCGCACTGGTCATTTCTTAACTTATAAATTAAAGACAAATAGGGTGGTAAAATGGAAATAACTGCTGAAACGGTACGCAGAGGGAGGTCACAGTAAAACCGTCGAAATTTTTTTTTTCAATTGAGCAACATTTTAACAAACAAAATGACTGCATTTATCCTCAAAGCTTTAAGGAAGCTTCCCAATTAGTCGACCGAGTGCAACGTGGACATTATCCGACTTCAGTGATGGCTTGGTGGGGTGTTTAGCTATGAAGGAGTGACTGAGCCATACTTTTGTAAAAAAAAGTATCAAAACATGGCCACAAGTGTATCAGAACAACATTCTAACCAAGTATGATCCTTCCAGCAAGAGCCGGGACGGGATCATAAAGCTCAGTCCACCCACTCTTGGTTAAAAAGAACGTTCCAGACTTGGTCAGAGCTGAAGACTACCATTCATCTAGTCCCGACTTTAATCCACTGGATTTATGGTCAAATTATCGTTGCGTTTAGAGCAAGCTGTACAGCTTGCTCTAAACGCAACGATAATTTGGAGTTCTTAAAATCCCCATTTTTCCATGGAAAGAGTGCGTGCTTCTATTGATAACTGGCCTCAACGCTTAAAGGACTGTCCTCAGGCAATGGAGACCACCTCAAATAAGCTTTTTATATTATTAATTGCTAAATATTTGTATACTAAATTAACACACTGTAAAATCAATAAATATTATTTGCAATAAATGTATTTTTTTTCTTTGCTACAATGCCCTAAATGGCAAGGCAATATAGTGTGATGATCCTTTTGATACATATGATACTCTAGTCATTTAATGTCCTAGAAAATATTCCTTTAATAAGTAACTCAAAATTGTACTATATCTTGGTGTAGATGTTCATAAAATAAATATTCCTTCCAAATTTCAAACATAGAGTACCCATAAACTACGACTAAAAAGTGAAATGCGGACATGACGAAACTATAGGGGTTCGGTAATTTTTTGCCATTTGACTACGAAATCCTAAAAATTGAGCCTAATTTCGATTGCGCTGCCATATTACCAAAAGATCGGAGTAAATAACCATAGACTTGGCTTGACCATGCTTAGAGATTTCACTACTTTTTGCAGAGGAACAACCAACTCAATCTGTTGTTCAAGACATTTTTTGGTGGAATATTAATTATTATATTTCCCCCAAGCATCGATCCGTAACTGGTTCGATAGTAATACTCGATATTTTAAATTCTTTTAAATTAACCTATCCAACACATACAATAACGAATATGTGAGAGACATATTAATGGCATGTAGGTACAATGCGACATTTGCTTGCGTGTATACAGCTTAACCCTGCACTGCAGGTGTGATAATCCGTTCGTGTCGACACTCGAAAACACTACGGAATCAGCATATCTGGAACTACTCCTGTTATTCTACTCCTATGTAGCGGCCAAGTCTCGGGTCCATATGTCATCACTGGTAACACACACTAGTCGAACATTATCGACTTAAGGGACTGTGGTATTTTGGACGAGACGGTCTTCTTAAGCTTCCCGAAGGCTGCCAATCCTAGTTGGATTCGGCGATCGGCCTCCTTCCTGAAGTTGGATTTATTTAACTGGACAGTTTGTCCCAGTTACGCGTACTGGTCAACAACTTCAAGAAATCTCACGTAAACTGGTATAGATGTCACATGGACATTGGACATGACATTTGTCTTATCCAACATCATTTTAAGACCTACCTGCCGGGAAAATTTGTTGAGGTCACCGAGCATCTTACTTCAAGTCTTCCAGCGATTCTGCTATGAGCACGGTATCGTTGGCGAATCATGTATGAGTGGTGTATTCGCCATTGATGTTGATGCCAAGGCTTTTCCAGTTCAGAAGCTTGAAAATATCTTCCAGTGCAGCAGTAAAGAGTTTCAGAGAAATTACACCTCCTTGTTTCAAACTTTTCTGCAGCTGGATTGGCTTCGAGCTCCGATCTTGTTATCGGACCGACATTTATGGCTTTCTTGTACAAACCCTTCAACACTTCGATGTTATCTATTATTTACAGTCGATGTGGCACCGCTGTAATGACTGGCTTTTTCGTATATATTCCTCTGTTTCCTGTATAATCTGGCGCAGCGCGCGAATGTGGAGTACGGTCAAAGCTGCAAGGCAGACGGTTCGTGACAACCCTTGAAAACAACTTGTAATAATAGATCAACAATGTGGGGCGAAACCTTGACAAAACAACTTCTCCACCTCTCTCAAAATCTCAGCCTTGGATGAAGTTACGGTGCCATCTTCGATCCTCAGTTTCATAAGCCGCCTTACCAAACACCTTAGAGCTCTACTTTCTCTTTAATACACGCGGTGTTAAAATAATGCAGGTCTGTTCGTACTGCTTCGGAGACCTGTCTGTTTAGCTCCCTGTACCTTTTCATTGCATTTTTTTTCTACCCTGTATTTTGCTTCCACCTCGTCGTAGACATGTATAACCGTCAGCAAATACCGTTTGTTAATTCGAGTATCAGATACGCCACCCCTGTTGTCACACTTCCGATCGTTCCCACGTTATTAACGAGCGGGTTCCGGACGATAAGACCTTCGGCAGAGCGCCACCTTGCTGATGGTAGAACAAATTGCCGGACTTAAGGTTTATCGAGTCTCCTCCCTGTCTTCGGAATTCAGATAATCCCATAACGGCCCATCGCAAGTTGTCCCAACACTCTTCCAACTATAAGACCTTTTCGTCGGACCGGAGAGTACGACAGCTGTGTGTTACCAGGGCCAGGTTCGTCGGCTGGTATCCCGATCCTCCCGAGGATTCTTAGCATTCTCTGCTCCACCGTTATCGAGTCCGCTACCGCAGACTCGGGATAGCAGAGCTGCAGGAGACGGAGGGGCATGGTTCGTGCTGTTCTTCATGGGGGGTTGTTGCCTAATCGGAGATTAACGAGCTTGGCGAGCGTGTTGGAGGTCAACTGTGCGGGGTGAAACTATGACATAAGGACGCTGCAGCCCATTCTATGACGGCATTTTCTTATTCCACCCATCTCGGAACGGTTAGTCCGCTGTTCATCGGTCGACTGACTGCGCAGGTGGGTACCACACAGTGGGCAGTGGGGTCGTCAGTTCCCGGCGCCAAATGCCAGTACTTCATGCGCTTTGGCAATGAGCTCATTATTTAATGTAAGTCAATGCATGAAAGTCATACACGACCACGAAAACAAAATAATGGTGACTGTGTGTTTTATTACCGAAATTTATTAAATAAAGTAACGCAGCGAGCAATCCGAGCCATTTGACGACTGCCACCCACACATAAATTTATATGTTATTTAGACGTATCGCTCTTCGTCCCTCCTATCCTCCAATGCGCCACTTTCTAGTTCCATTCGGAAAGTAACAAACCCCAGGAAACGCGACAGTATACTTGCCAACTTGCTGAGCTATAATGTGAGCGGGAGGCACCACCCTAGTCGCACCGGACCAATTCAGTTGGAATGCAGCGTGACACAAATGTTAACAATCTAAAGCACATCAACAACAAAGAACTGCAGTTGATCGCTGCCGTCAGACGTTCAAGAGGTTATCTTATATGAAGCACTGTCGAGAAGCGACCTTCAGCCTTCTCTCTTCAATTTTATGCGCTATCCACTTCCGTGTGTACATATACAAACTTCGTATCCGATATTAATTTATAATAATGTCAATACTTTATTGTTGAAAAAGCACGTTCTTAAATACAGAAACGGCTTATTAATTCCTAGGGTAGGTACAGTCACAAGCATAAATATATTACTATGGACAGATTAGCAAAAATATCTGTCCCCAGGAGGGGTCATTGTTTTCATGTATGCATGCAGCAAACATATCTATATTATCACGCACCAATATGCAGTGACATCAAAATTATGTGATGAGAATGCACGTCAAATAATTGTGGTAACTCCTCGAAGAGTAAATATGTGCCATTACAAATGGTAAAACACTGTATTTTTTTTGATCTCCACAAATGATCCCCTTGTGTGTTCTAGATTATGACCACTTGTGCAGCACAAGGTCAATCCCTCCAAATGGCCGGAGTAAACCTAAAACATGTATGGTCGCATCGCATGCCTGCTCATGAGTGGGTTCAGCGAGGAGTATGGTGCTTCTAGCACACATCATCGGTATACCACATACCTATAGTTACGAAGACGTCTCAAATTACAGTAATATTTTAAATTAATGTATAAAATATGATAAAGTTCC
>JAFELO010000179.1:467256-532176 GCA_017140195.1 Eumaeus atala | reverse complement strand
TATATGTATATAACATTAGCATTTGTGACTGAAGTATGATTTAAAGAAAATTACGCGTTGTCAGATATACTATGAAGGTTTGATCTTTTAAATATTAATAGATAGTGAAGAGGAGCTGTTATGTAGAAATTACACATTAATGAGCATCTATAATTTGAACCCTGGAGCTGGAGCTTATATTTCCGTTTAGTTCATTTGACTACGGAAGCTCTCGCCTTTGTCAAGTGAGGAAGTTCAAAGCGGCTAAAATTTCCCGTATCCTGTTTTAGATTTCTGTCGATATATTTCGAGGCTAACATGTAAATGCATTACAATTTACAAGTGATATTGAAATTAATTCCTACAGTTTCAGACGCGTAAAATCTATCCCAAAGGAACCATTCATTTACAGGGATAAAAAGATTTGTATGTTACGATAAAAGTTAACGGATTTTATCGCGGTTTATTTACTCATACATTAAGTAACAAAAGCCCTGTTGGTCCTGCCAAGAGCATGATCAGAATCGCTTTTCAATTGATTCATATCATTTGATACTACCGTTCAATTTGAAAAATCTGCTTTATCCCTGCTATTCCGTGATGTGTTATTTGTTTGGGACTTTGCAAGCACCGCCGGGCGCTGGCGTACAACAGGTGCAGCTCATGACCTCACCATGGTTCAAGCCATCAAAGGACTCGCGGCACGTGATAGTACGGAATACCCACGAAAACCACCGCAAGTGCCATCAGTGCCACCCTTGGTGATGTGCCCCGGAACAACAATCATCAGGGCACCTCGACGGCTAGTCAGCCCCCTAAGGGACCAACTCCACCTCCACAGATGGGACAACCCCACCGACTCTGGGACAGTGCAATGGGGTGAGGTTCCCATCCTCGCCCCTTGCCCCGTGCGCAAAAGCGCCACCTCCTGTTGCTCTTGGGTCCCCTCTTCTTATAAGAGGGGTAACGAGAGCGATTCCTTCTCCTGATCTTTAAGCCCCCTCTTCTTATAAGAGGGGTGCAAAGATCCCATACGGTTCAATTGGCTTCGCCTGGGTTCACCCGTGGCTACTAAGCCCCACCGCCACGACAAGGCTTGAATCATGGTGGGGTTCCACGTCTTCCTGCATCAGCTAAATGTGAGTCGCGGTTGTGCGCATACAGAAAAATTCGTATTTATACCAAACTACCTGTCCCGACAGACGTCCTGTCATAATTGGAGAATTTGTTGTTAAAGGTAACGTGTAATGTAGCTGTGTTGTCAAACACTTTACGTTAGTCCGTATAATTGAGATTTATTATCGATCCATTTTTGATTATTTCCGTACTACTTTGCTATCATACTTCTGCATACAAACCTTGGCCATGATGTGACGCAAAAATTAAATAATTATCAAATAATGGGGGGAAGGGGGGAAAGGAGGGCAACGCATATCCATAGTAATTATGTTGATGTTCATGGGCGTCAGTAGTCGTAAAAAGGTTTCGAATTCTCGTTTGCCCCCCTATTTAATAAAAAAATTGGACACTGTCATTCTGGAGCACATTTTATTGTTTCAGTTCTATACTAATATTGTAAAGAGGAAACATTTTTTTTTCGTTGTTTACATTTAATAGGCTCCAAAACTACTGGACCGCTTTCAAAAATTATTTCGCCATTAGAATCCCTACACTATCTCTGATGACCATAGCCCATATAACATTTGCTAAAACTCTATAGATCATAATGAAACTTTCAATAATTTGTATAAAAATAGTAAATCCTTATATAGCTGCAGAAATTATTAATAACTGGCCGTCCCCACAGAATTTGTTGTTATGGTAGCGTGCAATTTTACGATGCCGAAAGTAAAATTTGTAATTTTTGTATTTTTGTATTTTTGTAAATTAGTCTATTTTCGCCATACCGCGAGTTATCCGTGCGAATGCGGAACGGACTGCCAGTTTTTGAGAGTCCTATAGTTAGTGGGACATCAGTTACTTTAATCCTGGTTGCTGTCAAACGTCTGTTATCGTTTTTGAATTCATCGCAAACATACAGAAACACTGCGGATGATCTCGTGTTTACTGCAAATGGGGTGCCTGCACGATTTTACTGTAAACAATAAAAATATTCAGCAAAAGCTTTTTATGTACAAGTTAACTCGTAGGCCGTAGCGTGTACAGAACATGTTTCACTAAGCATCAAGGGCAAGTCACGGCCTGATAAATGAGACATAAAGCGTAGTAATGCTTTTTACTTGGCTGTGTCAAAAAGATAATGTTTTTATTATAACTGACTACTTAAATGTTATCTGACGTTTATTAATTGTCTGACGTACTTAAATAAAGGCTTTGAATTCATAATTAAAATGGTATACAAGGAGTAATGATATTACTGCATTTCAGCCGAGTTGGGCACGACCGCGTACCCGTCGCTCATAACACCGGCGCGGCGTAGCTATTCTGTCGCGTTTTGTTCAATTTGTGGAAACGCGGCATTGGGTTTTTTTTTACAGGACACACACCATATCGTCGAACCGGCCCAATTCTACAATACAGCATGTCACTACGTCTTACTAAAAGTAGTAAGGCTTTTCGTTAAAATAGACATAAAACCATTTTGAATAGAGATGTCTCATCCATCAGTATTCGAAAAGTATAGAAAGAGCGATTAATAAAACGCTCTGCAAGTTTTTATGTCTCCACTGGGCTGAATGAATAATTAATGGTGGTATGAGGCTTCGTTAGCGATAATGAACATTGTGGCGCTGGCGAAATAATTACAGTACATTAAAAGTTAACTTAGTAGTAGTGTCTTCCTTTTTTAGAACTCTTAATGCTAACACATGCTGGTAGCTTAGATATTCTGAGGCTGGGAGGAATATTAAGAATAACGCAAAATGATCCTGTAGAATTGACTGGCATTTTCGTAATTCTTAGTAGGTTTCTAGGGTCTAACTTATTTAATATTCCTTTCAGCTGATAGTGGTACCTTTTTGTATGCATTACTGTCTTTGGGTGATTGGGCTGTATAAAATCAGAATATTCTGCGATTAAGGCAATTTTTTGTTTGCAGATGACCCAATGGTAGAATGTAGTAAAGGAGCATAACGCACTGTATACCCGTTTTGATTATTGAGGTATTTATGAGTGGCGTGTTGGTAGTTATCAATAATGTTACGACTGCAGATAAAATGTTTTAAGGTTATTTGTGTGCCTTCATTATTCATAAGTGTAACTATAGTTCCGTATGTGTCATATATTCTGTACTCGGGGCGCCTGCCCAAGGGCACCAGCATCAAGAGTACACTTGACACATAACAAATAGCTAAGCTTCCAAGTTTAACGAGAAAATAAGGTTCACATTTTGTAATTTTTAGGATATATGGAATTTTGGGAACAAAAATGTTGGGGATTTGTCCTAAATTTGGTATGAGCAATGGTGCCCGCGTATTTCTGCCCGTGGCCTCTGCATGTGATCGGACTCCTCTACAACGAATAGCCTGCTAGTAATTCCCTAGTTTAACAAGAAAATAAGCTGCATATTAAGGAATTTTAGGTGCCCATGAAACTTATTTAAGAGCAGTTTTATCTCATGCAGACGCCACGAGCAGAAATACTAGAGCTCCATTTTATAATTTTTGAGGTATATTTCCCAGGATATTTACCTAAATTATATATCTGGCACCAGTTACTCATTATGTCTGGGCCCTCCGTATGACATAATACCGTAGATATAATACGTACAGATGGAGAAGAGAAGTGAAACTAGCCTATAACGCGGCCATCTAAGTTGAAAAATACAGCAAATGTGGTTCTCACTCTGTCTCTCTTTTTTTCATTCTTATCAGCTCTTTGCGCATACGAGATTAGATATGATATAAAAGCGCTCTCATCTTCCTTCTCTGTTCACCAAGAGGGACACTCGCCGTCTTATATAAAGATAAAAAAGGAATATCACGTGCCCATGAAATTCCTTCTTTATCTATATTATTTCTATACATTAGACGGTCCTTCGTAAGTCATTGGCTGCTAGTCATTCCGGATAGTTGTGTCATTCGTGTTATGAACAATTCTCTCGTCATTACCACAAAAGATGTCAAGTTATTTGACAAATAGGCGCCTTATTACGAGTAATCAAGCGTATATTGTGTTCTAACATATAAAATGGCTTAGTCGTGTCTGTATTGCTGTATTTTTTACATATGGATTTTTATCCAGTAAAAGTCAGTCAAGTGCGCGCCGGACACACTGAGGGCTCCGTATCAAGCGTAAAAAGTTATAAAAGTTGACGAATTTGTATTTGCGGGCGCTTACACTCATTATGTAGGAAATGAACTACAAATATAAGTCTGTAACGGTTTCTCAGAGATATAATTATAATTTATCAACTTCAAGTCATTATATGCATATAATCCCATTAGGATACAATCTCCGCGCGCTCGTGTAAATAGAATAAAATGTAAATAAATTTACTCAATGCTCCACAATACATTTAAAATCAAATACATAAACGTATAAATAGAAAAGAGAAAATTCAACTTAAATACTTTTTTCATATTATACTTGTACAGTAATAGCACTGAAAAGGAGATCACCCGTGACACGGCATACTAAGATGATAATAAGATTTTATCTGTGCTTCAAAAGATTACACTTGATCCTTCCACATGGTCCTGAGGAAAAGATCTTGACAGACAAACGTACAACAGAGTGATACTTTAAGTACACCAGTAGGTATTTAAAATATGTGCAAAAAACTTTTGAACAACGTTTCAAAAGTAAAAAATGGAATGGCTGGGAAACGTGAACCTGCCGGGATACACTAATTGACGGTTTTAAAATGAAATGTTGTTGTTACATAACGACCAGAAGTTAAAAGATTAACAATTTAACATTAGATCGCAATGAATATATTAATGGAAAACAATCATTGGTGGAATGACAACCTAGTTGGGAAGAATTCCTAATTGCAGATTTCAATTAAAAAAAACTCTGTACGCGTAAACGCATCATGTAAAAAATAGCTATAAATCTAATACTGTTTTTAAATTTAATAAAATTTGAACGCTGATCTTATTTTTTTTAATACCATGTTGCTAAAGCATATTGATGACGTAAACTGATAATATTTTCCCTATCGAACGCCGTTAAAGAAGCTTTCACTTCAAAAATGGCGTGGCTCGTAGAAATGTTATAAAAACACAATGCAATTGGAACTTTCATATTTAACTTAAATGCACGTGCGAAATATGCAAACTGTAAAGCCAGCTGAGACGAGCGCACATTTTTTTTTAGAATATAAGGGGCAAACGAGTAATCAAATCGTCGAAAGGCGAGTGAAATCCGACGCCCACATAATTAAAAGACTAGTATGATTTTGTACAGTATATTACGAAATTAGTAATTAAGGATATAATCTGCTACGGCAACGTTACAATGCCACTTCGGCGTAGCAGACGCTGCCGAAAATAATTCGATAGGCGTCAAGCAAACCAAAAATTTTAGGCGTCTCTCCTATATTAACTTATAATAACCTGGAATACACATGTTGTAGTTTGTGTGTTGCCAGCCACTGGCGTAGCACCAGTCTCTGCTGCAGGATCTGCGCTGCCTTACGCAGACGAGTCTCCTCAGATGCGGGCAGCTCTGGCAGTCGCTCGAAGTTCTCAGGTGACGCGCACCCGGACAACGTCGAAATACCTGCAAATAATAACGAATTTCTTGAAACCTAAGACCTTCTTGTGCTGTGTGGGGGTGGCCTAAGAATACAAGGGGCAATACCCTCTTAGGATCTAGGAGGCTTCAGCGACCTGGCTGTTTGGTGTCCCGTCTGTTTCATAGTGTTAGTGAAGTAGACGGGAGCACCGGACAGCGGCCGCGCAGAGTGCTGGCGGTACCATCAATCGGACCGGCGACAGGCAGCAGTGGCGCCGGTCCGTAACCTAATCTGCGATTGCCAATCCACCTGCTCAGCGTGGCAATTACGATTACCTTTAATGGACGACAACTGCGGAATTCGGCCCCGAGTTCTCGGTAGTTCCACTAGTCCTGGCCACGGTAGCGGCCACACTAACGGTGGAACAAGGGGTGCTAAGAATCTCCGGGCTACACATCGCTACAACCTATTTGACCTAGCTACGTATAGCGGACGAACCTTCGACTAGATAACCACTTAGTTGAGCTAGAGGTGCAACTGGAAAAAATCCGATGGCACGTTCTGGGATTATGTGAGGTGAAGACACAATAACTCTGCCATCGGGTCACCTATTCCACTTCAGCGAAGGCGACACTCCATCAAAAGGCGGCGTGGGATTCCTCGTGAATAAGTCCCTCGTAGGCAATATCGTCGAAATCTCTAGTGTGTCTATATATATATATATATATATATATAGCAGCCGGGACTCTCGTACAACTACCAGATAAGACTTCAAACTCAAACCCTCACCTTTTTACTAGCAAATATCAAAAACTGTCTTAAGTTTAACTAAACCACTTATAGAATACAAAGTTAAAGCATGACGCTTGGGCTTACGAGGGACCGCAATCTGCCGAGGTCAAGCTTCTTTCTAGGCAAATCCGCAAACTAATACGCCGAGACCTTCGCTGCTCAAATACGCAACGGTTTACGGAAGCGATTGAGCAGAATAGAGGGTCGAAGGTTTTTGTGGAGAAGCTTGGAAGAAGTCACCTGACACAGGTTAGGACTATTCTGGGGGACCGTTTCTTTTCTTTGTCAGGTGATCTTCCGGACGTCAGCTTGAGTGAGATTTGTCTAGCTCTTGCGCAGCTTAAAGGGGAAAGGCTCCGGGGAAGGACGGAATTACAGTCGAGCTTCTTAGGGCAGAAGGCGAACCTGTGTTGCGAGAGCTAAAAAAGATTTTCAGTTTTGTCCTTCAGCGGGGCGTACCTCCCAAGGCATGGCTTGGAAGTGACGTTGTTTTGTTTTTTTTTATAAAGGGTAACAAAACACTTCTTCAAAATTAGAGACCAATTTCATTTCTTGGTCATATTTACAAGTTATTCTGAAGAGTATTAACGAATCGTCTCACCACAAAGCTTGATGCATTTCAGCCACCGGAGCAGGCTGGGTTTCGCGGAGGATTTAGTACTATGGACCACATTTTCACCATAAGGCAAGTTGTACGAAAGACACATGAGTACAATCAGCCGCTGTGCCTTGCCTTTGCGGACTATGAAAAAGCGTTTGACTCTCTCGAAACCTTCTGGAAGCTTTACAGCGATGTCAGGCCGATTGACGATACGTCGAAGTACTAAGAGCATTGTACGACGCTGCTTTTATGTCCGTTCTGATTCCGGGAGGTCCAAACAAGGCCAATCCAATTGCATCGAGGAGTGCGACAGGGGGAATGTCATTTCCCCGAAACTGTTCAGTAGTGCTTTGGAGGAAGTCTTTCAACTGGGCAGAATGCACATAAATATTAACGGCAAGTACCTCTTACATCTGCGTTTCGTCGACGATATTGTTGTGTTGGCCGAATCCTTGGAGAGTTTGCAGGAAATGTTGCACTGCCTAAATGAATCCTCCCGACGTTATTGGCCTTATGAAGAACTTTCACAAGACAAAAGTAATGTTCAACGAAAACGTTCTCCCTAGGCCGGTCAACGTCGATGGTGCTATTCTCGGAATCGTCGACGAAGACGTCTACCTCGGTCAACTATTGCAATTAGGTAGACATAACTTCGAAAAGGAATACGGTAGAAAGATTCAGTTGGATTGGGTAGCATTCCGGAAGCTTCGTCACATTCTAACATCGCCTATACCGCAGAGCATAAACAAAAGTTTTCAACCAATGCGTTCTCCCCGTGATGACTTACGGGGCCGAAGCATGGCCTCTTAATTTAGGACTGGTCCGCAAGTACGCGGTAGCTCAACGGGAAAGTGCTATGTTGGGTGTTTCTCTATCCGACAAAATTCGTAAAGAATTCATAAGTCAGAGAACTAAGGTATCCGATATCACGCGACGAATAAGCGGACGCCCGGATAGGAGGATGTAGTGTAATGCACCATGCATAGTACTACCTCCTCCAATGCAGCATGGCACTACCTCTTCAAAAATATAAATACTAATTGAGAAGTATTAAAAATTAGTGACTCGCCCCGGCATTCCCCGCGAATAAATTATACACTAAAACCTTCCTCGGAAATTACTCTATCAATGGGTGAAATCCGAATGAAAGTCTGTACAGTAGTTTTTCTTGCGGCCATCTATCATATTCAGACATACAACTTTTTGGGACTTTGTATTTTACAATAAATATAAATGTAATTTTAATGTTGACATCGAATCGAACATGGATTAGATATAATCGATATCACTTAAGAATGAGTTGAGGTCGTCGAGTCGATACACTAATCGCCATAATCATGTAGAACTAACAGCGCCCCGCAGCTTCAGCCGCGTCATATGATAACATTTAAAGGGTTAAATTTTTTAAAATAATGGTTCCTTAGTGCTCACTAACATAGTTGATTTTAGGGAGTATTATTCCTTATAATAGAAATAGTTTTTGCCGTGTGTTGTCTGCCAGTCAGGTTACGAAAGGCTTACTGGCAGTCTATAACAAATACTTTGACATTGAGAAGTTTTACATAGTTTCAATGATGTGAATCGTGGTAATAGTCGCATTGTAGAATTTATACGACTGCTATTATTCACCTTTCTGACCCCATTTCTATTGATAGATAGGTACAGGGACAGGCGTCTTCTTTTTAATACGCGACAACGCCAGGAAGAGTATATTTTCGAAAGAAAAAACCTCTGTTACGCTGCCTAAAAAGTCGAACGTGCAGAAAAAATAGACATATATTCTAAAATACATACGGTGGCAGTATACGATTCGGAATAGTGCCCAGGAAATGTACCCGAAGCGTCAGCGTTTAGCACACAAAATGCAAAAATTGTAAACACAAATTAACTGTATACGGTTATCGAGTATCGCATATTTAGAAAATTTCGGTACTTATCGAAGAATATTTAAAATATGTACTTTTGTTTAACAAATGAAAAAAAAAACTTTAAACTAAACAAAACCGGGAAGACCGGTTTTCTAGTGGCGGCGCCGCGCGCGGGAAACTGAGTGTTGACGACTTGGTTAAGGTGGCGTGGCGCTCTATGGTGGGAGACCTGTATCCAGCAGTGGACGTTGACCGGCTGATGATGAGGATGATGATAAAATGAAACTTGGTATATCTCGACATCTCATAACGATACCCTTACAAATGAAACAACTGATATTCCCAACCTGTGTATTTGGGAAACTGAGTAAATAGACATTTCTATAAATTATACAATATCTTTGAGATCCCAGTTATATAAAGGTTTCACTGTAAAATTTGGACCTCCTTGAAGCTTACGTAGATTACGAAATGTGGGAAGATACTCTTATGTATAAAATTGTCGTAGCACAATGTTAGTTAGCTTACTCCTCCGAAACAGCTTTACCGATTTTTACCAAAATTTTATATGCATATTCAGTATATGTATGTAGTATGCATAGCAAGTACAATATACTTGTTTCTGGGGCTTAGATAAATTTTTCCTAGGAGGTGCTTAGGTGTCATGATTTTAAACGAATGTTACTCATTACAAAAGACTACCAGAGCAAAAAAAGGCCTGCAACAAAAACATACATAATCGTCATGATCAGACATAATTCTGATGTCATAGCATTTAATACCTTGTGACAAGCAAGTTGTGTTAAGAGTCTGAAACGTCGGGCTGCTTCAATAAATAGTTATTGAAGCAGCCCAACGATTTGTATAGACAAATGTCGATAAAATCTGTTGAAGCATACTGTGTGTCGTTAGACTCAATTTTATTACTACATAGGATACACATCTATAACGAACTTATAATAAAACATTTAAACTCCCATGTCATATCCTATTCGGATATTGCTTTTTTATTATTACGACAAAGGAGAAATCGTGAAACAAAAAGACTCCGCATCATTATCACGCAAATGTGTAAAATTCCGCATCATTGTCATGCAAATGTCTCCCTCCCTCCCTTCTCCAATTAAATGGGCCACCGCGTACTCACCGACCACATGAAACGTGCCTGCATAGCTGTCACTTTACGGCAGAATCATGTGAGCGAGAAGTACGAGTACCTCCCTGGTCGATCCGGTCCAATTTAGCTGCATAGCAGCATGACACTGCCTCTTACTAAATTGCTTCCTTTCATATTAAAAAAAGAAGTGACATATGTTTGTATGATATCTAAGTTACCTTCACACAATGTTTTCGCTGTGTCATTACAGACTTTATTTCTGTAGTTACCTACAACCTTGAATTACCTACATTAAGCTCCTTTGTGCGCATATTAATCGCTACAACACAGAACAATTGACTGACAGAATGACACACTCACGCATTGCTTACGAATAAGAACTCGGGTGCGTATCCGTAAGTTGAGAACTTAGATAAACTTAGAAATTATATAAACGTTATTTTAGAGAGCTTTTAATAATAAGTTAATCATGATCACGGCTTTTGAAAATCGAACTGCGCTCGTCAGAGAGGAGGGTGAGAGGTGGGGCGAAGAGGCCGGCCTGCTCAGACAAGCCAAACAATAAACGATCTCAATTATCATTATCCCCGTTTCCATACAATTAAACGGTATCGTGCGCGCGCCGTCTACACTCCGGTACACCTCTTCCCATCTGCGGGAAAAGAGGGGGGTTTAATGTCGATAATAATAGTGGAAGACTATTCCAGTGCAATACCAGTATCCTTAGATTTCTTATTATTATTTCATTTTTTTAATGACACTTAATCCTTGATGTAATATGGATATGATAATTATGGCCATTTTTTATATTTATCACGTTGTAATAAAAGAAAAGAATATCATTATTATGACTGTATATTTTATTTCATTATTTATTTTATATTATGATTTACAATTTGAATGGGTTTATTTATTTGTAATATTCTTTTATGAGTATATAGTGAGTATTCATTATAGTCAATGCTTTCCGTCTTACCTCCCGGATGTCAATGAAAATCGGTGTCGGAGAACCTTAGTTCTCCGTCGCATGCCGATTGATGTCCATTTCAGTGGTCCTCACACTGCATTGCTGTGCAGATAGCACTGCGTAGCTGCTAACTTGTTGTTTTTTTACTATTTTTTATTATTATTTTATTAGTACGTTCTTTAGCATTATTATTTTATTGTCTATGTAGACAAGAAGTCTTCGATGGTACCGACGAACTGTAATTGGTGCTTTCGAAAAAAAAAACGCTACAAAATACACTATAACTAGGAGACACAAAAGTCTTCGCTAGTCCGATAAACTATTATTGCAAATGCAATAGCACCGCCGTCGGTAGTAGGTGACTCCGAAGGAAAGTCTTTGTAGGTCTTAACATTTTTCCGTCAGGTTCAGTTCCATTAGACAATAGCGCGGATTGAAATAATAAAACTTATATTTCACCACAGGAAAAAACAAAACCATTTAAAGTTTCAATCTATAGTAATAATTATAAAGTTGAATCTGTTTGTTTCTTTAAACGCGTTAATCCCAGGAACAACTCGAGGTCAGAATTTCAAAAAAATATTTTGGAGTTATTCCATTTATCGAGGAAGGGTTATAGGCTAAACACGACGATACTATGACCGATACGGTGAAACCGTAGGGTGGTGCCAGTCCAAAATAATACTCGTGAAATATTGCAAAAGAAACTTGTGTGATTGCGGTCCGTCTCCGAATGATCCCAAAAAACGACAAATCAAGCGTAAGTCGTTTAACCCGGCTTTTGCTGAATGGATTAATATGTATATCTTGTAAACACGCGACAAACGAATACACTTTTTTCGTAGTCTTGTAAAAACGATGCATTTGATCCAATGTTTTGATCACACTGTACGGAACAAAACTACACCAACGTCACCATTTCTCATGTGCCACATCGTCGCGGCGGGAGATCTCACAAGACTTCATTGTAGAATTAATTACAGCCCATTAACCGACGATTTTCCTGTTAACATTAATCTTGGTAATTACCAAATACCGACCGGAGCAAAACGATTCCTTCTTGTATCTTGGAGCGTTGCCATTAGCTAGCCATAATTAATAGCTACCAAAAGTATTTTTTGGTGTTATAATTCTTTTGGCGTGTTAGAATGATGAAAGCAAATCTTTACGAAACACCGTCACAAAAAACCGACACCTTGAAATTATCTAAAGTCATAATTTTATTTTCTAAAAATGTTACCATAATGCGTTTAATAAGACTTTCAATGTATTAAATACCTTTTTTTCGATTCTTTGTGTCGTTCTTCTACAAACGTAGAATAAGGCGAAAGATAAAATTTTAAAGAAGAAAAAGATTGTTCTTATTAGGCCAAAGAATTATAACTTCTAACGTGTGCATAAATACACACACACACACACACACACACACACACACACATTTTTTCTTACTTCTCCACGAACCAGTTGCTTATATAAACGAGTAGTCCGAAGATACGCAGGTCTAAGACAATCTGAAGATAAGTGATTCTTACGCTTTTAGATATTCTCCCCACCAGGGAATGTACCGCAATCGTACAAACCACGTTATTTGTCTTTATTTCATTATTTGAATTAAATCGATCAAGTACGTATAAATACATAAATTAAGAAATTACGACTTCTTGCTCACGAATACTTCCTACTTGTGTTTCAGCAGACACATGAGGTTTCAATTTCCAACTATTAGTTTTACAGCATTGGAACCTACAGTCAGTGCGATGAGATGCGATATTTGGCAACTTCCTTCTCTCACTACATATTATGGTGTTATTTTTTATGTTTAGTGAGCGAGCGGTAGCCCCATGCTATACGGCAGCGTAATCGTGCCGGGACTATAGGAGAGATACATTTCGCTCACATGGTACCGCTATAAATGATAGCTATGCTATCAGGCATGGGATGGGGTAAAGGAGATCAACGCATCAGCATAACCATTAAAACACGAACAAAACAAACAAGTCATTACTTTACTACAATGCAACAGTGACATAATCAATGTGACAATAATTCACACAATGAAGATTTGTTTCAGTAAAAAAAACTCTTATCTACCTAACGAATGGCATGAAATCTTTTTCATTCGCAAATAAGGTGTAAAATGTTAAAAACGCGTTCAGAGAAAATGCTTACGATCTCTGCTGTCTGCCGCAACTTTAGGCGCCGATCATTCAAAACGACTTTTTGAATCTTTTTGATCATGTCCGGATTCGTAACTTCATTTAGACGGCCAGACCTGTTGACGTCTTTGCAGCTCTGTCTCCCACGTTCAAAATCAGTTACCCAGGTGTTTATTGTACTCAATACAGGAGCAGTATTGTCTAAAACACTGGCTAGCTTGACTTTAATCTGGGTTGCTGTTTTCCCTTTTAAAACGTAAAACTATATCACCGCGCGAATTTTGTTCCTTTCCATTGTTGAGACAATTTACGGCAGAGAAAGTTGTAGGTCCCCTCACACAAATTCAATCAGTTCGAATAAATTCAAATTTGGCGGTCTATTTCCGAAAATATCATAGAATATTATGTAATAAATTTTGTTTGCCTATTTTGTTTAACTTCGTCATTTCAGCCAGTTATCTATCAGCATGGTAAGTCACACATATTTTGCGCATTGAAATAAATAAGACTTATCAAGCTAGAACACCGAGCTGGTAATAGCTTTCTTTGAAGTTTTAAATAGTGTAATTTAGAGCGCCGCCAAGCGCCGCCCGCGGGTATCGTGTGGCACGCGAAGGCTGCTCATGTTCTATTCCCACTTTCAAATACTCATTAACTTGTGCTTTATTTACTATTAGTGTGACTCACCCTCGTTATATCGATCGTCTAAAAAACTAAAAAGCGCTAGGTCATTTATTTTTTATTTTTTCGCAGATAGCATTTGCGCTGATCGAAATTAGCAGTTACATCGATTTATCAGATATAACATAAAAGGCAAACTTGACTGACTTATAACAATATATCAATGCACAGTCGAAATTACTGTATCTAGAAATTTGGTATTCCTATGGATTCCTTTCATGATGTAAACGAGCATTAAGTAAGATTTTTTACAAATTCAAGCCTAAGGAAGTGAAATACGGGGGTGAAGTTCCTGCTAGTCAGATCTACGCATACTGGCACACACAACTATTGGTGAAATGAGAATAACTATTCACATGTTGAGTTTTTTCGCAGATACATCTGGACTTTGAACTTGGGCTAGCCCAAGTTCAAAGTCGGCGGTCCAGCGGTTGAGGTTCCCTAAACCTGAAGATGCAAAAGATGTATTCGCTAGTCCGAAGAAATGTTGAGGCAGAAGCAATAGCGCCGCCAACCAGTAATAGGTCGAAAAAAAAAAAGATAAAAAAGCGGTTGAGGTTTCAATGACTGGTACTGCTTTTAGTATTCTTTTGCACGCGTAAGGTATGTCCCATACATAGCGTACTCGCTATTTCTGAAGCTGGCGCATTTTTCTCGATTTACATATAAAAGTTTTCTAATATTGATATGGACCTCTATTAGAATTTATGTTTGTATGTGTTAAATGTATTATTTATGTTTTAGAATAAAAAAAACTTTTATGCCATTAGAAACATTGAAAACACATACTCGAATACTTAACTTTATGAATTAATAGGCAGTCCCTCGCGGTTTCACCTGTGTACTCCACCCCCAAAAACGCACTATTATCAATTTTCATTTTTGTAGATGTTATAGTTTATGAGATTTTGTGATTAATCAGAGTTGAATAATTCGCTCTTATACACAAATGTTATAAAGAAGAAATATTTCGTTGATTGTTTTCATTTAATAGTCCCAAAACAACAGGACCTATTTGGAAAGTTCTTTGACTGTTACAATCTTATATTATTTGTAATGAACATTTTAGAAAATGTTATACATTTTCTAAAAGCTCAGTGTGAAGTCTTCGATAATGTAACCAAAGGTGTGAAAAAATATTAAAATAAATCCTTATGCAGCATTATTGACAAGTAACTATACCGCCAGACGCTGTTCTGTCATGTGAATTAGTTCTTATGGTAACGTGTAATGTTTACGAGGTTGGAACAAAAAAATTATAATTGCCATACATTGTAAAAGATAGTGCGAAGCCGGGGCAGTTGCTAGCATATTCTTCTGTACCTATATAGAAAATTATTTCTGCATACGCGTCGGTATCACTTTGAATGAAACCCTGTTGAATCACTATCTAATTCAACATAAATCTATTCAAAATTGACAAAAACTAAAAGATGGCCATACTGTAAAAGACTACTACCTACATTATTTGTCCAATAGCCTCGAATGTCAGACACAAAATTTACAACGACGTATTTAAAGTATCCTATATAATGCCATTTATTAATACAGATATGAACTACTTTTTTATAGGATAAGGGGCAAACGAGATGGTGGTAAGTAACTACCGCCGCCCCTAGATATCCGCATGACCTGACGTTATGCTGGCGCATTGCAGTCCTTTCAGAGGGGAGTAGGCTCTTACCTTGCATAACCCCATATCGTATAGGTTCCGAAATACCGACGTTGAAGATGCGGTAGATGATGCATAGCGAGCCAACATCTCTGCGTAATGCCAAAGGATCAAGCTGCACGGAAACAATCAATCGTCAACGATTCGAGTCGCTCTATGTTGAATACGGTCGAATGGAGCTAGTTGATAGTTGGGGGCACCAGCCCGAAGGTGAGAGCAGTACTGCATATGCGGTTGGCCTTGTATAATTGCAGCCGATGATGTGGCATGAAGTACTGTTTCGCCCTATTGAAAACACTCAGCTTCTTGGAGGCTAATTTAGCCTTCCCCCTTCAAATGACCGCGGAATTAACATTACTCGATATGTCGACTGCAAGAACCCCGATATTAACTGAGGCCATTAGGCGGGTATTGTAGCGTGGAGACACGGAGAAGGGGGTTTTGGGTAAACTTTTTGGGGTTAAATTAGACTAAATTTTGTTGGCCCCACTCCGAGACTTTCGTCAATAAAGACTCGACTTCAGACACAATTTGGTTCCGATACTTGGTGACGTTTTCCCGGGGAATATTGTTGCGGCCAGTGTATAGTGCATCACCAGTACTGTCATCCGCACAACAATGAATGCTGCTGGTTTGTAGCATATCATTGATGTGCAGAAGAAACAGCGTGGGAGATAGAACACACCCTTGTGGAATTACTGCACACTAAAAAATATTTAAAGATGATCCTTGATATTCTGAAGATATTAAAAATGTATGTTATGAGGCGTGCACTCTTGGATTTTCCAAACTATTTTGTATTCAATTTGATTTAATTTAAGATAAATTATAATTTGTACAGAAATCGATAGTTACAAAATACATAAATAAGAAAACAAAATATTTAGTACAACAATAGTATACAGAGCAATAAAACTGTACCGATGTTACCTGTGGACTGGACTACGTTGTTTTAATGACAGTGTATTCAAAACAAGCTTTAGCGCACAAATTTAAATTATGTATGTAGATATGTCGTAGTACTTTTGTACAAATCGCCGTATAACATTACGGCTAGACATTATCAAAAACAGGGCCGTTTTGTTTTGTGGCGAGCTATCGATTACCCACATTGAATACGTCTGAATGAAGTTGCACCGGAAGGAGTTCGGCGTCATACGACTTTCAATAAAGCAAGCATTATTGAAATAAATCGAATCATTATCCGACACGCGCGTACAGCACAGTTCATTCATGCTACAAATTTTAATAGTTTCTGTGAATATTTGTTAATTACTATTTTAACCATATTGTCCAAATTACTTTGTACGTGGCGAGGTTTAATCAGACTTTCGTGCTGTTGTTGAACGCGGGGTGACCATTTTTTCTGTAAATCATTAAACTAAATTTGGTGAAATACCAAGTAAATATTTTTATTAATTTTTCCCTTTTATTGATTACTTAGGACGATGGCGTATCGTGCTCTGAAATAAATACATTATACAGTGCACAAATCTGTGCACTGATAACAAAAAAGAACGTACGAAAGAGTAAGAGACAAGAGACCCTTTGTCATGACGAAAACAAAAAAAATATTTTTAAAAACAAAACACGGCTGCTTAAAATATTACAAAAATGAAGAAAAAATAAACAAGGCTATGCAGTAGCCGTTTCTGCAGTAGGTACATTTAAAATCTTCGAAATATACTTCTTAATAGATGATAAAATTTTAACAAAAAAAAAAAAAAAAGACACCAAGTGCGAATCGCACAGCGAGGGTTCCGTGCCGACAAGAGGTACCAGCATTGTATCTTTTTAAAGGTCCGTCCATCTGTCTCACTGGAAAGATTATGTTGACACCAAATACTAAAACTAAACGTCTGCAACGACTTAGAACTTCGAAAACCTAGAATCATAAAATTTGTCAATGTTCGGTGAAGTTAATCATATGTTATTTATTATAAATATATCAGTGTAAAAAACAAAGTCTTTCTTTTTTATATATTTTTATTTCTTTGCAATTGAAATGTACACACACGAAGTAAATTTTAGCTCAATCCTTCCACGACTTCCCGAACGAACAATTTTTTTTAACGCAGGGGAAACTTACAAAAAGATACCCAGCGCTTGGTGACAAGCAACTGGGTTATGTGAGATTTTTACCCACTAAAATCCATGCGATACTCATGCATCGGTACCACAAAGGGGCTGCGGGAACTTGATTCGAACGACATCCGCTGCCTCTCCTTATGCTAGGTTCCGCTCGAAAGGCAGAACACATCCGCAGGCGCATGATTGCACTCGATATTCTCCTCTTTCCTATTTCTTAACCGGGGTCACTAAGTACATCCCCATCTGCACAGCAGGGGACCATCGAAAAGCCCAATTTATAAAGCCTTGGGCGTTGGGGCTGCTGGGCCTGGTCGATTGACGATACGGTATTGACGTGCCTGATCGGCTGGATCAGCCCTTTCCCGCTCCCGTTCTGTCGTTTCCTTCCGGACCGTGACGGTCTTATAGAAAGTAACTACAGCAAGCAAAGCTGCCACCACCGCAGGCAAGGCGAAGGCCTCTCCGATTTCGCTAATCAAAATTTGAGCGTATGTTGAGCTGTATCCTGGTCCAACTCGCAATAACGACAACTTGCGGTCTCCTCTCGTCCTATCTTCCATAAGAAGTATCGAAAGATCTCGTGTCCCGTCAGTACCTGGGTAAGTCAGTAGGTTACTCGCCGTTTCCTCCTCATCCAAACCTCGAAGGCCGGCAAAATTGCTTCTACGGCACTTTTGCGTGCATAAGGCTCTTCACAGAGTCGAGCACGCCACGCAGCGCCCTGTCGTAATCCTGTCGTTTGATCGCGTTCGAGAGAGAATCTTCATGACCTTGGTGGATTGCGCGAACCCTACAGTATACTCAGGCATCCATTTCTGCCAAAATATCTAGAGATGGAAAGCGCGCCAATATTGTCGCCGCCTCAAAAGTACTATGTAAATGGCTATTCTTCGCTGTAAGCTATAAAGCTTTGTTCGACAGCGTCGCACGCCTGTGAGTCTGCGAAACCACACGGGTGCTCCATAGAGAGCTATCGATCGGACAATACCCGCGTAGAGACGGCGAACTTCTTCACTTGGTCCCCCGATTTGGCAGAAGTCTATGCATTGCACCTACTACCTTCTCGATCCGAGGGACAAGGCGACTAAAGTGCTCCTCAAAGCCCGAGCGAATATCGAGAGTTAGTCTTAGATACTTCATGTAACGGCTTAATTGTACCACTGATTCACCTACCTGGATACTCAAACTGGGGAGTTCCCTATTAATAGGTATATTGTGGAAAAATAGTGCTTCGCATTTGTGAGGTGCTATTTGTAACCCTAATTCGTCTATTTTGTCAATTACTGCCTCTACCCCACGCTCGGCAATTTCTTTGGCTCCCTCGAAAGTAGTACCAACGAGAAGCACGAGAGTATCGTCAGCAAAACAGATGATGCTGCAGCCAGTGGGAAATTCGACTCGCAGGACAGCGTCGTAAGCGAGCTTCCACAAAAGTGGGCGCAATACTGACCCTTGTGGAACCCCGCAAATAATTTTCCTTCGCATGCATTTACCGTTGCGGCCTACGTACGTTATGTACCTATTTCACAGATAATCTTCTATAATAGCCAGCAGGTAGGACGGAAAACCAAAATGAGCCAGCGCATCTGTGATAAGCCTCATAGGGAAGGGTGTTAAATGCGTTCACGATGTCAAGACTCACTACTAACGCTACTCCACCGCAGGGGTAGAGTACGGCCTGCTCAGACAGGAAGCGTACTCGCATAATAGCATCTTTCGTCGAACACCCTCTTCGAAAACCAAAATGATTGCTTGATAAGTCAGGACACACGCGTGACAGATAGTCATTAATACGATTTGCAAGAATGCGCTCAAAAAGCTTAGCAATGTCGTAAAGAAGACATACTGGCCGATAAGCAGATGGAAAATCGGCTGGCCTGTTATTCTTACTCAGAAGAACCAATCTTGCCTCTTTCCATACTATAGGAAACTGTCCTGCTTGAAGGCATGTGCCAAATATATGAATTAGCCTATTCCCAAGTATTTCCGATGAAAGGACCAAGACCCGCCCCAGAATACCATCAGGGACACGTGCAGTGTTTTGCAATTTCAAGAAACGAACTACCAGTTCTAGTTCTGGCTTGGTTACATGCATGTCTTCGGACCACATCATTGTTGTCGGAAGAATCGTGCAGCATGGTCGAACATGAAAGATCATATCAACAACCCTTTACAGAAGATGCGGTTCTAAGGTCTCCGTTAAAGGAGGTATGCATGGACGTAGTGTTCCTTACACCCTGAGGTAGGGGCGACACCAAGGATCCCTCCAAGAGTTCACTCCAGGATCGAGATATAGCTTGGGAGATCGCTGGCTGAGGTACCACAGTAGCTACTCGAAACTCTCGGTAGGCATCAGCTGTTTCTTGTGGGGTAGCCCGTCTTCTTCTCCGGGTCCTGTAAAGAGACGGCGCGCCCGTACGCAGGTTTCTAGAAGCTCTATTTCATTCGACCACCAGTATTCCTTCCGTCGCTTGGGAGGTCGGGATCTTGGCATTGCATTGACGTGATAGCGATACAGTCGACCCATGCATAGGGCCTAGCCCAAATCTAGCGATTTCGGAGCACCTAATTCATTAGACGGGAGTACTTGCATTTCCTGACATATTTCCTTTGGCTCTGGGAGTTTTTTTCTGGCTCTAGTGTAGACACAGAGGAATTGCCTGTGTCTTTATTATCCTCCTCGGTCTGCTCATCGGTCGGGAATATCATTGAGGAGTCAGATATAGCATCATCTCCTGGTGTGTTTTTCGAGCCTAAGGTTCGCCTACCGCGACCCCGACCTGTCGCCGCTTTATTGCCTCTTTTTAAGCTACCTGAACCTGCTTGCCGTTCTCTGGGCACTTTTGGTGCCGGTAGAACTTCACTTGACGTAGAATACGTGGGGAAGACGGAGCTTGTGGGCTCCGTTAGGGATTGTCCGACTGCAGGGCAGCCCTCCTGAGGTAGATTCTCTTTTTCGCTTGCCATGTTTTCATTTTTTAAGGGTCCTTTGAATGGTTAGGTTAATGTCTGGAGCGCTACTAACTGGATAGCCCACCAGATAGATTCCTTCACAGGCACGCTAGACCTATCAGGATTGATTCAACCAAGGTGCTGTTTTGCACCCCAGGCCACTAAGCTCCACCGCCACGACAAGGCTTTGACCTCGGTGGGACCCGAACGAACAACAACATATTTTAACCTATATTTATAAAATTATTTTTGAAAAATTACATAATTATTATGTTCGTAGTCTGTGTCACGACAAAGGGAAATTTTCGGTTCCCGCATGGAAGGAACAAACTAGCCTTTCTCTTGTCTTGTTCGTTGGAACAGACTGGCGTTGACTTCAAGCATGTCTGATTTATCTATGAAGTGAATTATATACGAAAATATATAATTTTGAAAAATTACAAGTGGTGGATTTAATGTCCGATTTAGTATGTATTAACTTTTTTATGGTGATTGTGTCTCTCTTCATACAAAAACGTTTACATCACTCGCCACCGTTATACCGGTCATGATCCTCTCCATGAGCCAAATGTTCGCGTCAGCGCCGAGCTAACTTCGACGTCAGAGTTGGGGGAGGAGGCACCTGTCGGATACTCTGGGCCATAACAATAATAGTTCAATTATCTTCGGAAGGGTCACTCTTTCGACTCCAAACGTAGTTTTGTCGCCAGACGTGCACTGATACCAATCTGATGTATTTAGCTTCTCCTCGCTTTCACAGAGCAAGATAAAAAAAAAAGAAAAAAGAATCTCGCCACCATCGGAATGTATACAAGTTTAGCAATACCAATACCAAGTATAGTGACAAGATTCAATTTGCATTGTTCGGGCGGTTTAATCGATGCTCACTTGTTGATGTAAATAGGACGCGGGAATTGGGCCGGCGACCCCGGGCGGGGTTACAGGTGCCCTGAAATTAAATGCAGCAGAATACTTCGTTTAAATTTAAACTGAAACACGGCTTTGGGACAACCATTCATCAATATTAAAATAGACTTAGCGCGATAAGTTCAATGCTGGAGAGCTTGCTTTCGCGTGGCAAACATTTTAGCAGACTACGAAGAAAGGAGAGGTTCTATTTTTCACTGTGTGCTCACCGATTTGTTCTTATATAATTTGTTATTACAGTTTTATTCAAAGAACATTATCTTCAACATTAAATAATCAGTGTTATTTCCAAAATTTGCTTAGCCCTATTCGTTCTCATAACAATAAATGAAATGATGACTTTGATGATGATATAGACATAGATATGTCGGCGCATTTCGTGCGCTTTGCGAGGATTGTCAAGGAAGGAAGTGTAAGGAAGGCCAATGCATCTGGTTGAACAGATATTTGTGGGCGGTAGTCACAAGATTTCGATTACGTTTGAACCTAACTCTATGCAACAAAAACCTAAATGTATATAATCCGAGTAGCCACTGATACTTTGTCTGATTACCTAATTAGATGAATACGGCGCGCTTTAATTACATTGGAGCTTAGCGCTCCCCCTCGCTGGCTGAACTTGAATTCTGCTACTGCATAACCTTCTGGCTTCCCGCCAAAACAGACCGCCATGATGCCTCTGCTGTAGCATGTCGATTACATTTTATTGGACAAAAACCAAAATTTATTTACATTTCGCTTTATAAGATCTGGGTCACAAGTATCAAAGGCATAAAATGGATACTTAGTTCCTATCAGTTTATGAAAAGTACACTGCAGGTTTTAGAGATCCATCAATTTTTTTAGACACTAATCTTTTTAGTGGTTTATAAAAAAAGATTGTTAAATCATCATCATCATCAGTATTTTCTAATGGCCTGCTGATCTCTTTATTAAATGTAAAATACAGTATATAGATAATGTCTTCTGTGAAAGAAGCCCCAACCCATCTGCTTCTTTCATCCATTACGGTCGCGCTCCTGCAAGGAGATTGTCTGTTTGCTTAGTGTTATATTTGATATAGAAGTATGTTTTGTTTTTCAATTAATTCTGTAATATTCCATGTTCTGCAATATTGCATATTTCTGAAATATTGTATGGCCCCTGAAGGCCTCCTACCCCATTCGGCGAACCCGCTGAAGCCCGTCTAGCGTGGAGTTCTCAGCGAGAGATTACAGTACCTACTTTAAATTGCGTGTTTACTGCAGTTTAAATTATTATTCAAGTGAAAGTAAAATTATTAAGAGTAAATACTCCCGAACATATACAAAGGCACCGTACCACCTAGAGACCCAGAGCAGAAGATAGTTCTTTTAATATTCAGCGACCTCAAAAGCTGTTTTTATAGGATAAGGGGCAAACGGTCAGGTGTTAAGTGGTTACCGCCGTTCGTAGACATCCACATACCCCAGGGTGGTTGCAACCAAAATTGTAACTGCGTTGCCGTTTGTGATAGGAGTAGGCTATTTTCTTGACGTCCCCAAGTCGTATCGCTTCGTTAACACATAGAAGCATCTCACTAAACATTAGTTTGATTTTTCTAACATCCTAATATAAGTACAGGTCAAAACACGTCTTTATATTATTTGATACTATCCGCCGACTTTGTCTACGAAAATCACAAACAAAACCACGTGCAAAACTCAGTATTTCCATAGTCTATGTGCTGTTTTGGTACATAGCCTGGTTTATAAAAATCACTTTAGTAGTTTTGGCATGATCGAGTATCAAACATCAATACACCTACACATCAATATAATCCAAACTGTCGCATTTTTAATATTACGTAAGATGCACCCTGTATCCATTTATACTTATTTAGATATTTGTCCATCAATTTTTTTTATTTTACCATCAACTCCTGGCAACCCAGTTAGCCACGAGCACGAGAGCGAACAAAGCTCTTTGTTTGCAATTGTGGCCCTCTAGTTTTTATCCCTCCTGGTACGGTTGCATAAAAACATGTAACATTATATCATGTGTGTGAATATTTATATCACAGATGTGTAATAGTTGCCATACTGCATTGCAGCGGAATTGGCCCGGCATGACCGGGGAGATAGCTAAGCTCACATGTATACTATTTAAAAAATAAATTACAATTAAAACGGGTGTTTTTATTGTTCCTGTAAAATATATTTATTATACAAGAGCTATCATAGACCTTGCGGGGTAGTCCACTATTTATTTTCATTATTTTAGTATCAGTGGTTAACGCTTCCTTTCCGGTAATCCATCTGAGCTTCTGCTGCGGAAGCCCAATACCGCTTCATCGAATTGCTTTGAGTGCAACAGACAACGTCTAGGTTTGGAGTCGAAAAGGAGTCCGACCCCCCAAATTTACGCGGCTGGGAGAGATGCATCTCGATGTGAGGATGTTTATAATAGCTAACTTACTTATATTATTATGACGAGAGAGTCTGCGGGGTCCCTTATGTCCTGACACCGATGTCGAGGGGCAAGTAGTCCAGGTTCTAACCCCGCCATGCACCAATAAGTTTTCTAATATACGAGGGGTGATTGATAAGTATCCAATACGGCAAAGAAAAACTTTAATAATCTATTTAAAACGATTTTATTTTTCAACGTAATAATATTTTACCTCGATGCATTTAGTCCAGCGCTTCACCAATGCCGTTACACCAGTTCGATAAAATGTTTTCTCTAAACCCCTGTAAATACTCGTCTACGGCGACAATGCCTTCCCCATTTGCTGAAAATCTTCGACCACCTAACAATTCTTGAGATTCGGAAATAAGTGGAAGTCGCACGGGGCCAGATATGAGGAATAGGGGGATTGCGGTAACAATTTGAACCGCAATTCATGAAGTTTGGCAACTGCAACCCTTGAAGAGTGCACAGGTGCGTTGTAGTGGTAAAATAAAACTTTCTTTTTGGCTAAATGAGGCCGTTTTTTTTCGGATTTCTTCGCAAAATTTTTGCGGCATGCTTGCATAATACTCTACCTCTATTGTTTTTCCTCTTTGCAAATAATCCACTAAAATAATCGAATCGAGAGCATCCATCGAAACAGTGGCCATCACTTTGCCGGCCGACGAAACCGTTTTTATTTCATCGCAGGTTTTCAGCTCTCAGTCCACTGATTAGATTGTTCTTTTGTTTCAGGAGTTTAATGATGTATCCATGTTCCATCTACTGCTACATGACGCAGCAAAAACTCATTAGTATCACGCTCAAACAGCGCCAAATACTCCGACGAATCGTCCACTCGACGTCGCTTTTGGTTACCAGTGAGCAAACGTGGCATCCATCGCGCGCAAAGCTTTTTCATTCGCAAATGTTGATGTAAAATTTTAAAAACGCGTTCAGATGAAATGCTCTCTGCTATCTACCGCAACTTTAAGCGCCGATCATTCAAAACGATTCTTTAATCTTTTTGATCATGTCCGGAATCGTGACTCCATTTGGACGGCCAGACTGTTGACATCTTCGCAGCTCTGTCTCCCACGTTTAAAATCAGTTACCCAGTTGTACTCAATGCAGGAGCTATATTACCTCAAACAATGTCAAGCTTGATTTTAATTTGGGTTGCTGTTCTTCCTTTTAAAACGTAAAACTTTATCACCACACGAATTTCGTTTCTTTCCATTGTTGAGAAAATTTACGGCAGAAAAAGATCCCTTGGCACAAATTCTGTCAGTTCCAATAAATTCAAATTTCGCATCCTATTTTCGAAAAGATGATGGGATATAATGTAATAAATTTTCTTTGCCTATCTTTTATTTAAATTCGTCGTTTCGGCTAGTTATCAATCAGCCTTCGTATGTACACTTTACTGAGTGCTCTTAAGGTGAAGGAAAACATGGAGACGCGGATTCGAATAAATACAACCTAATCTAGGATTGGGCCTGGGCTCTCTTCTGGGTTGAGGACAGATGGCAGTCAACTAAGTTAGGTAGCCGACCCCCATATCATCCGATATCAAAACGGGATAAGGCTAGGGCTAAAAAGATTATTCATTAATACTAGCGGCGTCCAGCGGTTTCTTACTTTCTTAGGGGTATGAAGAATAACTTGTATCCGATTCTCAGACCTACTGAGTATACATATAAAATTTGGTAAAAATCTGTAAGACCATTTCGGAGGAGTAAGGTAACTAACATTGTTACACAAGATTTTTATATATAAGATTAATATACTAAAACCTCCGAAACACGTTCCAACTTATGGTGTATGTTTCACGTCTAACGGTGTAGTCGTTTAAAACAATGGCTCGTCGTTTATTATCACTATCTGGGAAAGTTTATGTCTTATAGTAATATATTATAATATCTGTGGACTTATAATTAAAAATAGAATACATTTATTTGTGCGAGTAACATAGAGAAATAAAAAAAAATCAATTTAAATTGTAAAGATAGCTTAGCAATAAAAATAAACACAACAATAAACAACTCACTTTAGGCAGCAGTATACCCCACAAAAAGGTACGACCTCAGTTTAAGTTAGGAGCAAACCTGAGACTGATTTTCAGGCCTACCATATATATTTTTTCTTTCTCTTTCTAACAGCGAACAAAAATACTAATACATAATATACAACATAAATATAACATATATTCACACTACATACAGGACCTATTGCACGTCAAATATATAACATTTCAAAATATTGAATACATGTGAATGTGTACATAACGTGGACGGAAGCACACACAATAGCATATACGTACAGGTGCACAAAGTAAACATAAGTAAATAATTAAGGCATTTTTTATTTTAATAATTTAATAATAAAAAATATTGATAAGGTTAAAAAGTTAAGTATCAGTTTGAACACGTAATAAATATTTTTTACAATGAACCTGATGATGATGGTCGCGGAGCGGAGGTGGGAGATTATTCCAACATTTAGTTGCTGCATATTTAAAACAGCCCCTAAATGCTGCTGTGCGGTGTATGCACAATGTACAAAGAGTGGCTCTTGTGCGATGTGTGATGTTCGTATCCTTTGTCCAATCCAGCTTCTTATATAGGTATATGGGCATACCATGTTTAATAATGCCAAGTGACATGGTCGCAAGAAGTAGCTGTGTACGATTCTCCGTTTTTAGTAAAGACGCCTGGTTTATAAAAGGAGTGACGTGATCTCGCCGCGGTATTTTAACGCAGTAACGTGCACATGAATTTTGGACACACTGGATAGATTTTCTCGTACGCTTAAGAAGTCGAGGACATACTACAACATCAATGCAAGTAAATTTAGAAAGCACGAGAGCTTCACAAAGTTTTACTCGAAGATCCTCACTTAAAGTAAAGTACAGTAAGGACTTGTGTTAGAGGGACCTATAACAAGTCAACGGAAAATTTATTATACATATATATTTTAAGATTTCAAATTAATTTATATCTGAAAGGAATTTTTGCGCTAAATCCGCTTATTATGCCAAAGTTCGCGACTCTGGCATAACACGCGGATTTATCGCCATGAACTGACCCAGCCGGTCCTCAAATGTATGTTAAGTTGGTTATTCTCTCACTTAAAACTACTGAACCGATTTTGACAAAATTAGACAAATATAAATTACTATACAATCATTAAAATAAAATTACGTCTTATCCCTCTTGAGAATTGGGATAGACTTGCAACACGACACGTAGGTGAAACTTATTACTTTTTTCATAAAATTTAATTGAATTTTTTCCCATAGAACTTTTCCAAACAAATTCTATGCATTGTTCAGATCATAACATAACTTACAAGGGGAGCAAACGAGTAATCAGAGCACCTTGAGGACTACCGTACATACGCATAATTGTCATGCCGATCCCCACCATGGTTGCAGCCTTGTCATGGCGGTGGAGCTCAGTAGCCTGGGGTGATCCGAGACACCTTGCGCGAAGGCAATGGAACCGAGGAGGTGGTGGCTCTTAGTACCCCTCTTATAAGAAGAAAAAGGTGCCGCTCTTTGTACCCCACTTGTGAGAAGAGCATAAAGTGGCGGCGCTTTTGCGCACGGGGCAAGGGGCAAGGGGGCAAGGATAGGAATCTCACCCCATTGCAGTGTCCCAACGTCGGTGGGGTTGTCATGTGGTGCGGGACAACCCCATCTGTACAGGTGGCGTTGGTCCCTTCGGCTGATGACTTAACGTCGAAGTGCCCTGACGATTTGCTGATCCGGGGTGGGGCACCTCACCAAAGGTTTGGTTTTTGTGGGCATTTGGCACTATATAATGTACCGCGAGCCGCACACACCTATGGACCCCACCCAGGGCCAGTGAAGGCGCATAAATGCGTTTCCCAGCGTCAACAAAAAAAATGTCATGCAGATGCGTTTCCTCCTTTCCTCCCGCCCTCAAATGAGTCACCGATTACCCAAACCGCACGAGACGCGTCAGCATAGCTGTCATTTTACGACGGAATTATGTGAGCGAGAGGTACCTCCCCTGTCATGCCCGCCTAATACAGCTGCAACGCACAGCAGCACTACCTCTTATATAAACTTACGCCTACGAACATCATTATATTATCAGGCACACTATTTCCTCGTCAGCGTTCTCAGTTCACACTTAAATCAAATCAGAGCAGGTTTATGACAAAAAAGGATTGTTGTGTTCATAGAGGTATTTTAAAAAATCTTGGACTTCAGGTTAAATTAGCAATAACAACTTACTTAGAGGTGGCGGAACCGTTTAATACCTACTATTTTATTTTTGTCTATTCAAATCGAAAACATTTTTTCAATTCGGGCAAGGGGTTCTTGAGATTAGCGCATTCAGGCAGACAAACCCTTCAGCTTTGTTCGTATTAGCATAGACTATTGGCGTAAATTATAACTAGATACAATATAATGATACCTCAAGTTCTGGCGAATGTTACTCATTAATTGTAATGACTGCAAACTACTTTAATGGATTTTATCGCGGTTTAAATGGTTATTTACCAGCCAATCCAGACGTGTCAGGAGTTTAGTTGAACCACGCCATAATGCATCTGAAACGTCGATCTTTTGAAAAAACAAAATAAACAATTTTTCTATGAATTTTAAACTAATTTCATTGTAATACTTGCGATCTACTAAATGAAACATCTCCACGCTGCTCCACCATGGCTAAAGCTTTGTCATGCCGGTGGGGCTCAGCCGTCCGGGTGAATCCTGATACCTTGGCCGAAGCCAATTGACCCGCGGGGGCTGCTCTATGTATCCCACTTATAAAAAGTGCAGGAGAATTTACGAGGATGGTAAACCCACACCACATTGCCCTGTCCCGAAGTTGTGTTTGTCCTGTGATGCGAGACATCCCTTCTGTGGGGTTGATGTCGGTCCCTCAATCAATGGGAAGTCGAGTTGCCCGGATGATTTATACTTTAGAGCTATGCTACCACTGCAGGAGCCGGATATTATAGTTACGGTAGACCACAAACTCCGCGAAACGAAATTTGTATACTTATACAAGACTAGCGAACCTGCCCGACATCCCTCGTGAATAACAGGAGCCAAATTATATACTATAACCTTCCTCGGGAATCGCTCAATACATGGGTGAAAGCCGTATGAAAATCTGTTCAGTAGATTTTGGAAACATCTATCATATAGAGACAGTCAGCTTTAGGAGACTTCGTTTTATATATAAAAAGACGATCATTACGGGCATGAGACTCAAAATACTAAATCTATGGAATGCAAACACCAATATATTGGTTTTATTTGTCGTTCGCTGATATTTTTTATAAAAAGACAAAATATCAAAGAAAAACGGAAAAATTCAACATTGAGAAGATAAATAAAACACACAAACGTACTCAAACATGTTTCTAAACGTACGCGCCTTTCATGCAGCTGAATATGTTGGAATGCTCCGCAATAACCAGCGGGGCACGCCTGGATGGTATAGCCTATAAGAATATCGATGTCTTTTTATTTCTACTGAACATAGCACTATATAGTCTAGTACAGTATAGTACAGTAAGTACAGTATAGTAGTACTAGATTTAGATATGCTGTATATCTGGTACCATTCAACTACCAACGTACGTTACTAAATGAAAAATATAGATTATGATCATATAACAGTCGGACACCACCCAACTAAGCCAGAAGGAGGGCAATGATTTCAATAATGATAACATTCCTGGACACACCACATAGACAAGTCCCGTGCGAAGTACCGTGAGGACTTGTGTTACAGATACCAACAACGAACATATACTTAATGTTATACTTATATCCGTAGACTTAACATAAACTTATTATGAAAATATACATAGTTAAAAATACATAAACATCGATGATCTGGACGGGGTTCGAACCTGTTACCTACTACAACGAGGTACAACGGGTGCGATTGCTAGCCGGCCGCCAAAATTTGGAGTGTCAGTAGGTACGTAGACTTAAATACTACAGCCTGAAATTTAGACAGATTTTAACGTGAAAGGCGTCGATAGATTGTCTTGATAACGCAAATGACGCTGGGTATGTATTGTTCTTTTTTTTCAATATAATATTAACTGATCAAACAAATGTTTTCAAACTTCGGTAATGGCGGACGTCTAAATAGATAGAATTCGTGCTGTGCTTTTTAAGCTTACTTACCGTGAAATACCGGGTCGGATTGGTAGATGTACAAATACAATGTACCCTATAATATATATAAGTTCTCTAAGTTTCATCAAAATCGGTCCAAGGTTTTCAAAGATTACACCGTACAAACAGACTAACAGACGGAAACTTTATTAAAAATGTTCTAGCATACCTAATGTAGAAATAACACTTGCACTTGAGAAAACTTAGTTACATACATTTCAATAACTGACAGACAAAACAATTTTATTTATAAGCAAGGTATAGTTAAGTAGGTCGGTAGTATGTGTACTTATATTACTAATATTATATTTTTTTTAGGAAGAGGTAGTACCATGTTGCATGAGGTAGAGCCGTACATGGTGCATGACACTGCACCCTCCTATGCAATGGAGTTGAGGAGGCACGACCGGGGAAGTACCTCTCGCTCACTTGGTACAGCCGGAAAATGATAGCGTCGCTGTCGCGTTTCGTGCTGTTTGTGAGTAGCCGGTGGCCCATTGGCGGGGCACTAATAGGAGGGCAACACATCTGCGTAAAAATCATGCGAGAGTCCGTGAACGTCTGTAATCATAAAAAGCTCCGATTGCTCGTTTATTAAAACGGGGGGCCTCTTATGCTGTTAAAAAAAACTAGAAAGTATGAATGTTTGTATATATATATGTTGTATGTTCCTTAGTCAGTCACGTCAAAACTACATAACAGATTTTAATGAACTACCAGACTAAGCAACTGCTATGTTTCTAACGGGCTTTGCCTGCCACTCTTTCCCACCGCTGCTACTCCTGCTAGGCCTGGATCGACAGTGGCAACCGCTTACGACCGTTTGATATGATATCAGGAAGGGAAAAACTAAAAGTCTTGGGGGACCCCAGCGTGTGAAATATAATCTGAAGAAAATAGGAGTAGTAGGGGAGTAGTAGGAAGTAATTCCAATTTTTCTAGTCAAAGCAGGAGACAGTACGAGGTTGCAGTGTCTTATAGTGACTTATACAAGCCAAGAAAGCAACAACTAGTAAAGTATATGTATACAGGTATACATACCTACATGAAACTTTTGTTTGTTTGTTTGCGAATGAGGATACATTCGTCACTACCAAACCACCCCGGCATGAATAAAATGTAGCCTTATAAATAATACACAAAATCGGTTCAGTAGATTTTGAGAGTCGATCACCTATAAACAGACAGCTTTTGGTGACTTCGTTTCCCTAGCATGTACAGATAGATAGTAATTATTATTCATTAAATACACTTTATCCTTACATTAATTACAATTCTGAACTGAGTGGGTTATCTCGAAAATAAAATATTTTTTACAAATATGACAGTCTTTACGAGCATATTTTAAATATTACACCAAAATATTGGGCGCTTTTTAGTATTAGGGGCAAACGAGGCAGTCGGGTCACCGAAAAGCGGTGATTACTGACACCCACAATCAGCAGCACCAGAGAAAAACCATTTTTTTTCTAGCATAAGTGGGCAAACGACAAATCGGAGCCTTTTGATGACTACCGACGCCCATGGACATTCGCATGATCGTTACGCAGATGCGTTGCCCGCCTATCATCCCCCAATGGGCCACCGGTTACTCACAAACTGCACGAAACGCCACAGCGACGCTGTCACTTTACTGTACACTATACTGTCAGGTGAGCGAGAGTTACTTCCCCGATCGTGCCGGCCCAATTCCGTTGCATAAGTGGATGCAACATGCGTGGAACTACCGTCTCCTATGCAGCATGGCGACCTCTTCCTAACACCGCTTTGTGTAACTACCTACTGGTTCGTGTGTATCTATCATACACATTCATACTAAATAAAGAATGCACAATGCATACATTTACCTGAGAACTGCGATACACTAGACAACAGCGAAAGCCCAGAGTTGCGGCTGTGGGACGGATGGATCATACCGATGGAGCAAATTTCCGAATCTTCAAATTGCCACATTTTTTTTTAAATTTGTATAATTTATGTATTCGAATGTAGAATGCATGAAACTATATGAAATCCAAATCTAATCGAAGTAAATGAATTTACTATCAATTAAACAATGGCTTATCACATAAATCCATTTTAAAGAGATTTCGTAATGTTCGTTGGGATGTGTACGCGGCGCGAAAGCCGCGGCGGGACTGAAGTCTGAACCAGCCCGCCCCTGCTTTTGTTTGGGGGTGGAGGGTGGGTGTGACGTAAGGGGATCTGGCCTGGGATTTCATCCTGCATCGCCACAAATTGCTTTTGTGATGACATTTGATAGCGCACATATTGTGGTTGCATTGTTTTAAGTCGATCAAATTGACACTTTCTAAACTTTCGCACTTCATGGCGTGCCGTATATATAGCGTAAAATGGGGACCTTATTTATTTTGATTCCGATGTCCGTCTGTCTGTCACCAGGCTGTATCTCATGAACTGTGATGGCTACACATTTGAATCTGTGCAGTTGATGTATTTATATAGCCGCTAAAATAACAAAATAAAAAATAGAAAAAATTATTTAGTGTGCCTCCTGTTGTAATGTTTTGCCGGATTTTCATAGATCAGGTACAGACCCTAATATCTACCTACCTACTACCCTTTCCCCGAAGTCAGAGTCGGAGGAGGATCTACTCCTCGGTCCCTCTGGCCATGATAATAATAGTTAAATTCGTTAATACAAACGCTCTCATATCGGAGTGTATCTCTCCCACCTGCGGGAGGGAATGGGGGTCGGTCTCTCTTTTGGTCCCGAAATAGTCCATGCATGGTCTCGACGCCTGAGACGCACTTCATATCAATCAGATGAAGCTGTGTTGGGATTCTCTTTGCTTCCATAGCTCAAGCTCAGATCCAATAAAAAACGAGAAGTCTCTAACCTACCCAATGAGGGAACTAGTGTGAAGGTGTGTTGTTATTGCTGTAGAACAAAAATTTTTTTTAACTGACTTCAAAATACATTTATAATAAGATCTGTATGTTTGTTATGCGATTGTGCTGTCAATTGTAGAGCGAATTTCGAAATTCTTTTTCTTTTGCTTGTAAGCATAACATATGGATTGTTGTTGATACCCAGATTGCCCCCATCGTCGTACATATTATCATGATCTAATGATGGGATCTTGGAAAAATACAGGGCAATCATAACATTTAAATTTGCATATATGTTATTTTGTAAACTTTCTACTGTTTTTTGAACATTTGCATTCTTTTAAATCCAAGGTTGTCCCATCGTCATCAAATTGGAACTTGATATTGGGATCCCGGAGGGAACTTTTCAATGCTTTCTTTACTCAATCAGACATTCATGAATGGTTGTCACTATCTTCAGGGGAGAATCACCAAATGCAAACTTCTTTTAAAATTATATGATTTTCTTATAACGTTGAAAGGCACTTGATTAAAAATTAAATTCTATATTAAATTTTAACAAAAATCAAACAGACTTCAAAAATATGTTGTATTATTCAATAGAACAATATATGATGTATTTAATGTATGAATTAAGAGCTGAAAATAAACTAAATTCTGCACTATAATTTTGAAAAATTACATGTCCCATTCAACTACACATGAAACACTTATTTCATGCTGTGAATACATTATAGATATAACATATATATAATAATACATGAGAAACCTGATCCATCTTTGCCATGGTTATCCCACTCACATAACAAATGCTAGTGTTTGCAAGTATGGATGGATGTTTGTTACTCTTTCACATACAAACTACTGAATGGATTTTAATGAAACTTTACAATAATATTCAATCGGAATAACATGGATGAAGTGGCAGGTAACAGCTAGTGAGTACTTGCCTATATTTCTAATCGTAGGTAGTTTCTATTTTACATTCTAGCTAATATAGTCAATTTCATCAAAATAAATACATTAACACTTTAAGCAGCTTCACAATTACCTATGATGATGAAGAAATAATATTAACCTACCTATGTATGTAAATGCATTTATTAATCTGTATAGGCATAGGCTCCAATATATTCTGCTGTGTTAGTGTGCAATACAATCTCTTAATTTAAATTTATTTAATGTTATGTCATTTAATAATCTAATATAATTTAATTTAAAGGTATTCTTTCTCAACGATGTAAAGGACGAGAAAGAAAAATAAGGTCTAAGAATAAAATCGACAGAGTAGTGGAGTTATGATGCCGCTTTTAAAGGTTTTACATATTTTTTAACGGACTTTTTAAATCTTAAGTCAGTATTCAGTCATTATTATGGGCACCTTGCCCTTGCATTGTGAACCAAAAACTCCGATAATTCATTTTCGGGCCATTTGTTAAGTACGGTAAATTACTTACTATTATATCTGTTCCCAAATTACAAGTTATAGATAAGTAAATAATGCATGTTAAAAATTAAATTATTGACCTTACCTTGCTCTTTAAATAACTTTCTTAATTCGTTAAATTTATTTTCTTCTAACCACTCATCAACTTCAGTACTTTCATCTTCAAGAACCTCACTTATAACTATTCTAGTTACATAAACTACTAACATTAAGCAAATAATTGTCAGAAAATAGTCTGACTGCCTTAACATATTTCTGTAATGTATAAATATGATTTATCAACATAGCTTAAGTTTTTTATTTATTTACAATGTAGTTTCAGTCTTTGGAACACTTGAAAATTGATCTTCATTTGACAAATGACAAGTATTGACTGCTGTTAAGGGGCTGGTCATGGTTTCTCCATGTTATATTTGTATACATTATAGCAGTACTTTTCTATATATAGTTACGAAATTAATATATGTTAATTATGAAGATATTTAACGTACTATATTACCCGAAATACAATTAACTTAATTTTGTACCATAAAAATCGTGAAGTCAGGTATTCCCAAATTTTCAACAATAGCCCACGTGACATCATTCCGTGATAATCATTTTTAAAATTTTACATCTAACGTCAGTATTGAGTGTTTCTTATTTTAGTAAAAAGTATGCAAGGGCCAGATGGCGTAAATGAATTATGCGGGAAATGTCTTCCAATTCGACTTAGTTGAATATCGAGCGCCGTATGACGGCGGGATATCGGACTTATTCGCTACAACAACAGGATTTTCCGAACATTCACAACAAGGTCACTCGCTCATACTAACCCCTCAAGAAATATATGTTCAAATTTATATTATCGACTTTGTATATGTCTGTTTTGCCAAATTACAATGTATTTTATTATAGTAGTTCAGTCCTATTTCGACAATCTTTTGAAAACATTAAATGATCTTTCATTAAGTAAACAATAAATTTAAAATCAATTTAACTAAAAAAAATAAGAAATTTCAAATCATCTAGTTTGCTACTTCAAACCGTCCTCTAAGCATATTACATGAAATATATGTGGATGTTTAGAGGGCAGGGTGAAGTAATAAGCAAGTTACATATCAATATTAAATTATACAATAAATATTTGATTTTATTAATTAATATTATATAAAATTAAACAAAAACATGTTGGTCGCACGCTTCAACAGAATTATTTCCAACTCTTGCGTGGCGGAATTGTTTCACTTTCTCTTTTCCATTTGGCCATCCAGAGACGTGTAACAATGAAGTCATAAATCACAACTATATAAAGGCATACACACACACACACACACTGGCGACAATGATGGATCCACTTATATCAGTACAGTCTCTAGTTAGTCCCTTCTGTAGGCCTCGTTTTTGTGATGTTCTCGTCAATATTCACCAGCTTACTCTTCAGGGCAAGTTAGATTATTAAATTATGAGGGGCTGAATATACGTTGCTTTTTTTATCAGTATAGCTATAAAGACGTAAACAACTTTTACATTTGACAGTAGACGGTTGACACTTGATAGTTAAATAATTGAATTTTTAATTTTCGCCCGTGAAGTTTTCAACGTTTTGGTTTAGCAAATAAAATTTTGATATTTAAAGAATACGTCCTCGTGATAAAATTTTATATGGTTTATTAACATACTGTATGTCATAAATGAATGAAGTTAGCAAATAGTTCTTCATAACATTTTATAGCGCTCTGAGATTACGTACCAGATCGGAAATTTAGGCCTTATCAGTAAATTCCAAGATTTCTTGAGGTGAAGTTTAATAGAAATATGTGGGATAATGTTATAGAATATTTAAGGGACCCCTTACTGGTAGTGAAAGTACAGAATTTCTTTGGTGTAATATACAAAAGAAGCAACCAAAACGACGAGACTTCTATTATTTATTCAGATAGGCATAACACAGGAGATGAAATAGATTTAAAGCAACACAAAAGAATTCCAAGTGATTCATCCGGAACTTCGCAGTCTTCCTATGAAACTGACACATCTAGTGAACATCAAGATGAAGTGGTTTGCCATATAAATAATAAATTCTGGTACTACTTGTTCGTTCTGGGTACGGCTCTAGGTGATGAGATATTTTATGCGACTTTTATACCATTCTGGTTTTGGAATATAGATGGTGCTGTGGGTAGAAGAGTTGTTCTTGTCTGGACCATAGTTATGTATATAGGTATGTATTATTTAATTGTACTTTGATGTATTTTTGTTTTGAGGTAACAAAATCTTGATATAAAAGAAGTCTGTGTCTGAATGCTCCAACATGACATAAAATGTCTCAATACTTAAATTATTAAATGTCTCTAAGTCACTGCTGGCTGTACAGCAGTGACTTTCAGACATTTAATAATTTAGCTTATTTTAATTTTTTTTTAACTTTATGAGTTTACTTTCAATAGGTTAAAGAAAAGGCTAAAAAATGATATAATATACTATTTCTAAAATAGCACACATATATTTTCAAAAGTGCAGTGGTGTGTATAGATATTACTAAATTCTAATCACACGATTAACTGCCCACATATTTGATCTAATTCCAACCATCCATTAAAAAAATTCTTAAATATTGTAACAGTTTTTTTTCAACATTTTGTTAATACTTCTAGAAGGGAGTCTATTTCAAAACAAATATTATATTAAAGTAAACTTTAGTATTTGTGAGTTAGTACATGAATATGTTCAACAGTTTAACTAAACATTAGCAAAGAGAACATTATAAAAGTACACACATAATTCAGAATTTTATCTAAAAATGGAATACATGTCCTTCACCTACATACATTTGAGGTAAGCTTTTTGGCAACAACACTTGTCCGTAAAGAGTATTGCATATTTTTACATTGAGACTGTGCAACAGTTTTATTCAAGGACTCCAATAATAATTATATACAGAACGCAGCTTCGATACTATGGCTACAGCTGGATCATCAACTCTTGCGCAAGTCAAACCTTCCTATCAGAGGGAGGAGCCTCATCTCCTTAGATAAGCCAAATTGGTAATACACAAGCTCAATAATTCTTATCAACACTTCCAACTCCCAGCATCATGCATGTAGGGTTCCCCACTGGTCCTAATATAATTAAATTACAATAGGATACGCCCGCAATACAAATAATTATTAATTATATAATAATAATAATATTAATTTATTTTCCTTCACAAAGGTTCACACTCGGGTACAAGACATTTTTCTTAAAATAAATTGCTTAGAAATGAAAAACCCTTGTGAGGGACGGGACTTCATACTAGATTTGTCATCACCAATTCCTGGTCTTTTTCCATATAAATCAGGAAAAGTGGGTGTCCTATCCCCGTATTGTCTCTTTAAATCAAAAGATGTCAAAGACTATTGTGGCAATTGCAAACACCTTCAGTATTAGGTCCATCTGTAAAAGAAAAATAAGTAAAGATGGGAATAGGCACATTCTCTTAATCTCTCACAAATTGCATAAACATAACAGCATAGGTGTGATTTCACATCAGTGTCAAGTGAGCATCATGAGATTGTCAATAAACCAAATCTCTTTTAATTTACTTTCAGGAAGCACTGACCTTAATCCATTCTTGGCTCAATCACTGCATCCTTTGAAAATTGGGTTCTTATATAAGCATTTAATTACCACAGTAAAAAGAACTTTTAATATTTTTTTAGAACCATTTGTCTTTCCGATTAATTTTATGTTTCTTTTAAAGGCCTGATTATAACAGAATATTAACTACAACAACAATAACAAAATTTCAATTTTTTTTACGTCAACTCTTTCGTACCTCGCCTCTCACTACATTATTATGAACGCGATTGGCGAGGGTTACGATGACATGGTGCGAGCCTTGTCGTGGTGGTGAGGCTCAGTAGCCTGGAATGAACCCTGATACCGTCCTGTGGTGCAGGGCAACACTTCTGTGGAGGAGGCGTCGGTTCGTTACGGAACTGACTAAGTCGTCGAGGTCCACTGATAATTTGTATTTCCGGGGCAGCTCACCAATGGCAGCTATGATGGCACTCGAGGTGGTTTTAGGGGGTATTCGTCACTACAATGTGCCGCGAGCCCTATTCACCATTGGCCCCCTTCCAGCGCCGGTGAGCGCGTGTTTCCCCGGTACAACAGGACAACACTTTTCCTGGCCTAGAATAGTGTTGTTAAACAATTTCTCTCACACACCATTCACTCTGTTCCCTGCACACATTCGTTTCTATGCACATCTGCGTAGTACCTTCCATGCCTACTAAATGCCTGCCAACTACATAACCTCGTTCCAACACTACATCATCGACCACAACTCTTACGTCTGTTCTGATTACTTCACTTTTAAATACTAAAACTTTAAATTTTCCATAGTAATTTGTAAACCTACATTCTCACAATTATCTTGCATGATTTTGATAAGTATTTAGAGCTCAGATGGAGTGGAGCATAAAAATACTGCATCATCTGCATAAAGCTGGCAGTTCATCACTGTATGATCCACTCGCATCCTCACATTCAACGACCTCAACCCCTGGAGACACATATTCAGATATATTGACAAACTTACGAGTTGACACCAGATAACCCTGCTTACCCCCAATACTGACATGAAACCAGGTATATCGTACCTGAGCCCAACACTCCATTGCTATTCACCCAGGGCCGCTTGGATGGTGCATAAATGCATTTTCCCTGCGCAAACAACAAAATTACGATTTGTTGCCGTCCACCCGCATTTTTCTTGAATGCGAGTATATATAGCGATACAGGTTATCCTTTAAAATAAAAAGGAATTACTTGTTATGTACATAATTGCATGGTTCATACAATAAATATTTTTTAATTAGAACTCCTAAATTCCTTCATTTGTACGATTTGTTTATACAATAACTAAAACCGCAATTTCTAACCCATGTTTTTTTTTGCGTATTACAATACTAGATGTGGGAACCCTCTGTTTCATCCGGGTACAACCCAGGGACTCAAAAACACTTTGATAAATGTAAGACTTTCATCCAGTTATCCAGGTGCAAATACATCATTACATATTAAAATTGTTACACATTAAATTTGTTACATAATTATTTCTGTAAGACTTGGAACATTTCTACTAGACCCTTTTTTAATTTTTATATGTCACCGTTGGATTCTCTAATAAGTTATTGCAGTTTCTTTGTCTAAAGGGAAGGAGGCGGCAAGGAGGCAAAGTTGCGCCTTGCGTGACTATACGTGCCCCTGTACCAATCCAAATCTTATCACAGTTGTTAATTTATTTTTGGAAACATAATGTAAGTGTTACACATTATTTCTGTTTCAATATTAAAACCGAAACAGAAAAAGGTATTCAATATGACGTTAGTCCTATGTGTACAATTTTACTTGTTAACTTATTTAAAAATTCGTACTAATACAGAAATGTGTTTTTTTTCACGCAACATAATTTTTCACTTAAACAATAAACAATAAATAATGGTTCTCTTGGGATGGCGGGAGAAATCGCGGGGCACAGGAAAAAGGAAAAACTAAATTGGTGGAAATTCAAAGAAAACATTAAAGCAATCCCAAAAGCCTAGCCATTTCTAATTTTAATAATCTAATGAAAAAAAAAAGAATCTACTTACTTACAATTTAAATAACAAGTGCAATCTAAACATCGAAACTTACACCCAAATTACAAAATGTACAATCCTGAATTACATACACAAAATAATAATTTTAAAACTGTAATGTAAATATTAAGTAGTATTTATTACATTTTTGAAATAATATATTAACTAAAAATATGCATACAGTACTAAGTAGGTAAAAAATCGCATAGATAGTCATCCTCATCATTATCAGCCCTTATCGGTCCACTGCTGGACATAGGCCTCTTTCAATGAACACCGAGACGACCGATCTGCTGCTACTACGCATCGATCCCGGACTGGCTACTGCACGGAGATCGTCTTCCCACCTGCTGCACGGTCGACGAAGACTTCGTTTTCCTAAACGCGGCCTCCACTCAAGAACCTTACTGGTCCATCTGCTAACTATTCTGCTGAGTGTGTGACCAGCCCATTGCCACTTCAGCAAGCTTATTCTTCGCGTGATATCGGAAACGTTAGTTCTCTGCTTTATGATTTCGTTTTCGATTTTCGAATTTCTTAGTAGTAGCATGTAGTTAGCCAGAATCGCCTATGAAAATTTTAACTGTCTAGCTATTATTACATGGTTCATAATGACCTGGTTGCAGACGGATCGGAGTTTCAATAATGTGGTCCCGTTTTATCCCTTTGCACACGAAACCCTGAAAATCAAGGTCCCGTGACCTTTATTAGTATAATTGTTTAAAAATGCAAATATTTTTTGCATAGATCAAATAAATTCATTTTACTGCTTATTTTATATTGTTAATTTGCTAAAATTAGTACCTACATACGTCCAGCTAGGTAGAATTAAATTTATGCCTATCAGCTATTTTTATCAAGTTTCAATCAGAACTTTGTAATTTATTGCCTTGTCTAACGAAACTTACCTTATGCACATAAATAATATAATACTAACAGACACGTTGAATAGTACTTGATTATGATTTAAGGGCTATTATCTTCGTTATTCTAGTCCGAAAACTTAAGATACGGATTTATATTAAAAGTAATTACTTTTTAATGTAAATTCAGTTATATTCTATCTATCTGCGAATATTTTAGGAAAAGTTTTTATTACCATATTATTGTAGGGTAGCTAGGGGTATCCACTGAACTAAAGAAAAATAAAATATTACGATTAGAAAAATAATTTAAAAAAAAAGTTTCACGAACACCGCCTTTTTAGACAGTAGGGTGATGTGCCTATCACCATTAGCTCAGCGGCATAGGATGTAGAAATAATGACGACTTTGTGCGGTCCATCGCCCCCAGAAGTTACCCTTTCGGGAAAAGAAGGATTTTTGGGAAATGGTCCGGTCTTTGAAAATAAGTAAAATTTGAGGGTTGGAGACTACCGACGCCCATACACGTCCGCATGATTACTATGTAGACGAGTTCCGCTATCCTTTTCTCCTCTCTTCCATTGGGCCATCGGTTACTCACAAACCGTACGAAATGCGACACCGAAGTTGTCACTTTACGTTCATATCAAGTCAGCGAGAGGTATCTCCCCGGTCTGTCATGCAAACCGCATGCATGCATCAATGCAGCATAACTACTTATAAATTATTTTGAAACTATTCTAAGTAATAAAGGAACCAGTCTCAACATTGCTGTATGTATCTGGAAGAACTAATGTAATAATAATCTACACAGACTTAACAATTTGTATCTTAAACTTATTTTCATTCTTCAAAGCCAACTTCAATTCTTATACGTCTACACGTTAAAAGTCCGTCCCCAAAAGTACTACTGAACGCATTTTCATGTGATTTTCACCAGTGCATCGCCCGATGGCCGCAGGTTTCAGCGTAAAATTCCGAAGCTGGACTAGATAGCTAGTAAATAAGAAGCATTTATTTGTTGCAATGCAAAATGCGAACATTATTACTGTGTCTGAAAAAATCTAAAGACACATATATAATTAATTGATTGTATTGTTCCCTGATCTGCTTCCGATGGAACCACAAATTTAACCTGTGTGTGAGAAGATCCTTGCTGACTCAACACGGGTTAGCTTGCGCCGTTTTCAATATAGAGTAGAACTTTGACAAATTTCGTATGTTGCTTATGTCAAACTTCTACTAGTAGCCAAATCCTTAAATAGGTAGGATATTGAAAACGGCCGCTTACCGCCATAAAATAACTGTAGGTCAGTGATTTTCCTTTTACTCATACTTCGTATGCAATTCATTTCTTTTTAATTATTTTTTATATTTTTTACTGTCCGTTTGAATTTTAACTTGCATATACCCTATTTTTTTGTTTCTGGATTTCATTTTACAGTTCCTATTTGATTTGACAATAATGACGAGAATTTAGAATCGGAATCAATGTTTTCGCCTTCTGTTTACGTCGTTGATACATCGTCTGACTCGTTTTTTTAAATAGCTTGCTTTGTATTATTAGATCCTCCGCTGACCCACCGGATCTGGTGGGTCAAAAACATGCTGGACTTGACCGACCGTATTGCAATCCTGAAAGATTTGAGATAAAATTTGTTTAAATAATCCGATTCTGAACTTCGAATTTCAGGTCAAGGGTTCAAGGATATAATCAGATGGCCGAGACCCGGTTATCCCGTAAAGAAACTGCAAGTCAAGTGGGCCATAGAATATGGCATGCCCTCGACCCATGCCATGGTGGCCGTGTCAATACCATTCTCAGTGCTACTATACACCATGGATAGGTATCAGTACCCAGTGCATTGGGGTATGGTGGTGGCTATTTCATGGTGTACTCTCGTCTGTGTCAGTAGAATTTATCTTGGAATGCACAGCGTTCTGGTAAGTCGTTTCTATTGCAGATTCTTATAGAAAGTATGGGCACACGAGAAGTCAAGAGTGTTCGATCGACGCCCTCAGACATATAGTGTTGTTGTCCTGTCTCTATTGAACCACCGAAAACGCACAAACTTCACCGCGACAGCACAGCTATCACAACATAAAATTGTTTTTCGGCGTTCTTTCATCATCATCATTATCAGCCCTTATCGGTCCACAGCTGGGCATAGGCATATTTCAATGAACGCTAAGACGGCCGATTTCCTGCTACTCGCATCCATCCCGGACTAGCTACTGCACGGAGATCGTCTTCTAATCTGGTGAATGGTCGAACAACACTTCATTTTCTTAAACGCGGCCTCCACAGCAGAACCTTGGTGGCCCATCTGCCAGCTGATCTGAGTGTGTGACTAGCCTACTGCCACTTCAGTGAGCTTACTCTTCGCATGAAAAACACCCAACATAACACGTTCAATAGCCCGCTGGGCTACCGCAAATGTGCGGACCACTCCTAAATTAAGAGGTCATGTTTCGGCCCCGTTCTTTAGTATAATGTAAATATAGCTTGCCATTATATATTCCAAACACCTTCTTATTTTGCATAAAATCTGAGTTTTAAATACAAAACTGCATAATAACACATACACTACGAACACAGATCACATTACGTGCGCATGTAGGTACACAATATTGAGTAAGATGTGTTGAGGTAGTTTATTCAAAACGAAAAGTACCTACAAACCTCTACGGTGACGGTTACCTAGTGAGTCCCTACGTAGCTACGATTGACGTTTGACTCACAATTGACCTTATCAAATATTATAATAATAAAAGATAGATAAAAGCTTTATTTGTTATGCGAATAACGAACAAACGAAACCGAGATGGGAGATGAGATTGTGGGACTGCGATGTAAAGCCGTAGAGATCGTTCACACGAGAGATTTTTTAACACCTTCGTTTTAAAAAACCTATCGTGTGCTTAGGCGTTGTCTTTATGACTAGTCATCAAGACAACGCGTTTTTAAGCCTTTGTGTGGACAGATGCACAGCTACCAGGTACATTAATGTTCTACTTCAACGCTTTTTACACGTGTTAAAAAACACTCGTGAGAACGTGACATTAATATGAAACTAATGATTTTTTTGATTCAGTCTCAACCTTCTGAAACGTATATGAGAGGTATTGAATAACAATTGCTGACATTGAATAATAATAGGAATAATATTTTTGTTGGTCGTACAATAGCTAATTCTACTAAAGTTATAAATGCCAAATTTTTTTATGTATTTGCTGGGGTCGGGGTCACGGTATTGCCCCCGCCACGGTGAGCACAAATGCGGTACGCCGCACCATCCTTTTCTCGAAGCCATTTGTTATTTCAGACAAAAATAACTAAAAGAATTGGGGTTTAGTGTGGCACGAGGGTGGATTGAAAATTATTCGGCGTAACCAACAAAAGAAACACATACTAAATCAGTTACACTTCTATTTTTCTATATAATTACCATCAAGTTCGGTGCACTTTTGCCATCTCCCATTTAAAGCATTTAGACCGTTGAAAAAAATGATTCTTCCTTAGAGTAAAAATATACGTCTACTGCTGTTTTGACCTCGTCGTTTGTTGAAAACTTTTGACCTCCCAAGTGCTTTTTTAGGTTAGGGAACGTAGTCCGACGGTGCCAGATCAGGCGGATGCGGTTATAGTTCAAAGCGACCATTGTGGATTTCTACCATGGATTGCTCAGACGTGTGAACACGGGCGTTAACTTTATGAAACAGGACTTTTCTTCTGAGCATTCCTAGACGCTTTACTTTTATTTTCTCTCGTAAACGACGTAGTAAGACACAGTTGTAACCAGAGTTTATAGTCTTACCCCTTTCAAGATAATAAATCTTAATCACACAGAATACTGAAGCCATTACCTTATTTGCCAACAAAATCGCCTTAGCCTTTTTAGTGGGTGGTGAACCAGGTCTTGTCCACTGTTTCAATTATTGTTTTGTTTCTGGTGTAGTAATGAAGCCATGTTTCTTACCATTGTAACAAACCGATTCAAAAAATCACCCGCATCGGCTTCAAATAAGTCCAAACAGTGAATTTTTTGTTCAATTGAATGCAGTCGCGGAACCCACGTCGCGGACACTTTGTGGAAACCCAGTCCGTTAGCTAAGATGTTTTGAGTGATATTTTTGACGGATGAATAAGACAGAGCAGAATCTCCTAAAGTACTGACCATATCGTCACAGATGGTTTTCGCTGATAGCACCTTCTCATGGAGATCTCACGCTGCTCGATTTGCTCCATTTGCAGAAACTATGTTCGATTGCTTTGTTAAAAAAATTATAAAATCACAACTAATTATCACACAAGTTTCGAACTTCACAATTAACTAGTCTGAACTGAATTTAAAAAATAATATATATTAATATATATTTGATTTTTAGAATTTAAGGACTCTGTGTTTTCTCTTAGGATAAAATTATAAATGCGAAACTGTATCTGTCTGTCTGTTACTTTTTACGGCTAAACCACTTGACGGATTTTGATAAAACATGATGTTTAAGCTCGGGTTGAATATGATATGACCCTTACTTTTGCGAAAAATCTAAATGTAAGACTTTAAAGTTTACCAAAAACCACTTCATTGGCTACTTGCGTGCGTGTATTGCAAAATTAATATCTCAAAAATATGAAAATGCAGCCCGAAGTAACTATTTAGCCCTGACGGAGTAAGGTGTGAGCAGCTAGTATTATTGTACGTAACCTTGCGCTCGGCCTTGCCCGTGGATGACACTTGCTTGATGCTGTCCTATCAAATTATACACTTAAACCTTGCTCGATGACCGCTCTATCCATTGGTGATAATCGTTTGAAAATCCGTTTGGTTTTTTAAGAGAGTCGGTCACGTAATGATAGACGGGATCTGATGATTTTCTTCTATATTATGTATATTATTTCAGGGAGAGATAGTGTCATTCTGCATAAGAGGAGGAAATGCCACGCATAGTGCATGACACTACATTCTCCTATGCAACGGAGTTGCGCTGGCACTACCGGGGTGGTGGCAGGACCTCTCGCTCACAATACCGCCGTAAAGTGACATCTTCACTATCGCGTTTCGTGCGGTTTGTGAGTAGCTGGTGGCCCGTGAGGGGGGAGGGGGTAGGAGGGCAGCGAATCGGAATAGTAATTATGTCGATGTTCATGGGCGTCGGCAGTCGAAAAAAGGCTACGGTTGTTCCTTTGCCCCCCTATATCTAGAAAAATGCGCCATAACTTGCATACTTCTAGGACATAGCAGCTGGTCTCCTACTGTCCGCGGCGTTGCTGCTGATACTCATCCCACTGGTGGATCACGTGGACGGGCTCCTGCTCATGTCGTGGTACGCGCCGCTGCTCGTCATCCCTATCTCCATCCTCGTGATAGTCTACCATCCGCAGTCGGACAAGTGGACACCTACAAGGTATATGAAATACATTGCTGTCCGAATGAGTGTCTCGTGGTTTAGGCTTAAGCATGTTCAACTATAGATAATGAGATCCCTGGTTCGAGTCCCGGGTGACACTAAAAAGAGTTTATCAATTTGTAATATCAGTCCGAAGTCATTGATTGTTACAACCTCGTGCATAACACAGCGTGTTAAACCGCCGGTCTGGTGCTGTTATCTGTGGAACTCGCTGGAATGTGAAGCCTATCCCTGTTCCAATTTCATCACCCCGCGCTCGTCTCCGTTGCTCCAGTACGTCGGCGAACTGTACGCACTGTAATCCACAGAGATTCGTCCGCGTCTGGCGTACACGTGTTGTAACCGATATATACATATTATATACGAGGCTTCGTTATAACAACCGGACAAGCAATTACAGTATATAGACACATCATACAACACGTCATATTAAAGCGTATTGACATTTATTGTTTGTTATTGAAGTGCAATTTGTTTTGCGATAGAACAAGCAGTTCTTGCACGGTGTTAATGTTTTTATTGTTCTACCTATTATTTGTTACCTTTGCGTCTGGTGCCATTTAAAAACTTTTCACACGTTAATAAAACGGTCATATTTCTTTTCTTAAACAGCGGGATTATACGTGCGGTATACGCCTTTATGGTTTTGTGAACTTAACCTTGAGTGATGTGTTGCTTTTTTTTTTCTTGTTATGTTAATCTTCCCGTCTATGTTTTTGACTAGGTATTTCATTGTTCTGCTTAATGCCCTTGTGAAATAGCTCCAAAGCAGTGAATTAACTGTCGAGAGTAGACACCAATGTCGAAAGAAGGAAGACCTCACTAGACCAGGTATCTACGTACACTGTGTGTTTTGGAGTTATCTTTTTTAGTGATGATGTGCACAAGCATGAGACGCCATGCTGATGTGTCTGACAAAGTAAAACTAACAATCTGTTTAAAACCATTTTATTTTTCAACGTTCGTCCTTCTACCTCGATGCATTTAGTCCGGCCCTTCTCCAATGCCGTTACACCAGTTTGATATAATGTTTCATCTAACACCTCAAAATAATCGTCTACGGCGACATGACTTCATCATTTGATGAAAAACTTCGACCACATAATCATTTTATGAAATTCGGGAATGAGTAAAAGTCGCACGGGGATAGTTCAGGGGAATAGGGGGGATGGGGTAACAATTCGAGCCACATTTCATGGAGTTTGGCAACTGCAACCCTTGACGAGTGCACAGGTGCGTTGTCGTGGTGGAATAAAACTTTCTTTTTGGCTAAATGAGGCCGTATTTTTCGGATTTCTTCACAATTTTTTTGCAGAAAGCTTGCATAATACTTTTATTGTTTTTCCTTTGCAAATAATCTACTAAAATAATCCTTCGAGCATCCCAGAAAACTGTCGCCATCTCTCTGCCGGCCGACAAAACTGTTTTTGCTTTCTTCGGCGTATGTTTTCCGCTCTCCGTCCACTGCTTAGATTGTTCTTTTGTTTCATGAGTGTAATGATGTATCCATGTTTCATCTACTATCACATAACGCCCTAAAAAGGCGTTAGTAACACGCTTAAACGGCGTCAAACAATCCAACGATTGTCCACTCGACGTGGCTCTTGGTCAACTGTGAGCAAACGCGGCACCCACCGCGCGCCAATCTTTTTGATTCGCAAACATTAGTGTAAAGTGTTAAAAACGCGTTCCGAAGAAACGCTTACCATCTCTGCTACCTGCCGCGACTTTAAGCGCCGATCATTCAAAACTATCTTTAGAATCTTTCTAATTATGGCCGCATTCGTGACTTCATTTGGACAGCCAAACCTGTTTGCGTCTTTGCGTCAGGTGTGAATTGTACTCAATGCATGGGGCAGTATTACCTAAACACTGTCTAGCTTGACTTTAATCTGGGTTGCTGTTTTCGCTTTTAAAGCCTAAAACTTTATCGCAGTTTTTCCGTTTCTTTCCATTGTTGAGAAAGTTTACGACAGAGAGAGAGTTCTGGGTCCCCTCACACAAATTCTATCAGTTCGAATAAATTCAAATTTGGCGTTCTATTTTCGAAAAGATGATAGAATGTAATGCAATAAATTTTGTTTGCCTATCTTTTTTTTAAGTTCGTAGTTTCGGCCATTTATCAATCAGCCTGGTATAACAAGCGTTATCATTGTCACATGAATTGTTTAAATGCTACATGTTTTTTCTAGTATCTGATAAGGGTAGGGTTGGTGTGTATTTAGAATCTTGGTAGAAATTCCGATAACTTCTACGAGGCGGCGGCGCGCGACTACTTGTGGAAGCGCGAGTGGCTGCTGGAAGCCTCCTGATACCTACCTCCTGACGCCCGGCGTATAGGAATATAGCTCGAGCTTCTTCGTGTAGTCGCCTATGGTCTCGACAATCGCGGGAGGCCGCGAGCAGTCGCCGGCAGGCGCGAGTCTCCTCTGCCTTTCTGGCCGCTGCCCGCCGCATCCACTTCGTTATGTATTGAGATCATCACTTTCTTAGGAACAGAAATTTAAATTCTAAAGCGTTTCTCATAGTCAGTATTCACAGGAATATATATAGTAGTGCCGGAATATAATAGTGCCGGAAAAAGAAACACGACACGCAACAGAATGCACGTGAGAACGCGTGGTACTTGCCCAGTCGTGCTAATCCAATTCGCCGGCAATGCAGTATGGAACTATTTCTTATCGAAGTACTATATAATTGTATCTGTCGCAAAGTCGGGCATATCCATGTATCCGAGTGCTACTACAACAATTCCTCAATATTCCAGGGGCGACACGACCATGATAGTGAGCGTTTGCGCGGGTATCGTCACCGGGTCGTGGTGTAACTACCAGCTCGGTAACATGGCGGCGTCGACGGACAAACCACCTTACGAGATAGTAGGCTTATCTCTAGACATGTTCGGATGTTTATTGCTGCGCACTAGCCTGGGCTTCTGCGGCGTGTTGGCGACGCGCGCCCTCGCGAAGTCCGTGTCGTACGCGTTCGTGTGCACACTGCTGGGTAAGGACAAGAACGAGTTGCGGCACTCCGCGGACAGCCTGGACAATTGGAATAAGATAGTCGTGGAGTGCAGCTACAAGTATTTCACGTATGGACTCATCGGGTTCAACACAACCTACGTCTTCCCGAACGTGTTCGACATGCTGCTCATCAACAGACCTACTTATTACACGGAAATATGAGTTATAAAAACAATTCATCATGCAGCAGATAGAAAAAAGTGAAGTGGGCGAAAATTTTCATTAGTGTTTGTACTTGCGTATAATATATTTCATAATATAGATAGGGCCGTGTAAACGGTCCTTTCTGTGTGTAGGCGCGTTCGTCAAGTGTTGGTATGCTGTGTGAAAAATCAATTTGACACGCAAGTTCATTTTCACGGCGAAAAAATGTGGATGGATTGTTCAACGCCTAAGGGTGCAAACTAGATTAGTAGGCAACACGCTCAAAGACATACGCATAATTGCTGTGCAGATGCCTTGAAATTTCCTCTTTACGCGCAAGTCGTACCAAATTCGTCTGCAAACACTTTGCCGACGGTGTCATATGAGTGGGAAACACGTCCCTTGGTTATAATCGGCCTTTTAGTCTGAATGAGAGCTTTTATTATGCTAATGCAAGACAATGATTAATATTAGCGGTTAGTCCGCGTGTTACGCCAGAGGTCACGGGTTTGGATCCCGTCTAGGTTATGGATCATTGTTATACGGGTTAATGGCATTCAAAGAAATTAAAAGCTGATTCAATGAATATAAAGTTAACAAAATCAGTCAGTCAAAAAAAATAGTAATTAGACATCAGGAATGTTCACTAAGCGAAACACCCCGTCTCCGGATGTTTTCTTCATGTAAATTATAGAGCGCTACTGTAGGTGCTGTAAATGATAATAGGAACAGCAACTGTTATTGTACTTTTAATTTTCGTATATAATTGAACGAAATCATGTCCTGTATAAGTAATCACAATCAGTCCATCATCGATTCTGATTCGAAATATAAAAAAAATAAGTAGGTACTTAAACTTTACCTAATTTTTCTATATGGTACCTTATACCAGACAGCCGGTAGGTAGTCGCTAGTCTTTAAACTTTGGACGCGCCAGTTCCTAGCGGTTTCATGCGGTGTATATATTTCCTGAAAATAGTTACACTAAATTCGGTGAAGGTTACTATGTATATATACAATATATTCGTTTTATTGGTACACTATCTACCGTGTAATAAAAATGTGTAATATCCTACAATTCGTGCTATATATCACTAACGGGCTTGTTCTGAGTATTGAGTACGCACAGCTCTTAGTTTATAACAATGAAATAAGTAAAACATTTGCTAAGTTTATTACAATAAAACTACTTTTACGGATTTTATCGCGGTTTATTTAGTTATTTAACTAGCCCGACGTTTCAGAAGCTTTACAGCAACCATGGTCACGGGCGAACTCAGTCCGTTTTATTATGATTCGCGTAAACTTAAAACTTCAATATTTACGAGAGCCTTCCAATTACTGTAACGTCGATTTTTTCCTATTCCCCGGTTCATACGGCACACGGATTGGAACTATGATGATGGATTGTGGTTGTTTCATTTTATAACGTATAATTTTTCTTATTACAATAAACTACTACTTTTACGGTTTATTTCATTACATAACTAGCCCCCGTTTCAGAAGCATTACAGCTACCGTGGTCACATATGGTCCATGGTCTGGTTGAATAATTAAATATACCCAAATTGTAAATAAAATAATAGTAAATGTAATGTTGTACATTCGCGTAGACTTAAGACATCAATATTTATTTTTTAGTTGTAACCACTACTAAAGTAACACCATATGAATGTATCTTATCGTCTGAGTTATAGACTTGTTTGAGTCTCTGTACTATCTTGTTCATATATGTATAAATGAAACCTATGTAGTAGCATGCAAAAGCAACGAAAGCCATCAAAGAACATACTAGTCTTCAACTTTAATGGGTAATGCAACGCTACCATATTTCATCTTAGAGGTATATCTTTTACTCTTCGACATTAGATGGCATTGTGTTGTGACTAATATGAAACACAAATGTGATATTTTGTTCATGTGCCTCAAATAATATAAAGATGTAAAATTGTAGAGATTAGTCGTTATGGTAACGTGACACATTCCGTCACAATCTTTAACAAATACACCACAGTATCTGTACAGGAAATAAATTAATAGTGATTTTTTTTCATAACAAGCTTTTATTTGATTGCTCCAAAAAAAATATTAAATCAAGCCAATGATTTTTTTGCATACACAATAATTTAGTACATGCATAACACAATTTTGAAACAAACTTGTTTGCATACAATTTCTTTCATAGAATTTACTTATAGTAACTGTTAATATTATATTATAATAGTGTAAGTTGTTTTGGAGGCTTATCCTTACGTGTCCTTAAAAAGGAAAAAATATGTTTGGTAAAGCCAAGTGAAACTGTAGCGCAGCACCTTTCAAGTTGGAGTTTAAAGAAGGATGTTCCTTTTTAATCGTAACCGTGTGAATAGTTTTGAGTTATTTAACTTTGATAAACCATTGCAAGTTGTCTAAGGCAGCAGGTAAGGTAAATTCGTTTGAGAAGCCGCCACGGAGAATTTAAATATACTCGTATAAAAATAGTTGCTAATAAAACAAAAAGACCCCAGACTTTAAAATATATTTCAATCCACGCAGTGTCATTCGAATTTTAAAGAAGCATCCGATGACACGTTGAGATCCGTCGAGCTATTCAGGCTGTCGCAGGTAATACATAAATGTAAAGGCATATATACGATTATAAACACTCTCCTCCTGACAGTCTGTTGAAGCGGCTCGACAATAAACCGTTCCTGTCAATCCATTTATTTTATAAGCCGTTTATTTATACACGTGTCTTGGCACTTCACATATACTGTATCATAAATATCGCCCGTGGCGGAATTCCATCACAGCCGCTCATTAGGCTTAATTATACAACTCAATGTTAGGTAGGCCTTTGTGGTGTAACGTTGCGGGTGTCGCCTGTTTAGACCACTAGCCGCGTGGGTTCTATCCCCAGGTCGGGCAACTAATATTAAATGCTTTTCAGATTATTCTGAGCATACATAACATTGTCCGGGATTGGAACATTCCAATAAGTCCAAAGTGGCCATAGGCTTGCCACCTATGACATCGTGGGCCCCAGTATATTGGCTAATCGTGGGTGTGCTAGTGTATCCACTGGACTTTCGAGTTGTGGATGTACTAGCACACCTCTGCTTACCTCTTCGGTGATAATAGGCGTGAAGGCACTTTTTTTTAAATATTCGGTACCTAATACCGAATCCTATGAAATAATCAGGGGACCAGGTTTTTTAAATCACAGCGGCGAAGAAGACCAGCAGAAAGTAGCATAAAGTGATTAGCGGTGCGTCCGCTAATTGCATCCTTGGCGGTTGTTTGTGGTCGCGAACTTGTGCACTAGTGGCGAAGGTGCTAGTCGATTCGAATTTAGAATAGAATAAATAATGAATGTATGGCATCATGTGTGGAATTAAATGTAATGATGTAAGCTCATACATTGTTTATTGCAAGCCGAAGGTAAGTGCAATGTAATCAACGCTGCAAAGTCACAAGTTTTTCCTGTCGTTAATAGATTATATAAACTGTTATTGCACAAAAAATACTTTTGTACAAAATTAGAAACACTGTTTTTCATATAATATAAAAAAAGAGCTTTTTAAAAGTTCGTGGATGGTACTTTTCCATTCCCAAGTGATATAAAGTTCTTCATACTGCTCGGTCATACTCTAAATGAAGCATTATTGAAAATCTCGATGCAATTTAACACAGTCCAATTTATTACGCATTAGCTTAATTAAAAGTTAATAAAATTAGAAGTTATCTATAATATTTATATAGTAGCCTAAGTAATCTCATCTAACATCATAAAAAACTAATTGTTAAAGTCAAAATATAGGAAGTTTGTATTTTGGATTTTCCAAAATATTGTATTCCTTTTTAGTCCATAGCTTTTATGCCACCTGTAGGGTCAGAAATATATAAGACAAGTCTCATTAAGGCACTGGTGATAGGTAACGTCTGTTATTGTTAAGTAGTTTTAATTAACCATTGTTATATGGCATATCACATGTGTCTGCTCTATAGTTCGTAGTTTTACTAATAATTGAATAACGAACATACAATGTCTAGAATCACAGGGAACTTGGAAACATTAGGTGTTCATATTTGTTATATTTTGAAGGGATAGCGGAAGTCACACGAAAGGCGTCTTTGTGTAGACCAAATTTAATGAACGTGTAAATAGGATGTAACATGTGCCAAGGGAAACTAAAACGTCATTATTGCAGTTAAAACTCATTTTTAAATAAATAAAACAAGTTTATTTATGAATTAACACACTGAAACTACATGGTAGTGACATTAAATTTGACAAGGTGACAGTGAAAAGTGAATGAAATATACAGGATATTCACACAAAATATGCAAGAATAAAATTAATATGGCTTATCTCGTGTGCGTGATCTTATATCCTGCACTTCCATTGAGACTTACTCTGTCGTGCATCAAGGGAACATTTTATAGCCTCTTATGTTTTTCAAGGTAAATAATTTTGGGGTAACCTAGATACTATGGAAACTTTGAAACAATACTAACGTTTCCTCGAATTATAACCTTATAATCTGTACACATTTTTTTATTTGTGGCATGTATAATTTTGTTTTTGAAATCGACTTGTGTCCTAACGTTACGAAATTTTGCTTCATGTAAGCATTCTCTTTTTTTTTTTTTGTTTACGGGGACTCAGATGACAATATAAATTATACGGTTTCTATTATTCATGAAAATGGTTAGGTAACAAATTTTTTAATTTGCCTTCACAATTGCAAATACATTTATGTAACGGGGAAAGTGTTAGGTACGGTTGCAGTGATTATGTTCAAGTTGTTGAATGTCGAAAAGTTGTGTAATATTTTTTATAAATAATATTTCAAATATAAATATATTTTGTCCAATCTGTGTTTTCTATTTTTCTGAATACAACCCTTTCTTAAGACAGCAGGTTACCTAATAAACTGCTCGCAGACTATATGACCATATAATATGAGAGAACCTCCTGTGTTGCAGCCCAATTGGGTCGCTCTTTCAATTTTTTAAATTGTATTGTTCAATGATTTGGTAAATTGTGTGTTGTATTGATAAACAAATTGTAATTTGAATTTCAAGTGTGAACTCGAACTTTAGTTCGTGGTCTAACGGTGACTGCGGTTAAGGAGAGTTATAGGCATATAGCATAGCGATGACTAACATAGCGAAATCTAACATATTACTTACTAGACAACAACGATTGACAGAAATCAACCACAAAGCAGAATTTAGATGGTACGAGGAAATCCCCCTTTTATCCACGCAGGGTATCATGTAGCATTATTGTACGCTTTGGTACCAACTCATTAATTCCTTATTGGTTTTAAAAAGATGGTAATTATGTAACATAAACCAGATCAATGCACGAGGGAATTTCCTACACGCTGATATATAATAATTCGATTGGCATATATAAATTATAATGAAATTGCAGGTGCGCAGTTGTGTATGTTAATATTATTCAAATTAAGTTCCGATATTACGCCTTAACGCCGAATGGCGCCACCATTGCAAGAAAAGTCGGCCATCGTGTAGTACATTCCCTGCCTTCCCCATTCGGGAGCTGCCCTCCAATATATACATTGCAGTAGACGGCTACTGCCCAATTTTAGGCGAATCATATTCGTGGTTTTACCTTGACCACTGGTGGATGCGGTTAATTTTTTTAATGTAAAATTAAGTGGAAGGATGAAGGTACAGAGGAAGACTAAGACTTGCATACCATGACCAGTTTGATCGGATACTAATCGAAGGTAGTGTCAAGAGTTTTCACAACCGGCGTGTCTGTACTACGAGATTAATGAATGTATATGGGGCAAGGCGGGTATGTAAGGATCGTAATCTGTGACACTCAGTTCGCTCTGCCCTCCCATTAGGGAGTTGTGAAGATGTGTTGTTGTTGTTAAACGAGCAATTTCGATATGCGATTCAACTATTGTTTTTAGGCAGCAAATTGTATAGCCAAACCAAGAATTCTTCTATGGTGACCGACGAAAATTTGTGTCTCGAGTTTCAAGTAGTCGCGCATTTGTTTTTAATAAACCACGCCAAAGCGAGCACGCGATTTTCCAGTAAGTAGGTACATATATTTTAATACTTTCTATCTTTATTAAAAAATCTCATGTAACGCTGATTGTCCGCGCTAGACGCCGAAAGTACAGAACCGATTTTGATGAATTTGGCATACGTATGTAAATAGGCCCAACATAAAATATAGCCTATATTTTATTTCAATTCATACAGCCACAAGCGTGACCGGGTGAGATAGTATTTTAGGTACATTAAGATGGGTTACGTGAGAATTACTTTTTAATAACACTGCTCATAACATACATTATCAATCCGATGTCATTTAAAACAAAAACATTTATGACGTCAAATAACATTCCAGTCACAAGTTATTTAAACCCTGACTGCAGCCAAGTAGGTTGGAAGGTAATTTACTTACTACATACTTTAAAAAAAAATAGTTTGATTTGTTTTTATTCGTTATAACAGTTTTGTTTATACAAATAGTTCGACATGTAGTATGAAGCTAAGATCCCCTGTACCGAACGCGCTTTATTTGTACATTTGTTTATCATTAGTGATTCGAAAAAGAGTAGGTTATCAACTCCACTTGGCTTGATGATTTCATTATCTTTTCTATATGAATAATCATTACGTCAGTCTCGTCAGTAGACATCTATTGGTATGTAAACTGTTTATCACGTGCTTATACAAACGTTTACCGTAAGCAATGTTTCTGAAGCTTGACCGTCCCCACTTTTTACATGTTGCTAGAATGTTGCTCGGAGAGGTGATGTTATTTCCGTGCTTATAATAATTAATATTGTTGCGGATGTTTATGCGCGTCTTCAGTCATCGATCGTTATGAACTATGTTAAAACAAATATGCAAGCAGGAAGACCTGTTTATAATGGAAGTAGAAATATAACCTCGTGGCAGACAGGCCCACAAAGATTAATCCAATAAAATGTAAGTAACGCAGGTAGCGGTCCTTGGGATCTAACAGTGAAGACACTGTCTTTTTACGACCGGCTGGCTAAGTTGGTAACGTGGAGGATTATGCGCGTATTACTACAGAGGTAGCGGGCTCGAGCCTTGCCTTTGTCATCTGATTGCCCATGTCATGGATCTTTATAGATATGTATTTCTATAATAATAACTTAAATATATAAAATTTCTTAAATTTATAAAAATATTTGAAATATATCTTCGTTGTGTATACGTGTGTGAGACAAGTCCTTACGGTACTTAGCACAGGGCCAGGCTGACGTGGTGTGATAAGTCCACAGATGTTAATATTATATTATTTTAGCAGAGAGGCTGGCTGTGCCGGCGGTTGCAATGCGCCGCCAGCTTAAAACAAATGGAGAGCATATGCGCTCTCCCGCGCTTGTGCTCTCCATTTGTTCGCTGGTCTTTTTTATAGTATAAAGGGGCAAACGAGAAATCGGAGCCTTTTGATGACATTCGCGTGATTATCACGCAGATGCTTTTCCCTCCTATCATCCCCCGGTATACGCCGATATCAAGTGAGCGAGAGTTACTTCCCCGGTCGTGCCGGTCGAATTCCGCTGCATAGGAGGATGTAGTGTCGTGCACTGTACATGGCACCACCCCCTCCTATGCATCATGGCACGAGCTTTACCTGCGCCATACTATACAAATAAATTACCATATTATATAGAAAAAAATTGACGATCCTCGCCTAAACGTGGAGCTGTTGATTACAGTACCACCCGCGCCGGACTTAAGTTTCGACGAAGTTCGACGCCGCCCTAAATCTTGTACAACAAGGACCGCCCTTTTGATACGTACAGGCCATTTTTCTGGATCTAGGCACGGGACTTAAGGGGCTTTGGGGAAATCAGATCGGTCCTCCGAGAGAGGCTTTGGTGCGCTCCATCCACTCCCGTAGGGTGGAATTTTTTGTAAATAAATACTATGCGTGCACACTTCTACGTAATTTCTATAACAGCAACGTTAGACGTGTCCATGCGATTTAGCAAGAGATTTAGTCGAATTGGGTCGGCTCTACCTGGGATATACCTCTAGTTGAAATTGTAACAGCTCCAAAGTGATAACTTCGATGCCATATACATATTTCGTGCAGATTTTAAGTAGCCGGTGGCCCGATAGAGGAAAGGAGAGCAACGCATCCGCATAATTTATGGGTTTGCATAGCTCTGACTGCTCGCTTATCCCAATATAAAATTAAAAAAAAATCCATTCAATAAAAAAGTAATATTATTAGCTAACAATACTTCGCAGAAATACGAAGAATTACGAAGTGGTTTAGATACAGGGGAATCCTCTTTGAGTCCCTAGAATTTGATATCAATCATAGCGGAAGTGGGTTTCCCTAATGATCTGTAGAGCATAGCAATTTCATACATGCTAATACAAAATAATTTAATTGCTATAATATTATAATCAAAGTGCAGGTGCGCTATCTGAACTTTGAAACATGTTGATGTTATAAAAACAACGTTCTACGTAATACATTACTAACACTATAAGTATCCTGTGTCAGTCAGCTGCTGGGTAAATACCCATTGAACCAAAGACCCTCTGCTACTCAACTATCCAACCCGCATTGGTTACTGTAAACATCAGCTCTAAATGGTCTTATAAGCCTGACTTTGTTTCCGGTAGATTTTGTACAGCACAGCAAGTCCACAACGAAACAATAACCGACGCAGCCGTAGAGACAGGAGTGGCTGTACAGACTGCTGTAATAATGATAATATGTATATCGATGACGTCAAGGGGGCATCCCCTGGCACAATGCGCCGACGTATAACGTGACGCAGCGGGTGCAGGTGAAGGTGAAAGGGGGCGGAGAGAGGGTCCCAGCTATGGGCTTCAGAAAATGTGGCCGCGTAGTACCTACCGTGGCTGTACTTAGATATTCTCTGAGACACGAGGATGTGCCGACATTTTGACTCCGTATTGTTACTGAAAAAACCAATAGCGGCATTCGAACCCGGAACCATAAGGTTTTCGGCTTAATTTTCTTAAAGCCTTGTCAAAGTCCTCCCAGGGGAATTTCTACTACAGCGGCCTTGTCTATAGAAACAACCAACTTTGTAGAATTTCAACATTGTACACAAGTGCACTCTATATTCCTAGCAGGGTGTTGCCAGATTTTAAGATAGGACCGGGCTCTTTTCTCGAAGAACACCAGGTTGCATTTGTTTAAAAATAGTGATGACGGCAGCTGGTTCACCAGTGATATAGTCGGCGGTAAATTTTACGCCCGAGGCGCACTGTTGGGGACTTTCGGACACCAAAGTGATATCGGAGATACGTAGAGTTCTGACGCAATGGCTGAAAGCCGACATCCGCTGGGTATTTATACAGACCACTTCTCGGGCATCATGGAAACATATCCCAATATAGATATGGCAGAAGATGCAGAGCGGGAGACCAACATTTCACCGTAATGCCAAAGATCAAACCGTTCGTAAATAATTTGATTGGCTACGATACGAGTCACTTATAAAATGCGGTCATATTCGTGCCCGGGGGAGGTGTCAAAAATTAAGTTTTACGGGTTCAATGTGGACACCGTCACCTGGTTTGAAAGTTGTCTAAGATATCAAACGCAAATTGTGGAGTTGGTTGATGAAGTCGGCACACTGACGCGTCCTAATGCCAGTCCAGCAACGCGAGATGTCCCTCGAGGTTCTATATTAGGGCCAATCATATTCTCGCTATATATTGCTGACGTTATCTAACACATACACTATTATCGTTATCATATCTACGCAGACAATAGTCAGTTATACTTATCTTTCAATCCAGGCGAAGTTACCCACATAGAACGTTTGCAGAAAATGCAAAATAGATTCTTACGCATGGCTACTGGATGCCCGTGGTACATCCGAAACATCGACCTACATTGTGACTTCCAACTGACCTCGATAAAAGGACATTTCAAGGAGCTGTCTCAAAAGTTCTTTGATCGTGCCCTTAATCACAAAAATAAATTAATCGTTCAAACGACGGAATACGACCCGACGTTGCTAACCGACTCCCGTTATCGTCGGCCGAAGCACGTGTTGCACGACGCCGACGACGCGATCGCGATAGCAGTAGAAAAGTCCGTCCAAGAACACAAGCATAGACACACCAAGACACGCTCCCTCAGTAAAATGCCAATAGGGCCAACTAACGGATAGCAGTTTTTAGTCGGTAGTAGCTATCGCTTCACGACCTGAGCCCGACACACACTTCAGGCCCCCTTGGGTCGGCTGGATGGCGCGTAAATGCATTTTACCTGCTAGAAACAATACGATATACACCGCTCGTACCGGTCGAGCGATGAAATCTTACATATAGTGACACAATTATAACGTATGACTGACAGAATGTCAAACTCACACACCGCTTACGGAAACGAGCTCGGGTTCGAATCCGTAAGTCGAGAGCTTAGATTGATAGTAATAAAATAACGCGACTTTAGAGAGCTCTAATAATAAATAAATTAAGAATACGGCTTTTGCCGATTTGTAGCGAAAATCGACCCCCTCCGTCAGAGGGAGGACAGGCGAGGAGGCCGGCCTGCTCAGATAAGCCAAATACTAAACGAGCTCAATTATCCTTATGCACGACACCGCAACTTAAACGGCATCGTGCGCGCGCCGTCCCACTAGAGCGGGGAGGGGGACCGCTTCCCCCTTTCGGTCCCAAAAATAACCACTATAGGGTACGCCCACAATCAACCCGGTTCATCTCTTCCCATCTGCGGGAAAAGAGGGGGGTCTGTCCCCCTATCGTCTCCCTAAACCTGAAGACAAAAAAGTCTTCGTAGTCAGTCGAACTGTTGAGGCTGGACTGGAGCCGCCAACCAGTATTAGGTCCCTCCGAAAAAAAAAACATCCAGGCGAAGCAGCAGCAGCTATCGTCAAACTTAACAAGGACTTGAGGAGTATATCCCAGTGGTCAGAATTTAATGGTCTGGTATTGAATCTGGGAAGACGAAGTACATGAGCATGGGCATAAATCTCAACTAACACAGTACATAACATCATGCCTGCAATACATATAAAGGGTAACTCTATAGAGAGAGTCACAAAGATTCATAATCTTGGGTTGTTAATGGATGAAGGTTTGCGGTTTGAAAAACACGCTTTTATCGACTAAAAATACTATATAAAATAGGAAGTTTTATAAGCATCGATCTTAGAAGTAAGCTATGCGAATCTCTAGTTCTCTCTAAATTAAATTACGCGGATGTAGTTATAGGGCCCCGCTTATTAAAAAAATTTGTGCAACGTGTACAAAATTTGTGTGCTCGCTATTGTTTCAACATCCCACCCCGCGCGCACATTACTCCCGTCATTAACAACGCACGGCTGCTCAAGATGGAGCGTCGCAGGCACCATCACCTAGCCACACTTAACACACCCAGTCTCCATCACATCTGTTCTGTAAATTGCAATGGACAAAAGATAAACAACCGAGTCTTATGACCAGGGGTAGTTCCTACCTACTCTTCACACAATTGCACCACTTTGCAACCAGTAGTTACAAACATGACGCCACTAAATGTTGGAATGACCTACCGCTGAAGATTTTGGACATTAAAGTCAATACACAGCTTTACATTAAAATATAATACTACTTGCTGGAGCAATTATCTATGTGGTGATTTCTATGTGGTGGGATAAAGAAATCTTCATGGGACAGAAATTTGCATTCCGCGAAGCCCACGGCTGTCCGTTACAAGTACATCGACTCACGGAATACGTACTGAAAGGATTAAACCGTAAAAAAAACACCCGACATGCGCTGTCTTCGTCAACGTGACAAAATCGTTTGACAAAATCTGGCACGAAGGCCTGATTTGCAAGCTATATCGCCTAAAAAGCCAGATAGACTAGTACTTATCATTAAGGACTACATAACTAAACGGCACTTCAAACACCGGGTAAAGGGCTCACTGTCCTCTTTGCGCCGCCTACGAGCCGGAGTCTAACAGGGCTCTGTATTATCCCCAATTCTGTATACCCTATACATTTATATGATATACAGAATTGGGCGATATCCCGCATCATCCCAAGGTAGAGCTGGTGTTTTTCGCAGACGATACCGCTCTTATATGAGTCTAAGGTCAGTCAGGTTATACAACGCTAATATAATAATGTGCGCTTGGTGAGTAGTTTGCACGATGGAGAATAGAAGTCGACTCTGAGAAGAGTAGAGCTATATGCTTCGGTGGCGCAGCTGACGGCGGCACTAGATACAGGAACATTAGGCGCACCATGTTCCTCTCTTGCACAGAAATACCCTGAGTAAATTCTGTGAAGTATCTCGGAATCATTCTTGATCGTGCTCTCACCTTCAAAGAGCACATATCCAAAGTCAGTAATAGAGCGCGGTACGTATTTCATAAGCTTTATTACCTAACAAATGCTAAAGTAAGATGTCTCTTAGAAACTAGATTTTGCAAAAAGTATAAAATCGCTTCCTACAAATGACCAACGGCTGTCCGTGGTACGTGCGCAATTTCGACATTCACAACTTTGAGTTGACCTTGAATTGACCTCTATGGGAGGTCACTTCAAAGACATTTCAATTAAGTATTACGATGGGGTGTCTCGTCTCCCCACCCCTCTCGTTACAGAAGCTGTGGAGTACGATCCGAGCAGTGTGACTATCATCGGTCGTCGTCCCAGAAACGTTCTGTCGGACAAATATGACCACATCACTACTGCTGTCAAACACTTTCAGCAAACACGCTCTCAGACACGATGCCACACAATCGGTGTAGGGACACGCAGACGCCCCCGGAGACAGATGCGAAACATACGCTACAACTCAAACACTCTTTAAGTCAGACTGTTGTCACACACGATCGACTTCGAACAATACGAACGACACCGTCAGTACGATTCGCGATTGGGCTAGTTCAAATAATATCGCCGTGCCAGTTGGCTATTTCGAGGCTACCGCGCGCAAGATCTTTCAGCCATCTGAGTGTGAAGGGGGTACGGGTCCTCCAGTCATGATCCTGTGGTTGAACATGTTTGTCACTAGTGCACGAAGCAGTCATCAGTGCTTCACCAACATGGCAGTCTTATATCAATGGCCTACAATCCTAATCAGGATTTCTTGAATCATTTCTGCTATTTTTATGAGATAGCAAACGAGAAGTGGGTAGTGACTACCGCCACCCGTAGACATTTGTAAGACTAGGAGTCTTACTAACGCGTTGCCAGCTTTTAAGGAACAGGTACGCTCTTTTCTTGCAGATCCCTAAGTAGTATCGGATCGAAAACAGCGAGGAACGCAGCTGGTTCCACAGGACGGTTGTACGCGGTGGAAAGTGGCGTTTAAACCGCACTTTGGACTTAGGACATCAAGGCGATGAGTTCGGAACTTTGTGTTCAATCGCGATGTCCAAAGATGGACTTCTGCTGCTGGTATTATATAGCTGAGCAGTTCCTTGGAACACTCCTCATAGAAGATATGGTAAAAGACGCACAGTGAAACGACATCTCTTTGTAGGAGCAAAGGGTCGAGCTGTCCGGAAATAATTAGGTCCCCTGTTCCTTAGTTTAAGAGGTACTATTGGACACCAGGCGTTATCGAATGCACCCGACATATTAAGAGATGTTCCCAGTACGTACTTAGCGTCTGACAGGTCGACTGTATCCCTGAGTAATACAGCGGCACCTACTGTAGGTGCCGCTGTATCCGCCCGGTGGTAAAACCAAATAGTTCATTACGTTAATTGATTGTTTTTCCATTTGTTGATATTATTCAGGAGGAGGTACTGCCATGCATGATGCATGCATACGACTGAATTGGGTCGGCACGACCGACGAAGTACCGGTGGCCCATTGGGAGGGCAACGCATCTGCTTAACAATCATGCGAATGTCCATAGCGCAAAGTCCGATGATGGATTTGTCCGGGACTAGGCTACCATTGTATGATACAGAAAGAGGCGGCCCATTCGAGGAATTACCAGAGGTCCCCCGATGTCGTAGATACGCAACAAATCGATAGCAAATAACTACAATCCTAACACATGTTGCACAGTGTCAGTGGTAATATTTCCATTCCAAGATATAAAATTACTCATGTTGTTATTTGTTACTTATTTACGCACATTTTTCCTCCTGATATAATATGACCGCCTGAAATGGAAGTTCTCAGAATCTTACCGCACAGGAAACTGCAAAACGGATGATGACATATCAAATACCCACGTGGTTAGCGAATTTACGTAGTGTAAAAAGTAAAAACATCACAATAGTATGATTATTGTAATCAGTTAATAAACATTAAACCTAACAGTATGAACGCTATTACTTTTAATTTTTATGCTCGTACTTACCCATACTGTAGTTCCCCTCTGTCATGATCTCGACTTGATTACCAGGGCGTTGAACACAAGAGTAGAAAACTAGTTGAGACGCCCAATTGATCAAACGCATAATAATAAGTACATATATGTTTATTTCGGACAAGATCCGTATAATTTGTTAATAGTTAAAACTATGTTAGTTATCATCGTTTGTATAATTTTATCTTCAAGACAAAAACTTAACATATACAAATACAATGAGGATTAAAAAAATAAGATGTATATAAAATAAAATTGTTTTAAAATATTTCAAATACACAAATGTAATTATTAGATTCACCTGTTTGTTTGACTACTCTGGGCTCGATTTTGACCACTTTTAAAAGGGGAGATGTATTTTATACTAAATAAGTATGTACAGTGTTGAAAAGTTACGTCGGTGTAGACAACTCGGTCGGGGATTTTATCGCGGTTTATTTAATTATTTATCTAGCCCGACGTTTCAGAAGCTTTACAGCAACCATGGTCTCGGGTGGACTGAGATGACTGTTGTACCAAATTTTTAAAAGTACCCGAAGAATTATAATTTTAGTTGTTCCGATTAACGCAAACAGTACTTATTATATTTGTTGTCTTGAGGTGTTACGTTTACTTTTTGATTTGATTATGTTCACCACTGGGTCCCAAGCAGGGGGAAGAACCCACCCATCTTCTCTATTGAAATTTGGATGTTTTTTAATTTCAATATCCTCACGGATCATCCTTGGAAGGAATCGGTGTTCCGTAGTGAGGATTTGCGTTTTATCAAATCTAATGTAAGGGCAGGGACCAACTTCAGCATGCTCACAGACCGCAGATTTTGTAACTTCGGTGTTTCATATCGGCTATATGTTCTTTAACGCGAGTTTTTATAGATCTTTTAGATTGCCCTATATAGGAGAGTTCACAGTCACAATCAAGCATGTACAAGCTGCAAGATGCAGGAGAGTTTGCTATATAATAAAATATGGTAAAAGTTTATTGATTTAGAAAAATACAAAAATTTCCACCTCGTAAACATTATAACAAGTTAAATTTACTACATTCTAATGCCGTTGTGGTTGACGGAATTTCACTTGAGATGTTGCTCGGTACCAACCCACGTAAAGAGAGGAGGTTCCGCAAGGCTCTATTATCGCTATTTGCAATTTATTGTGCTGACATTGTCAAAAATATTAAATATTGCAAC